>VWZE01002128.1:164095-226529 GCA_013396675.1 Eubucco bourcierii | reverse complement strand
GCCTGGTGTGGGGCTGCTGCTGCTGCTTGTGGCATGGCCAAAGCCTGACTTCAGATGGCCCCTGTTGCTGTGCTGTGTCATTAATGCAGCTCACAGCGGCTAGGCTGAGAGAGGACTTCAGTGTTTATTAGGGGAATATAATCATTTAAGCCTGAATAAGCTTCAAAGCTCTAATGTGGCTGTTTGGCCAACAGAAATGAGATGTAAATTTGTGCTGAATAGCTGCTGATTACAGAAAGATGATTAATGGGAAGATTTAAAATTGATTTATGTGCGCAGTTGTCAGGGCCTTGAGCCATCAATGGAATATTAGGGCTGTGAAAAGCTTTGGGGAGATTAGAGACCCGGGGAGCAGAGGCAAAATAATGCAGTTGCTGGAGAGTCTGATATGGTGAATGGGACCATCTATAATCAACTCAAATTTAGGGTATGCCTGGAGAGGTTGGACTTTGCCAGCACAGCACATAGACAGTTGTATGACTTTGCCAGAAGCAGCAGACACCAAGAAATTCAATCTGGTTTCTTTTCATTAAACGTACCTTAATCTGGATTATTTGCATTAAATACACCTTAATCTGGTTTATTTTTGTTAATGTACCTTTTGATCAAGTTTTTTTCTTTCTCTTTTACTGGAAACTCTTAAAATTATTTTCTCACTTTCTGCAAATTAGCTGTGTTAAGAAGCATGTGGACATGGCATTTCAGGACCTGGTTTAATGGCCATGGTGGTGGTTGGTGGTTGGACTGGGTCATCCTAGAGGCCTTTTCCACCTCAAACAATTCTATGATTATAGACAGCTGAGGACAATGATAAATGATTCAAGTTAATATTTTTGCATTAAAAATACGTAGAGTGCTTTGTGTTATCTTCATTGTAGTAAATCAGGGAATTCTTTTGGATGGAAAAGATCTCTAAGGTTTGTAAATTAATAGAATGATTTAGGTTGGGAAGGGTCTTAAAGATCATCCAGTTTCAATCTCCCACTAGAACAGGTCACTCAAGGCCCCAGCCAACCTGGCTTTGAGCACCTCCAGGGAGGGGGTGTCCACAACTTTCCTGGGAAACCTGTTCAGTCTCACCACCCTCACTGAAAACAGTTTCTTCCTAATCTCCAATCTAATTCTTCTCTCTTCAGTCTTAAAGCCTGCTCTAGTTAGAGGTGTCCCTGCTGACTGCAGGGAGGTTGTACAAGATGACCTTTCAGAGTGCCTTCCAACCCAGTGCAATCTGTGAAGCTGTCACCCCATCCAACTGTAAACAGCTGAAGCTCCAAATAAATGTTGATTTATTTAAATGTTAGGACACCATTAAAGTTAGGAATAGAAGCTTTCATTTTTTCTGCCTTAGCAAGTAATTCTGTGAACCTCTTGGCACGCTTGGATGATGAGACAAAGTGCAAGGTCTACACGTAGGTTGGGACAACCCTTGATGTCGATCTGGGCTGGGGGATGATGAGATTGAGAGAAGCCCTGCAGAGAAGGACTTGTGGGTGCTGGTGGGTGAGAAGCTGGACATGAGCCAGCAACGGGCACTGGCAGCCCAGAAGGCAAATGACAAGCTGGGCTGCATCCAAAGCAGTGTGGCCAGCAGATGGAGAGAGGTGATTCTGCCCCTCTGCTCTGCTGAGACCTCACCTGCAGTGCTGTGTCCAGCTATGGGCTCCCAGCACAAGAGAGACATGGACCTGCTGGAGTGGGTCCAGAGGAGGCTACAAAAGTGATCAGTGGCCTGGAGCACCTCTGGAGACAGGCTGAGGGAGCTGGAGTATTTTAGCCTGGAGAACAGAATGATCCTGCAGCATGAGGGTGCTGGAACACTGCAGCAGGTTGCCCAGGGAGGTAGCTGAGGCTCCATCTCTGGAGATACTCAAGGTCAGGCTGGATAGGGCTCTGAGAAACCCAATCTAGTGGAAGGTGTCCTTGCTAAGTGCAGGGGAGCTGGACTAGATGACCTTTGGAGACCACTTCCAGCCCAAATCATTCTATGAACAGCGTGGACAGTATCCCAGGAACTTTGAGGAAGGCGAGGATTTCCTTCTAAGCCCTAAAATCTTTGCCGTGCTGTGAGTCCTTCTGCAGAGCTGGTTGTGCTGGTCTCCTGGTGCTCAAACCATGCCATGTCAGCACTGTTTGTTCTGGCACTTGTGAGATTGTTCTGCACTGAGTGTTACATGAGGCAGGGAAAAGTGATTTAATGGTCTTGTGTTTCTTCATTGCCTTTTTCATGCTCATCTGCCTTGTCTTCCCCTCAATTGCTGGATGGTGATTAGAAATGGATGCTGATGTGAAAAAGATACTGTTTAACATCTCTATCAGTGACATAGGCAATGGGATTGAGGCACTCTCAGCAAGTCTGAGATGACACCAAACTGTGTGGTGTGATTGACACACTTCAGGGAAGAGATCCACCCAGAGGGACGTGGACAGACTGGAGAGATGAGCTCAAGCCAACCTCATGAAGTTCAACAAGGCCAAGTGCAAGGTCCTGCACCTGTGTCAGGGCAATCTGAAGCACAAATCCAGGCTGTGCAACAAGTGGCTTGAGAGCAGTCTGGAGAAGGACTTGGGGCTGTCAGCTGGTGACAAACTCCTCATGAGCTAGCAATGGTCACTGGCAACCCAGAATACAGCTGTGTGCTGGGCTGCATCCAAGGCAGTGAGAGCAGCAGGACAGGAGGGGATTCTGCTCTGCTCTGCTCTGCTCAGACTCCACTTGCAGCATTGCATCCAGTTCTGGTGCCCTCAGCATAAGAGGATCATGGAGCTGATGAAGCAGTTCCTGAGGGAGACACAAAGGTGATTGGAGGCTGGAAAAGCTCTGCTATGGGATCAGGCTGAGGGGGACACAAAGGTGATTGGAGGCTGGAAAAGCTCTGCTATGGGATCAGGCTGAGAGAGTTGTTCCTGTTCAGCCTGGAGAAGAGAAAGTTCCAGGGACACCTTAGAGCAGCCTTCCAGTATCTGAAGGGGCTACAGAATTGCTGGAAAGGGACTTTTGACAAGGGTTTGTAGTGACAGGATGAGGGACAATGGCTTTNATTATAGACAGCTGAGGACAATGATAAATGATTCAAGTTAATATTTTTGCATTAAAAATACGTAGAGTGCTTTGTGTTATCTTCATTGTAGTAAATCAGGGAATTCTTTTGGATGGAAAAGATCTCTAAGGTTTGTAAATTAATAGAATGATTTAGGTTGGGAAGGGTCTTAAAGATCATCCAGTTTCAATCTCCCACTAGAACAGGTCACTCAAGGCCCCAGCCAACCTGGCTTTGAGCACCTCCAGGGAGGGGGTGTCCACAACTTTCCTGGGAAACCTGTTCAGTCTCACCACCCTCACTGAAAACAGTTTCTTCCTAATCTCCAATCTAATTCTTCTCTCTTCAGTCTTAAAGCCTGCTCTAGTTAGAGGTGTCCCTGCTGACTGCAGGGAGGTTGTACAAGATGACCTTTCAGAGTGCCTTCCAACCCAGTGCAATCTGTGAAGCTGTCACCCCATCCAACTGTAAACAGCTGAAGCTCCAAATAAATGTTGATTTATTTAAATGTTAGGACACCATTAAAGTTAGGAATAGAAGCTTTCATTTTTTCTGCCTTAGCAAGTAATTCTGTGAACCTCTTGGCACGCTTGGATGATGAGACAAAGTGCAAGGTCTACACGTAGGTTGGGACAACCCTTGATGTCGATCTGGGCTGGGGGATGATGAGATTGAGAGAAGCCCTGCAGAGAAGGACTTGTGGGTGCTGGTGGGTGAGAAGCTGGACATGAGCCAGCAACGGGCACTGGCAGCCCAGAAGGCAAATGACAAGCTGGGCTGCATCCAAAGCAGTGTGGCCAGCAGATGGAGAGAGGTGATTCTGCCCCTCTGCTCTGCTGAGACCTCACCTGCAGTGCTGTGTCCAGCTATGGGCTCCCAGCACAAGAGAGACATGGACCTGCTGGAGTGGGTCCAGAGGAGGCTACAAAAGTGATCAGTGGCCTGGAGCACCTCTGGAGACAGGCTGAGGGAGCTGGAGTATTTTAGCCTGGAGAACAGAATGATCCTGCAGCATGAGGGTGCTGGAACACTGCAGCAGGTTGCCCAGGGAGGTAGCTGAGGCTCCATCTCTGGAGATACTCAAGGTCAGGCTGGATAGGGCTCTGAGAAACCCAATCTAGTGGAAGGTGTCCTTGCTAAGTGCAGGGGAGCTGGACTAGATGACCTTTGGAGACCACTTCCAGCCCAAATCATTCTATGAACAGCGTGGACAGTATCCCAGGAACTTTGAGGAAGGCGAGGATTTCCTTCTAAGCCCTAAAATCTTTGCCGTGCTGTGAGTCCTTCTGCAGAGCTGGTTGTGCTGGTCTCCTGGTGCTCAAACCATGCCATGTCAGCACTGTTTGTTCTGGCACTTGTGAGATTGTTCTGCACTGAGTGTTACATGAGGCAGGGAAAAGTGATTTAATGGTCTTGTGTTTCTTCATTGCCTTTTTCATGCTCATCTGCCTTGTCTTCCCCTCAATTGCTGGATGGTGATTAGAAATGGATGCTGATGTGAAAAAGATACTGTTTAACATCTCTATCAGTGACATAGGCAATGGGATTGAGGCACTCTCAGCAAGTCTGAGATGACACCAAACTGTGTGGTGTGATTGACACACTTCAGGGAAGAGATCCACCCAGAGGGACGTGGACAGACTGGAGAGATGAGCTCAAGCCAACCTCATGAAGTTCAACAAGGCCAAGTGCAAGGTCCTGCACCTGTGTCAGGGCAATCTGAAGCACAAATCCAGGCTGTGCAACAAGTGGCTTGAGAGCAGTCTGGAGAAGGACTTGGGGCTGTCAGCTGGTGACAAACTCCTCATGAGCTAGCAATGGTCACTGGCAACCCAGAATACAGCTGTGTGCTGGGCTGCATCCAAGGCAGTGAGAGCAGCAGGACAGGAGGGGATTCTGCTCTGCTCTGCTCTGCTCAGACTCCACTTGCAGCATTGCATCCAGTTCTGGTGCCCTCAGCATAAGAGGATCATGGAGCTGATGAAGCAGTTCCTGAGGGAGACACAAAGGTGATTGGAGGCTGGAAAAGCTCTGCTATGGGATCAGGCTGAGGGGGACACAAAGGTGATTGGAGGCTGGAAAAGCTCTGCTATGGGATCAGGCTGAGAGAGTTGTTCCTGTTCAGCCTGGAGAAGAGAAAGTTCCAGGGACACCTTAGAGCAGCCTTCCAGTATCTGAAGGGGCTACAGAATTGCTGGAAAGGGACTTTTGACAAGGGTTTGTAGTGACAGGATGAGGGACAATGGCTTTGATCTGGAAGAGGGAGATTGGAGCTGGACTGAGACTGGAGATTAGGAAGAAATTCTTTGAAGTGAGGGTGGTGAGGCACTGAATGGGTTATCCAGGGCCGTTGTGGATGTCGCCTCCCTGGAGGTGTTGGAAGCCTGGTTGGGTGAGGCAACCTGGTCTAGTGAGAGGTGTCACTGCCCATGGGAGGAAGACTGGAACTAGATGATCTTTATTGGCCCTTCCAACTCAAACCATTCTAAGAGTCTGTGAATTCAGGTGAATAGAGAATTTCAACCCTTTACACCTCCCCCCATCCCCCCAAAAGAAAAAAAAAAAAGCCACAGAATTGTGGGGGACAGTAGGGGTTTGCGAATACTACATTGTTGTGCTCTGGGCAGTGGTCAGAGCAGTCTCTGATTAGAGATGCTGGAGAGGGGCTCTGCTGCTCTTTTTCAATTTGCTTGTGCTCACCTCCAGCTGTGTTCTCCTGCCATTTGCATTCTACTGCTGACACCTTTCATTGATCATGCAAATGATCAAAGTCTGAGCAAAACTTCCGTCCCGTCCTCATTTTTCTTCCCTTTGCGCCTTGGTGTGCAGCACTGCGAAGTCTGAGGTGACTTTGTCCTGGTGTCTCTTCAATTTTTAACAGCTTGGATCATGCAGCTCTGTGAACAGGCAATAAATTTAGTCATGTACATTTCATATAGATTTCATCAGAAGTATGCACTGCAAACTATTTCTTCAGTTTTTAATTGCTCTTCTTTCTCAGGTTCATAGATTTGTAGAATCCTTTTGATTGGAAAAGACCCTTAAGATATCCAGTCCAACCATTCTCTAACTCTGTCAAGGCTGGTGCTAGACTGTGGCCCTCAGTACCACATCTCTGCCTCTTGGAAACACCTTCGAAGATGGGCACTCAACCAACTCTCTGGGCAGCCTGTGCCAGTCTTTGAGAACCCTTTCAGTCAAGAAGTGTCTTTTGTATCCAATCTGAAACTTCCCTAGCACAAAACCAACCCTGCTCCAGTTTCAAACCATTGCCCCTTGTCCTATCACCATAGGCCCTTCTAAACAGTCCCTCCTCAGCCTTCCTGTGGGTCTCCTTCAGATACTAAAATGCAGCTCTAAGGTCTTCCTGGAGCCTTCTCTTCTCCAGGCTGAGCAGCCCCAGTTCTTTCAGCCTGTCCCCAGAGGAGAGGTTCTTCATCCCTCTGATCATCTTTGTGGCCTCCTCTGGACCTGCTCCATCAGGTCTATGCTTCTCTTGTGTTGAGGATCCTGAGCTGGGCACAGCACTGCAGGTGAGGTCTCAGCAGAGCAGACCAGAGGGACAGAATCACCTCTCTCCATCTGTTGGCCAGACTGCTTTGGATGCAGCCCAGGCTGCCATTGGCCTTCTGAGCTGCAAAGTGCCCATTGCTCAGTCACATCCCACTCCTTGTCTACCAAACTCTCTGACTTAACAGAGTAGGAGACTTTATGATCTAAAAGATCTTTTCCAACAGAAATGATTCTGTAATTCAAAACTACTTTTAGTGAAGCCTGAACCACCCCCAGGCAAAGCAAAGCTTCTGCTTTAGTCACACAGCTCTGGAGCTGAACATCTGAGCCATGCTGTACATGGCAGGAGGTGTTGATAAAACTTGGCAGGCTTTAAAGGAGCTGAATTTTGGGACCGGCCTGTCTGTAAGTGGTGGATGGAAGAGGCGAGATGGTGATACAGCCTTCTTTTACAGCAGGCACAGCCCTGCAAAAACCTCTGCAGTGCAGAGGCAAAAAAAAAAAAAAAAAAAAAAAAAAAAAAAAAAAAAAAAAAAAAAAAAAAAGCTTAGGGCTCTGCCTGGCTTTCACTGGAGATGTAGCCTTAGGTGACCTCACTGAAGTCACTAAGACAGTGCAGAGGAGAGCCTGCTTATTATTTGCATTAGTTCTGTGATAGGAGAGCAGGTGGAAAGACAGCAGGCAGCTAAAAAAAGAAAACAACCAAGATTTTGGGCTTTGTGATAGGAGCAGAGCAGCAAAGGGAATGGGAGAAGCAGGCTGGCAGATGAAGTTGAGAAGCAGCAAGGGAGTGTGTGTATGGGAGCAGGGCTGAAGGCCACTAATTGGCAGCCAGGTCTTAACATCAGCTGCATAATAGGAAATCAAAGAGACTGCCCAAATGTTGCTGAGATGTTCTGGAGCATGTCCAGAGAAGGGCAGTGAAGCTGATGAAGGGTCTGGAGAACTGGTCCTCATAGGAGTCACCAGAGGCACTGAAGTTGTTTAGACTGTAGAGGAGGATGCTAAGAGGAGACCTAATTGTTTTCTACAACTCTCTGAAAGGAGGTTGGAGCCAGTTGGGGGTTGGTGTAAGAGTGGACTTGTCAGTGCTGGGTTAGGGGTTAGACTTTGATGATCTTAAAGGTCTTTTCCAAAAGAAACCATTCTATGTGGGGTATCTCAGATGCTTTCACTCATTCAAAGTCTGGGATCTATGCCCAAAAGGAATAATTAAAAAAAAAAAAAAGTGAAAATGCATAAATAAATTCCCAATGTTGCCTTTGTGTGCCAACAGATACCAGAATTAATGTGCATGTGCTGCTGAGCTCCACATGGTGGGGTGGAAAATTAAAACGGAAAGGATGGAGGCTTCTTTAGCCAAGGAGCCTGTCAAATGAGTGATGGGAACAGCACCAGGTTGCATGCCACAGAGATGTTGCTCTCTACAACTCTCTGAAAATTGCAGTGCAATGGGGGTTGATCTCTTCTCCTAAGGATCAGACAACAGAAGGAGAGGAAATGGCTTGAAGTTGTACCAAGAGAGGTTTAGATTGTGTCTTTGAAGCAACTTCTTGACTGAAAGTGTTCTCAGAGACTGGCGCAGGCTACCCAGGGAGGTGGAGGAATCCCCATTCCTGGAGGTGTTTTGAAGAGGCAGAGATGTGGTGCTGAGGGCCATGGTTTAGCACCAGCCTTGGCACAGTTAGAGAATGGTTGAATTGGATGATCTTGAAGGGCTTTGCCAACCAAAGTGAGTCTGTGATTCTATGGTCCATGGAGGGAGTCCATCTGGGAAGGTTCCAGGTAAGTCTTAAGCTCCCTTTTGCTCTTTAAGACTCCTAGGATTGTGCTAACTGTGTAATTTTGCCTTCAGCAGTGCCAGATTGTGTGGAATGAGCAATTCTGTGATTCTGTGACGTGGCACTTGGGGATGTGGTTTAATGACTGTGGTAGTGTTGGGTTGATCGTTGGGCTTGATGATCTTAGCTTTTCCAACCAAAACCATGCCATGATTCTATGAAAGATGCTTGAAATTTCCATACCTCCTTTAGCAGCCACTAAAGAGAATTGAGTTACTGAAAACCAGTAACAGAAATTCTCCTTGCAAAAAAATAAAAAAAGAATCCCTTATGCAAACCAAATAAACAAAAGCTTTGAGATGCTCATCCCTGCTGTCAGTATTTATTTTTGTGGAGCAGCAGCTTTTTTGTGTGTGTGCTGTGCTGTGGTAGCAAATTGCAGTCCTGGAATCCTGGGGATTAGAAAGAAGGCTGAATAGCAGGACAGCTGGTGGATGTGGTTTAAAATTGTCCATTTAACCCAAGGCCACTCCACTGAGTGCTTTTTGAGCTCTTGGAGTTGTAGTTATGTGTGAGATCTTGGGCCTCTCTCCAGGCAGCCAGCCTGCATGAGTTGCACGCTTCCTATTGATGCAGCTGAGTGCAACCTTTAGCTTCTGTTAACTCACCAGCAGCAGCTTGCTGGAAATCCCTCTTTCGGAAATAGGTCTCCTATAAATGATTTAACACCAGGCCATTGGAATGCATTTGTGTTTCCCTGCTTACAGCTCTGAAAGACAGAGAGAGAACACTCAGCACCAAATCAACAGCTGCATTTTTTGTTTAATCCTGCAGATGGGGTTGATTTGTATCTCAGAAATGGGGTGCTGCAGAGAGGGCTTCTGACATTGCACAGATTTTGTTTGTACTTTGTTTTTCCCATGCCCATATTTTTGGCTGGATGCTGTCTCTTTAAGCTGGTGAGTTTTCTTTTCCAGTAACCATCAGGTGCTGCTTTCTATCCTCTACTCTGTATTCCTTTGTTGGTCAAAATGACCTGCTTTTACCTTGGAGGCTGGGACTCAATGTTCTCCAGAGGTCCTCTCCAGCCCCTACCATCCCGTGACATACTTGTCTGACACCCATCTCTAGTGGGACCAGGCAGAAGGTGCAGTGGCTCATACTCCCATCCCCTACTCAGTAAGGGATGTAAAAGTAGAAGGGGGGCAGCTGCCTGCAGTCTGCGGGGAGAGGCAGCTCTGTCTGAAGGAAATGGGGAAAAGGATCTGAGAGTGCTGACAGACAGCACACTGACCATGAGCCAGCTATGTGTCCTTGCAGCCAAGAAGGCCAATGGCATCCTGGGGTGCATCAAGAGGAATGTGGCCAACAGGTCAAGGGACTTTGTCCTCCTGCTCTACTCTGCCTTGGTGAGACCACAGCTGGAGTATTGTGTCCAACTCTGGGCTCCAGTTCTGGACTTGCTGGAGAAGGTACAGCAAGAGGCTACAAAGGTGATGAGGTGTCTGGAACATCTCTGTGGTGAGGAAAGNACTTAAAGGGTGGGGGTCAGGAGGGTGGGACTGGCCTTTATACAATGGTGCCCAGTGACAGGACAAGGGCTATCAGGCACAAAGCAGAACATAAGCAATTTCTTTAATTTGAGGGTGCTGGAGCCCTGGAGCAGAGTGCCCAGAGATGTTGTGGAGTCTCAATTTCTGGAGACATTCAAAACCTGCATGAATGTGCTGTGTGACCTTCTTTAGGTAAATCTGACTTGACAGGGGTGTTGGACTTGATGATCTCCAGAAATCCCTCCCCACTCCTGCCATGCTGTGATTATTTATTTTCCCCATTCTATGACAGTCTTTCTGAAGCTCAAGGCCCTATTAGATGGGAAAGCTGAGATTTTATGGGAGCTGTGACTTTAAAGTGTTTCTTTTTTCCCTACAGTGGGAAGAGATCGGTGAGGTGGATGAGAACTACGCTCCCATACACACATACCAAGTGTGCAAGGTGATGGAACAAAATCAGAACAACTGGCTTCTGACCAGCTGGATCTCTAATGAAGGGGCATCCCGCATCTTCATTGAGCTCAAATTCACCCTGAGGGACTGTAACAGCCTTCCAGGAGGACTGGGGACATGCAAGGAGACTTTTAACATGTATTACTTTGAGTCAGACGACGAGGACGGGAGGAACATCAGAGAGAACCAGTACATCAAGATCGACACCATCGCTGCTGATGAGAGCTTCACCGAGCTGGACCTTGGCGACAGAATTATGAAGCTGAACACAGAGGTGAGAGACGTTGGGCCCCTGACCAAGAAGGGCTTTTACCTGGCTTTCCAGGACGTGGGGGCCTGCATCGCCCTGGTCTCCGTGCGTGTGTACTACAAGAAGTGCCCCTCGGTGGTCCGCAACCTGGCTCGTTTCCCCGACACCATCACGGGAGCCGACTCCTCGCAGCTGCTGGAGGTGGCTGGCATCTGCATCGACCACTCGGTGACGGAGGAGGCACCCAAGATGCACTGCAGTGCCGAGGGGGAATGGCTGGTGCCCATCGGGAAGTGCTTGTGCAAGGCGGGCTACGAGGAGAAGAACAACACCTGCCACGGTAAGGCGCTGCAGGGTGCCCCGGCAGGCTGCCCGCTGAGGCGCGCGGCCCTGCCTTTCTGTGCCTCCATGTTGTCAGTGCTGCTTGACTTGGCAGTCATGGGTTGGCTTCTCACTTCCACTGAGGTTCTTTGGCTGTGCCAGGATGGAGACAGAGGCCTTGGCTGGATGTGGTGGGACTTGATGCATCTGTAGAGGTCCTTCTGGTGCATTTAGGGCTGTGGACAAGGAGAATCTGATGTGTCCCTGTTCCCTGTGGAACACTGTGATGTTGGGTTCGGGAGGCAGTTGCAATCTTAGGGGCTATTTAAATCCTTGTATTATTTTGCCTCAGTGCTGGGGTTCCTTAGGAATTTTAGTAGCTCTGTTTCTTCAGTTTGATTTCCTCCTGTGCCATTCTCTGTGCGAGGGAACGTTTGAAATCCGTTTCCCTGTGCAAGATGTGGTTTGGTTTTGTATTTAAAGGAGTCTGTTTTTCTCCCTTTCTTGCTCTGTAGGGGGAATGAGGATTTGCTGTGGTGTGAGGTGATTGATTTTCCTCTCTGGTAAATAATTGAATTCAAAGCTGCTCAGCTGTTCAGAGTTAAGCCTAAAGCCCTGCTGATAAAAATGCTTCCATGTATACTCAGGTTTTCACACAAGTAGCTGGCCAAGGTTCCTGAGTTGCTGCTTAGCACAAGTCTCATGAAACGTTGGAGACCTTGAGCAGGAGTGCTGGGGTCACTGGGGTATCACCCAGAACTGGGATGGGAAGACTTTCAAAGAAGCACGAGATCTTCTAAGATGGATAATCCATGTCATAACAAACCCCATGAGCACTGCAAGCTTGGCTCAGGGTGGCTGAACATTACCCAGCAGAGAAAGTGTGGGGGTGTGACCAATGAGCTGGCTGGAGATGAGCCAGGGTGTGCCCAGCCTCCTGGCTTGGATCACTGATGGCGTGACCAGGAGGACCAGGGAAGGGATCGTCACCCTGTACTCAGTACTGATGAGGCTACACCTCATCAGTCCTGGGTTAAGTTTTGGGCCCCACACTCCAAGAAGGACATTGAGAGGCTAGAACAAGTTCAAAAATGGGCAGCAAATCTGGCAAAGGGTCTGGAGAACAGGTCTGGTGATGAGCAGCTGAGGAAACTGGGGTTGTTTATCCTGGAGAAAAGGAAGCTGAGGGGAGGCCTCCTTGCTTTCTACAACTCCTTGGAAAGAAGTATGAAGCAATAGGAGGAGAGGAAATGACCTCAAGTTGCACCAGGAGAGGTTTAGTTTGGATATGAGAAGCAACATCATGCCTGAAAGGGCTCTCGAAGACTGGAACAGGCTGACCATTGAGGTGGTTGAATCCTCATCCCTGGAGGTGTTTCAAAGAAACAGAGATGTGGTGCTGAGGGTCATGGTTTAGCACCAGCCTTGGTAAAGTTAAAGAATGGTTGGACACAATCTTAAAGGTCTGCTCCATCCAAAGGAATTCTCTGATCCTATCTAATTTAGTCAGTTTATTACTTGCTCGCTTATAAATTATGCCCTTCTGTTACGAAAGGTTCATCTTAAAACCTGTTTGGACATAAGAAAAAAAAAGAAAGGGGGTAGGGAGGTAGGAACTAAGAGAAAAGATTTGAATGCAGCAGTGAAGTTCCTTTTTCTGTTCATCTGACTGTGGACCCTCCTGAGTGGTGTTTGCAGTGTTAGTGCAGAACAGAGTTCAGTGCATCTCCAGAGTAAACTGTGGCCTTGATCCTTTAGTCTTTATTCACACACTGCGCCCCTGAGGATCACACACTTCAAGTCTCTTCAAGGGCTGACTTGGAGAGAAATACGTGGGGATGGTTATTTTTGGAGAAACAGCTTGTGAGGTGTGCTTGCTGACCAGGAGAGTCTCTTTCACCTGAAAGTGTAGTCAATACAGCAAAATCTACATTTGCTTTGCTTTTTCTGTGCCATTAAAGGTACTGCTCACATTTTGGGGGAGGAAGAGGTGGATGTTAGGAACAAGTTCTGCACCATGAGGGTGCTGGAACACTGTAACAGGTTGCCCAGGGAGGTAGCTGTGGCCCCATTTCTGGAGGTGTTCAATGTCAGGCTGGACAAGACTCTGAGCAACCTGATCTAGAGGAGAAAGTCCCTGCTGAGCGCAGGGAGCTTTGGAGGTCCCTTCCAACCCAAACCATTCTAGGATTCTGTGATTCTATGACTTGGTGTTTGATACTGCACAAGGGGAGCTAACAGTAGCCTTAAGTTGAGGAAATCTAGTCTGTCACAGGTGAGGAGTGTGGGTCCGATAGATCATAGAATCACAGGTTACTGAGGTTGGAAGGCACCTTAGAGATCACCTACTCCAACCCACCTGCCATGGGCAGGGGCATCTCTCAACTAGACTTGGTTGCCCAAGCCTCATCCAACCTGGCCTTGAACACCCACAGGGAGGAGGCATCCACAACCTCCCTGGCCAGCCTATTCCATAGTCTCATTGCCCTGCTACTGAAGAACCTCTTCCTCAGATCCAGTCTAACTCTGTGCTCCCTCAGCTTCAAACCATTCCCCCTTGTCCTGTCTCTAGACACCTATAGAAAAAATCTCTCTGCAGCCTGTAGCTCCCTTCAGGTATTGGATGAAGTCTAAGTACAAGGTCAAGTATCTGGTTCATTATGTCTCAAGATGGTGTACCCCACATTAACATGCAGTGGTTGGATGCTCTGTTTAGTTGCTGACTTCAGTCATCAAGAAGATCTTCAGGGCACAATCCATTGGTTACCTTTCAAATCCTGTCCTCCAGGGAGGGGGCATCCACAACCTCCCTGGGCAACCTGTTCCAGTGTCTCACCACCCTCACTCTAAAGAATTTCTTCCTAATCTCCAGTCTGTTTCCTCTCTTACAGCTCAAAGCTATTGCCCTTGTCCTGTCACTCCAAGCCCTTGTCAAAAGTCTCTCTCCCAGCTCTCCTGTAGGCTCTTCAGGTACTGGAAGGTTGCTCTAAGGTCTCCCTGGAGCCTTCTCTTCTCCAGGCTGAACAGCCCCAACTCTCCCAGCCTATCCCCACAACAGAGTTCCTCCAGTCCTCTGACCATCTTTGTGGCTGTATCTGGACTCTCTCCACCCACTCCATGTCCTTCTTGTGCTGGTGGCGCCAGAACTGGAGGGAGTGCTGCAGATGGGCTCTTAGCAGAGCAGAGGGGCAATATCCCCTCCCTGTCCTGCTGCTCTCACTGCTTTGGATACAGCCCAGCACACAGCTGTCTTCTGGGCTGCCAGTGACCATTGGTGGCTCATGGGGAGTTTGTCACCAGCTGACACCCTCAATTCCTTCTCCTCCAGACTACTCTTGAGCCACTCCTCACCCAGCCTGGATTTGTGCTTGGGATTGCTCCAGCCCAGGTGCAGCAGCTTGTGAAAATCCATGTAATTTGGGTTCTGTACAGCACTGCCTTGCTGTCTGTTCAGCCAGCACATTGCACAAGCAGATCAGACCATGTCATATTTACAACCTTAGTGTCCCCAGTGAGAGGAATTGCTCAACTGTGTCTGTCAGTGCCTTCTTTAAACAGGAACCCTGCTGACAAGATGATGAATTCAGAATATCAGTGCCAATTAATGATTTGTAGGCAAAAGGGATTTCAGTGGTGCCCATATTTGTGAGGGTAACTGGGATTTACATCACCTTTAATAAGAGAGTGTTGCCTGGCTCTGTCCAGATGTGACACCAGAGCTTGGAAAATGTCACCTTTGAGGGAGAAATTTGAATAAACAAAACCAGGCCTGAGAGTGTTCCCCAAAGCACAGTCACTAATAAGCTGCTTCTGCCTAAGTGCAAGCAAGCAGGCAGGGTGCTGGAGAGAGCTGCACCCAAGTGATTTAGAAAGCAAAGGTCAGAAGTTATTTAGGTGTTTGTCAAAGTTACAACCACAGAGTGCTGAGATCATCATTGTGTCAGGCAGGAGAAGGGAGACCCTTTCAAACCAAACACTAGTCAGGTTGTCCAGGAGAGAAAAACACAAAGCTTCTACAGCACACAGAGTTCCTGGCGTTATTTATTCTGCTTGGAGAATGCTGGAATTGTTTGGGTTGGAAATGGCCTCTAAAATCAACGAGTCCAGCCATCAACCCAACACCACCATGGACATTACACCATGCCCCCAAGTGCCATGTCCACACTTCCATGTCTATTCTAGATGGAATGAGAACTGATTGACACAGATCAGCTGACACAGTGCAGACGTTTAGCTACCAAAGCGCTTCTTTGGGTGACTTTGTTGCTGGCTGTGGTTGATAAGGCTGAAGAATGGGATGGGGCCATCCAGAGGGACCTGGACAGGTGGAAAGGTGAGCTGAGGGGTGTCATGAGGTTCAATAAGGCAAAGTGCAAGGTCTACACCTGGGTTGGGACAACCCTCAATATCAATCCATGCTGGGGGATGATGAGATTGGGTGCAGCCCTGCAGAGAAGGACTTGGGGGTGCTGGTAATTGAAAAGCTGGACATGAGCCAGCAATGGGCACTGGCAGCCCAGAAGGCCAATGGCAGCCTGGGCTAAATCCAAAGCAGTGTGGTCAGCAGATGGAGAGAGGTGATTCTGCCCCTCTGTTCTGCTCTGCTGAAACCTCACCTGCAGTGCTGTGTCCAGATCTGGAACCCCCAACACAAGAGAGACATGGACCTGCTGGAGTGGGTCCAGCAAAGGCCACCAGGGCTATTAGAGCACCTCTGCTCTGGGGACAGGCTGAGGGAGCTGGGTCTGTTCAACCTGGAGACCTTAGAATTGCATTTCAATATCTGAAGGGGACCTACAGGAGGGCTGGAGAGGAACTGTTTAGAAAGGATGTGTTTGAGGCCCTGTGCCTCGAGGTATTCGAGATCAGACTTGCTGTGTACCTGAGCAGACTGTTCTAGTTGGAGGTGTCCTTGCTGAGTGCAGTGGGGTTGGATGAGATGACCTTTGAGGGTCCCTTCCAACTCAATGCAATCTGTGACTCTGTGGTGGAGGTGAAGCAGAGGTACTCATCTTCCTCCCAGAGCGGTGCAATCAGTAGAGATGCTGAAGGCCCTTGCCCAGAGCTGTGATTGTTCCCTTGTCAATCAGCTCTTGCAGGGCTATTTGGAGAAAATTGTTGGGGTTGATTTTTGGTTTTCTCAGCTGTGCAGGAGTAGGCAGGCAGAGGTAATGCTCCTCAGTTGGTGGGTAGAAGGCATCATCTGGGTAGGGCAGGGAGGCAAGTAAGGGCTGGCAGAGATGCTAATGGTAGAGGCAGGGCTGCACAGCGGCTGTCCCAGGGACGTGATTTGTGAGTGATACACAGGGCTGGTGCCAGAACTAAGCCCTGCATCCCAACCAAATCACTCTGTGTGCTGTTCTTGGGCAGTGATGCTGCAGCCTCAGCCTACACGTTCCCTGACCCTTTATTTTTAGGAAATAGAACCATGCTGCTGCACATGTGAAACTTCTTTTGGAGCTTGGGTTTGGCTCCAAAGGAGCCAATGTGTCTGGGCTTTGCATCTGATGTAGGTGCAAAATTGGATGACTTTTCTTCTTGCTTGCTTGTCTCTTCTTCCCCTCAGGTGCTGCCTAGAGAGGTTGTGGAGTCTCCTTCTCTGGAGGATTCCAAAACATTGTGATCATAGAATGGTTTGGGTAATAAGAGACATCCAAAGGTCATCCAGTCCAACCCCTCTGCACTCATCAGGGATGTCCTCCACTAGATCAGGTTGCTCAGAGCCTTGTCCATCCTCACCTTCAATATCTCCAGGGATGGGGCCTCAACTGCCCCCCTGGGCAGTCTGTTGCAGTGTTCCAGCACCCTCATGGTGCAGAACTTGTTCCCAGCATCCAATCTCAATCTGTTCTTCTCTCATTTCAAACCACTGCCCACATCCTGTCACTGCAGGTGTTTGGAAACAGTCTCTCTGCAGCCGCCTTGGCTGCTTTGGTTACTGGATGGCTGCTCTAAGGTCTCCCTGGAGCCTCCTCTTCTCCAGGCTGAACAACCCCAGGTCCCTCAGCCTGTCCGCATAGCAGAGGTGCTCCAGCCCTCTGATCATCTTTATACCCTCCTCTGGACCCACTATGGAGTCTTTCCTGTGTTGAGGTCTCCAGAACTGGATGCAGTACTCCAGGTGATGTCTTGGCAACCTGCTGTGGGTGACTCTGCTTTGGCAGGAGGGTTGAGGTAGATGAGGTCCCTTCCAATCTCCACCATTCTGTGCTTCTGCAAAGTCTCTCTCTAAACTTTTTGTTATGGATGCTAGATGCTGCTAAATCCTGTTTGTCTTCTGGGAGACATCTCAGCTAAGACTCAGGTGGATAAAGCAAGCCTGCTGTTACCCTTGTGGTGGTGTGGAAAACAAGCAAAAGCCAGGGATATAAATAAATAAATAACAAAAAAATCTCTTTTTAATTGTTCTACTGGGAGGTGATTACATGGCAAGCAAAACATTGATGGAAATATTCAGTACATGGAAAACACTGAATTTGGAACTAGAGTTGCCCCCTCCAGGGAGGTGTTTGCCCATCGTTCATATTTCTTGTGCATTTTGCTGATTAAAACCAAATTGGCTGGGAGTGGAGCATGGAAGGTGTTTAGACAATTATCAGCTGGAGTGCCTGGTTAATTTTAATTAGACACAAAACCAGCCAGTGTCAGAGGTAGCTGCAGCTTTTGGCTGCAGGGTGTGTGGTATCTGTTCAGAGGTACGGAAGAGCACCTGAATGTGCTTCTCAGCAACAGGCAGCAGGGACTGCAGGGAGAATGGGGATGTTCTCTAGAGAACTGTAAGCATGGCTGGGGCCAGAGAGTGCTGGAGACTGGAGTTAAATCTGGTTGTCAGATGGTCACCAGTGGTGTTCCTCCCAGGCTCATGCTGAGGAACAGTTCTCTTTAAAGTCTTTACCAATGATCTGGGTGAGGGGATTGAGGAACCTTCACTATGTCTGCAGACAATACTAAGCTGGGTGGCAGTGTTGATCTGCTGGAGGGTAGGAAGGCTCTGCAGAGGGACCTGGTCCAGCTGGATTGGTGGGTCAAGGTCAATTGCATGAAATTTAACAAGGCCAAGTGCTAGCTCCTGAACCTTGATCACAACAACCCCATGAACTTGGGACAGAATGGTTGGAAATTGTGCAGCAGAGAAGGATCTGGGGGTGCTGGTTGGCAGCCAGCTGAAGGTGTGTCAGCAATGTGCTCAGGTGGCCATGAAGGCCACCAGCATCCTAGAGGATCCTGGTCTGGATCAGCAACGGTGTGGCCAGTGGGACCAGGGAAGGGATTTTCCCTGTGGATTTAGCACTGGTGAGAGCACACCTTGAGTCCTGGATACAGTTTTGAACCACTCTCTCCATGAGGGGCTGGACTAGGGCCAGAGAAGGGCAGCAAAGCTGGTGAAGGGTCTGGAGAACAGGTCTGTTGAGGAGCAGCTGAGGGAACTGGGGGTGTTTAGTCTGGAGAAGAGTCTGTGGGGAGACCTCATTGCTCTCTATAGCTCCCTGAAAGGATGCTTCAGTGAGGTGAGTGTTGGTCTCTTCTCCCCAGGAGCAAGTGACAGGAGGAGAAGAATTAGCACCAGATTTGGTAGTTAGATGATGGTTGGAGTGCATGATCTTAGAATTCCTTTCAAACCAAAATCATTCTCTGCTTCTCTTGCATGATCTGGACTTGTCAAGATGTTCTGTTCTGCACCTGCAACCATTAATAGGAGCAGGGAAGCGTTTTTCACGGATCAAAGCTGTGTTGCAGCAGAATTGATTCAGTATTGCTTTTATCTTGGCTGTGTGTTTGCCTTCCTGATCAGAGGCATGGCATCTGTGGGTGTGCAGTGTATCGTGCTTGGCTAATGTGTTGGAACCTTCTGCTCTACCTTCTACACTTGTAACCCTGATAGCCTGAAATTACATCAGGGGAGGTTTAGCTTGGAGATGAGGAAAAATTTCTTTACTGCAAGAGCAGTCAGGCATTGGAACAGGCTGCCCAGGGAGGTGGGGGAGTCACCATCCCTGGAAGTGTTTGAGAAACGTGTGGACATGGCACTTTGGGCCATGGTTTAATGGCTGTGGTGGTGTTGGGTTGAAGGCTGGAATCAGAGCCTTGTTGAGGCTGATCTTGGATATCTTCAGGGATGGGGCCTCAACCACCTCTCTGAGCAACCTTCTGCAGCATTCCAGCACCCTCGTTGTGCAGAACTTGTTCCTAATATCCAATCTCAATCTGCTCTTCTCTCATTGCAAACCATTGCTCTCATCCTGCAGACCTTTGGAAACAGTCCCTCTGAAGCCTTCTTGTAGCCCCCTTCAGGTAATGCAAGGCTACTCTAAGATTGTCTTGGAGCTTTCTCTTCTCTAGGCTGAATAATCTCATCTCCCTCATCCTGTCTCATAGCAGAGGTGCTCCAGCCCCCTGCTCATCTTCGTGGCCCTCCTCTGGATGCCACTTGCCTTCTGTGATGCTTCTTTGCTCAGACCCAGCTTGCTTATGAATTGTGGGGACTCCAAATATTTAAGGACTCCGGAGCAGTATTAAGGCTAAAGTACAGGACTGTTGTGAATTTAATTGCCTTGATTTAAGATGTGGCTGTCCCCGTCTGTCCATTCTGTCCTGTTGCTGGTTTTGCAGAACTGGTGATCTGGCCATGAGCTCATGTGACCAGTGGAGGGCTTGTCTTGATGTTCTTCTAGCCTGGGAACAAATAAGACGTGGCTCCTCTGCCTCCTTCTGTAGCAGAAGGGTGTCTGCAACTTCTCTGACTGCTCAGGCTCTGCCAAAGCTTGTTTGTCAGAATCCTCATTCCACCTCATTTATGTTAGATGATATAATTTATGTTTATATGAAGGTGATGCATCATCATCCATGGAGGTGTTCAGGAAACACGTGGCCATGGCCCTTTGGACATGATTTAATGGCCAGGGTGTCTTAGGTTGATGGTTGGACTCTATCTTAGAGATCTCTTCTAACTGAAACAGTTCTGTGATGATTAGAGGGCTGGTGCACTACTCCTGCAAAGGCAGGCTGAGACAGTTGGGGTTCTTCAGCCTGCACGTGGAGCCACCATGACCTTTATCGATCACCAGAGCCATGGTTATTGTCCACCAAGTGAAATGGCTACCTCCTGCATGGTCAGTTGTGTTTCTATGGTTTTAATTCCCCAAATAATGCCGTTCGAGGTCTTACCCAGAGTCGCCGGTCTGCCATTCCATCACGGGGGTGACCAGGGGTCACAGCATAGCCTTCAAAAGCTGCCTAGAAAGGAAGCTTTTTAATTACTGCAGAGCCAAAGGGAAAGCTGCTCCTGAGCAGCTCATTTGGTATTCAGTGGAAGCAGCCTGTGGGCTGCAGCTTTCCCAGCTCCCAGCTGCTTTGCAGAGAGCCTGTAAGGCAGGCAGTGACAGAGGCGGGGCTGTGGACTTCATCACTGCTGGGGCTCTATGTGGGCTTGAGGAGCAGCAGTGATGATGGGATTTGGGACAGGAGCCAGTCTTTTATTCATGTAAATCCAAGGCAATCGGGCATGTTAATTACTGGAAGAAATCCACAGCAGGGAGGAAAGAGTTTGGGAGGATGGGGAGGTGCCATGGTTAATTGCCAAGGTCCATGGATGCCCCATGACCTGGTGGGATTTCCTTCATTGCTATGGTTGACTTGCAGCAGATTGAGTATTATCTATCCAGGAGGAAGCCTCCTGAGCCAAATGTCTGCAGAGGTAATTTGAGGTAAAAATGACTGTGGTCTCAGAGTGCTCTGGGAAAGCCACTTGCAGGATCCTCCAAGGAAAGACAGATGCTGCTTAGGGCTTTTGCATGCATATGAGTGTGGTCAGAAGGTGGAAGGAGGTTCTTCTCTGCCTTTACTCTGCCCTGGTGAGGCTGGATCTGGAATACTGCATCCAGTTCTGGGGTCCCCAGTTTAAGAGGGACAGGGAACTACTAGAGGGTCACAAAGATGATGATGAGCATCTCTCTTATGAGGACAGGCTGAGAGTCCTGAGGCTGTTTAGCCTGGAGAAGAACAGCCTGAGAGGGGATCTGATCAATGTCTAAAAGATGCTGTGGCAGGGACGTTGAACTTTATGAACTCTGGAGGTCCCTTCCAACCTCTAACATTCTGTGATTCTGTGATGGGGATTCAGAGAAAGGGGCTGGTCTCTTTTCATTGGTGCCCATTGATAAGACAAGGAGACAATGGGCACAAACTGGAACCCAGAAGGTGTCACTTAAACATGAGGAGAAACGTCTTTGCTGGGAAAGTGCTAGAGCCCTGGAGCAGGCTGCCCAGAGAGGTTGTGAAGTCTCCTTCTCTGAAGTCCTTCAAAACCACCTAGATCTGGTTGCCCAGGATCACAGTGTCCAGGTGAATGACTTCAGAGATGGAGACTGGATGGTCTCTGGAGGTTCCTTCCAACCCCTGCCATGCTGTGATGCTGTGTGCTGATAAAGGGCAAGTGTACAGGTGATAGCATTTCACTTCATGTTCCACCTGGTTTGGGGACTGCTTTTGTTGCCTGATGGTCTTTCAGTGGCAGAGCATCTGAGTGGCAGGAGATTTGTCCTTCAAGTATATGGAAATGTCTACAAACCTAGATCCATGGAATTGTTTGGGTTGGAACAGCCCTCAAAGATCATTGAGAGAGATGATCTTAAGTTCTCTTAGGAGAAATGATCTTAAGAGAGGCAGAGGCCTGCTGGAGAGAGTCCAGCAGAGAGCCATGAGGATGACTGGGGGACCTGAGCATCTCCCATATGAAGAGAGAGTGAGAGACTTGGAGTTGTTTAGTTTGGAGAAGAGAAGACAGGGGGAATCTCATCAATGTGTATAAATGTCTGAGGGGTAGGTATCAAGTGGAAGGGTCCAATTTCTTTTTGGTGGTGCACAGTAATGACAAAGAGCAATGGCTGCAAACTGGAACACAGAAGGTTTCACCTCAGCATGAAGAGAAACTTCTTTACAATGAGGGTGGTAGAGCACTGGAACAAGATGCCCAGAGAAGTTGTGGAGTCTCCTTCTCTGCAGACGTTCAAAACCTGCCTGGATGCATTCCTGAGCGAACTACCCTGGGTGATCCTGCCTTGGCAGAGGGGTTGGACTTGATGGTCTCTAGAGATCACTTCCAACGTCTAATGTTCTGTGATTCTGTGAGTCCAACCTTCAACCCAGCACCACCATGGCCATTACACCATGTCCCAAAGTGCCACATGCACAAATTTCTCAAAGATCTGCGGGGATGGCAACTCCACCACTTCCCTGGGCAGCCTCTGCAGAAAGCAGCAGATGTCTGCCTTGCAAAATGGTCTCTCTCTCTCTTGCCTACCCAAGTTCTCAGTGAGGCTCAGCTAAAAGCTTTTCTCCCCTTCCCATGCACAGGGCTGGCCCCCATTATTTATTTATTTGTGACGCCTTTGTGGGTTTCTGTTTGCTTTGAGTTGTTTTATTTATTTATTTTTAGCAGAGCTTTTACATGATATTTTTCTATGCTCTCGCAGTTCAAGCATGATTTAATCTGTCAAAACTCGTTTGCTTAGCTGCCCTTGATTGTCTTGCATACTTCCACTAAAAGAGGGCACTCAACCTTCCAGGCATGCTGCTGCCCAGACGAATCAAGTGTCACAGCAGTCAGGACCTGCTCTGCTGTGGTGACAGCCACAACATCCTCCGACAGAGCCCACAACAGGGAATGTTGATGGGGTAATGCTTGCAGTCGTGGCTGGGGTCACAGCACTGTGGGCCTACACAGCCAGGTGCAGGCAGGTGTGAGCTCCACAGATGTGACCCGTCACTCATGTGCAGAGCTAGTTTGGTCCAGACCTGAGAGTCTAGAATCATGGAATTGTTTGGGTTGGAAGAGACCTCTAAGGTCATGAAGTCCAACCATCCACCCAACACCACCATGGCCAGTAAGCCATGTTCTCAAGTGCCATCTTCATCCCTTGAACACCTCCAGGGATGGGGACTCCATCACTTCTCTGGGCATCCTGTTTCAATGCTTGACCACTCTTGCAGCAAAGAAATTTTTCCTAACCTTCAAGCTAAAATTCCCCTGTCACAATTTCAGGCTATTTCCTCTATTCCTACCACCTGATACTAGGGAAAAGAAACCAACCCCCACCTCACTGCAATCTCCTTTCAGGGAGTTGTAGAGAGGAATGAGCTCTGCCTTCAGCCTCCTCTTCTGCAGACTAAACACACCCAGTTCCCTCAGCTGCTCCTCACCAGACCTGTTCTCCAGCCCTTCATCAACTTTGCGCTTCTCTGGACCTGCTCCAGCCCCTCGAAGTCCTTCTTGGAGTGAAGGGTATGATCTTAAAGAGTGTTTCCAACCCCATGGATTTTATCTTTCCATGATTCTACAGTGTGCTCTTTATGCAAGGAGTAGGAAAAAAGTTTTCAGTCACTTCTCTTATTACAGTTTAGAATGAATTGTCAGCCCTTGGATCCTGCTTGGAGGACTTGGTGCACGCTAGGAAGCCTTTCCCAAGGTGCTGCTGCAGTGCTGTGTGCTCAGCACCTGGCATCCTCATCAGCTCTGGGTCTCATCTCGATGCACCACTAGCTCAATATTCAGCAGTCAGGTCAAACATCTCCTGGGCCTGGTTTTGCTGCTGTGCTACGTGGGGTTTTCACTCTGTGGTGTGTGGGATGGCTGCCAGCTGGAAATGTGGTGCCTGGGGACAAGTGCAATGATTGTGTGAGTCTGTTATTGAGTGAGCTCTGAGCATGGCTGATGGCATTGACAGCAGCTCTGTCACCCTGATGGGGAAAACCGCCAGTCACGCACTGCCTGTGAGGTGGTGTCTGCTAAGTGCAGGGGTAAATGAGGGGACAGTGCCCTCTGCCAGGCCACAGCATCACAGAATGGTAGGGTTGTAAGGGACTTCTGGACATCATTTAGTCCAACCCTCCTGACAAGTCAGGTTCACCTAAAGACCACAAAGCAACACACTCATGTGGTTTTGAATGTCTCCAGAGATACAACCTCCACCACCTCTCTGGGCAGCCCACTCCAGGGCTCCAGCACCCTTGAATTAAAGAAGTTCCTCCTCATGTTCAGATAGAACTCCAGTTTGTGCCTGTTACCCCTTGTCCTGTCACTGAACACCACTGAACAAAGCCTGGTCCCATCCTTCTGACATTCACCCTTAAAGTATTGATATGAAAACTTGATCCTTGCTCTGGTGAGAGCTAAACTGCACTACTGTGTCCAGCTCTGGAGACCCCAATACAGGAGAGACATGGACCTAATGGAGTGAGCCTGGAGGGTGAACAGAAAGGTGATCAGAGGACTGGAGAACCTCTGCTATGGGGACACGCTGAAAGAGTTGGGGCTGTTCACCCTGGAGAAGAGAAGGTTCCAGGGAGACATTAGAGCTGCATTTCAGTATCTGAAGGGGGCCTACAGGAAGGCTGAGAAGGCACTGTCTAGAAGGGTCTGTGGTGACAGGAGGAGGGGCAATGGTTTGAAACTGGAGCAGGAGAGATTTAGGTTGGATGTCAGGATTCCTCCTGATTCTGCATAATGAGAGTGGTGAAGTACTGGAACAGGTTGCCCAGGGATGTGGTTGAGGCCTCATCCCTGAGGACTTTCAAGATCAGACTTGCTGTGGCCCTAGGCAGCCTGCTCTAGTTGGAGGTATCCTTGCTGCCTGCAGGAAAGTTGGACAATACGACCTCAGAGGGTCTCTTCCAAGCCAGTGTAATCTGTGACTGTGAATCCTGTGACTGTAACCTTTTGATGTTGTTCTTTCCAGAAGGTTTTTATCAAGATGCTTGTACTGATGCCTCCTTTTGTGTGGCCAAATAGTTGCTGCACTTTGTGCACATGACTAAGGGCACAGTGCAGCTAACGTGGTATCTGTGCTTACTCTAATACCAAGTGTGACCCTGAGCTAGCAAGAAAATGAGTCTTGTACATGAAAAGCAAGAGTAGCCCAAACTAGAGTCAGGGTTTTCAGGTGGAGGCACAAAAGGTTTCGCTTAGAAGCTCCAGAGATGATTTTCAGCAATTTTGTTGCCACTCTGCTGGGAGAGGAACCCAGGAGGTTTTCAGAGGGTTGGGGCTGTTTAGTTTGGAGAAGAAAAGCCTGAGGTGGGGATCTCATCAATGCTGATCAATACTTCAAGGGTGGGGGTCAGGAGGATGGGACCAGGCTTTGTTCAGTGGCGCCCAGTGACAGGACAAGGAGCAATAGGCAAAAACATCAGAACTTGCATCTGAACATTAGGAGGAACTTATTTAATTTAAAGGTGCTGGAACCCTTGAGAGGCTGCCCAGAGAGGTGATGGAGTCTGCATCTCTTCAGACATTCAAAACTCACCTGGATATGTTGCTGTGTGACCTGTCCTAGGTGAAGCTGCTTTGGCAGGGGGGTGAACTGGGTGATCTCCAGAGGTCCCTTCCAAGCCCTAGCATTCTGTGATTCTGTGT
Source organism: Eubucco bourcierii (assembly GCA_013396675.1). Lineage (NCBI taxonomy): Eukaryota > Metazoa > Chordata > Aves > Piciformes > Ramphastidae > Eubucco > Eubucco bourcierii. The sequence goes on along the minus strand of VWZE01002128.1, from coordinate 201,210 downwards.
GACAGGCATGCTGCAGTTATGTCTGTAGGACATCTAGAGTCTGCACAGACTTTGTGGGCTTCATTTGGAGGCAGGTTGTCACTACCTGCCTGGTGCTGGTCGATGGATGAGAGACTGTAGACAGCCAAGCAGGAGCACTGCTGACTGCAGAGTCCCTGTCTGTGTTTGTGCACTGTGTGTGTGGACACAAAACCAACCTGAGCTGTGACCAGAGAGAAACAAAAACATTCTGTGTGCAGTAAAAGCTTCTGTTTTGTAGAAATTCCAATTTTAGGTGTTCCAATGATTGATTTCCCAGATGCCATTGGGAAAAGTGTGGGGCCACATTCAAATTAGCCTCATTGTTCCATAATATCTTGGTGGAGTAGAAGGTTAATTAGTACCATAGGCAATATGCATTATTCATCACAGCAATCCTGCTTTTCTTCTGCTGGGCTGTTGTGTGCTGCTGCAAATGTTTTCCCTTACAAGAACAAATCCTTGCTATAGTATTTTTCATCCTGCCACGTCATGGTTGTGATACATAAATTATGTGGGCCCTCTGATGCTGCTGAGGTGTCAAAAGGACTCTGGTTATGACACTTAACTTCTGTCTTGCTTGGGTGGAGGCCTCCAGGACCGTAGGTAGTACAAGGTGATTCTCATAGAACCATAGAATTGTTTTGGTTGGAAGAGACCTCCAAGATCTTTGAGTCCAACCGTCAACCCAGCGCCGCTATGGTCCTTAGACCATGTCCCAAGGTGCTATGTTCACATATGTCTTGAACACCTCCAGGGACTCACCACGTCCCTGGGCTGACCAGTTTGCACAAGGTCCAGTGAGTGGTGGCTTTAACTTGAAGAGGCTGTTTGTAGCACAGAGACTTTGGCCTTTCTCAGTTCAATTCATCAGCACTCCCTTGTCCTCAGCCAGGAATGAATCCACTAGAGAAGTGTGGTGTAGGAGGAGGAGTTCCACAATACTGTGGTTCATCTGCTCCTCTCTTTCCCTAAAGGCAAGGCACTTTCACCTCTGAGATCCTGCTGCCTTTCCTGTCCAGCGTGAAGGAGATTGAGTTATTCCATACTCCGAGATTACAGTGCTGCAGGTGCTTACAGCTTCCAGAGCAGCACCTGCAAAGCAGAGTGAGGTGCAGTGATCCCTCTCTGTCATGATGCCTGCCTGAAAACATGAGTCTGAAAGAGCTGTGTCAGGCCGTTCACTGCCCTCTAGGCTGCATCAAAAGCAGCATAGCCGGCAGGTCTGAGTTGATTCTGCCTCTCTGCTCTGGTGAGAACTCACCTGCAGTGCTGTGTCCAGGTCTGAGGACCCCAACACAAGAAGGACATGGACCTGATGAAGCAGATCCAAAGGAGGATCACAAAGGTGATCAGAGGGCTGGAGCCACCTCTCCTATGGGGACAGGCTGGGAGAGCTGGGGCTGTTCAGCATGGAGAAGAGAAGGCTCTGGGGAGCCCTGAGAGCTGCATTTCAGTATCTGAAAGGCTGGGGCAGGACTGTTTACCAGGGCCTGTGGTGATAGGACAGGGGACAATGGTTAGAAACTTGATCAGAGGAGATTTGGTATGGTTTGGTATCAGGACGCAGTTCTGCATGATGAGGGTGGTGAGATGCTGGAACAGGTTCCCAGGGATGTGGTTGAGGCCTCATCCCCAGAGACATTCAAGGCCAAACTTGCTGTGACCCTGGGCAGCCTGCTGTAGTTTGGAAGTCTCCCTGCTGAATGCAGGTGGGTTGGACAAGAAGACCTCTGTGGAGCCTTTCCAACCCAATGGAACCTGTGAATCTGTGTGTGTGAATCTGGCAGCCTTCTGCCAGCTGAACCTTCAGAGATTCATGCATAAAGACATATAAGGAGTGAAAACTGAGACACAAAGCTAGTGCCTTACTTCCTCATGGTCCCATAAGTTTGGACAGAACTGAGAAGCTCAGCTTTCCAACTTCTGCCACCCTTGCCTGAAAATCATTATCAATCTCTCTGATCTCTCTTGCTCCCTTTTTAAGCATTTAGGCCTTGCATTTACCTTCTCATGCAGTGCTTGAATCCCCATCCCTGGAGGTCTTCGAAAGATGTGGAGATGTGATGCTGAGGGGCATGGTTTAGCTCCAGCCTTGGAAGAGTTAGAGAATGGTTGGACTTGATTATGGCCTGAAATTCTGCCAGGGGAGGTTTAGGTTGGAGATTAGGAAAAATTTCTTTGCTGCAAGAGCAGTCAGACATTGGAAAAGGCTGCCCAGGGAGGTGGTGGAGTCGCCATCCCTGGAGGTGTTCAAGAAAGGTGTGGGCATGGCACTTTGGGACATGGTTTAATGGCCAGGGTGGTTTTGGGTTGAAGGTTGGACTGGATTATCTTAGAGGGCTTTTCTAACTCAAGCAATTCTATGGCTCTGTGATTCTTAAATGTCTTTTCTGACCCAAGCCATTTCGTGGTTCTCTGATAAGATGGTGTGTCTGCCTCACACAGCTGGGCATGCCTTGCCATGTGACACTGTGCTGGCATCTACTGGGGAGTATCCTGTCCTGAGGTGTCTGGAGGCTGAAGTATGGCAGGGTTCTACCTTAGACAGTGCCGTGCTCCACCAGCAGCCGCCCTCAGCCCCCCAGGAGTGCTCCAGTTTCCCTTGTGCTCGCACCCACCAGCTGATGTTTTCCGGCCACCCTGACTCACTTCCCTTCCACCTCTGTTGTTTTGTGCTCTGCATTGTTTTTCCCTCCCTGGCTTCCCCTTTGGAGGAACAGAACACCCGGCTTAGGTGACTGCATTGCTACTTGTCTCCTCCCAGCTGGGACTGGGACAGATTTGAAGGGCAGGATTTCTGCAGTCTGATGCAGAGCTCATGGTGTTGGTTGTGTCAGAGGAGATAAAATGAACACAAGCTCTGGAGCAAAGCAGATTTAGGTTGGACATCAGGAGGAAGTTCTGCACAAATACCGGAACGTATTGTCCAGACATGTAGCTGAAGCCCGGTCCCTGGAGACATTCAAGGTCAAACTTGATGTCTGGGTAGCCTGCTCTAGTCTAGTCTAGTGTCCCTGCTGCCTTCAGGGGTGTTGGAGGAGATGAGCTTTGATAGTCCATTCCAACAAGAGGCAATCTGTGAATCTTGAAAATGAGTAACTCTGGTGTGTCTGGGTCTTTCTGGGGCAGTTTCTGGGAAAGTTCGAAAACAGATTTTCATCAAGAACAAATTTGAACATAAGAAGTTCCATTTAAACATGAGGAAGAACTTCTTTAAGTTAAGGGTGGTGGACCCTTGGAGCAGACTGCCCAGAGAGGTGGTGGAGACCTCTCTGGAGGCATTCCAACATGCCTGGATATATTCTTGTGTGAGTTTCTCTAGGTGAACCTGCCTTGGCAGGGGAGGTTGCACTCAATCACATTTAACCTTGAGGAAGGTAGATTTAGACTGGAGATTAGGAAGAAAGTTTTTAGAGTGAGGGGTGGTGAGACACTATAACATGTTGCCCAGGGAAGTTGTGGATGCCCCCTCCCTAGGTATCACAGTATCACAGTATCACCAAGGTTGGAAGAGACCTCAAAGATCATCAAGTCCAACCCGATACCACAGCCCTCTAGACTAGACCATGGTGCCAAGTGCCACGTCCAAACCCACCTTGAACACCTCCAGGGACGGTGACTCCACCACCTCCCTGGGCAGCCCATTCCAGTAGCCAATGATTCTCTCAGTGAAGAACTTTCTCCTCACCTCCAGCCTAAACTTCCCCTGGCACAGCTTGAGACTGTGTCCTCTTGTTCTGGTGCTGGTTGCCTGAGAGAAGAAAGTAACCTCCTTCTGGCTACAACCACCCTTCAGGGAGTTGTTGACTACCACCTGGCTACAACCACCCTTCAGGTAGGTGTTCAAGTCCAGGTTGGAAGATACCTTGAGCAACCTGTTCTATTAGAAGGTGTTCCTACCCATGGCAGGGGGCTTGGAATTGGATGATCTTTATGCTCTCTTCTAACCTAAACCATTCTGTGAATCTGTGAATCTCCAGAGGTCCCTTCCAACACCTACCATCCTAGGATTCCATGAACAGACAGGTGGATAAAGACTCAGACTCCACATGTCTGTAAAACTGTAAAGCTGTAGGTGCTATTAGGAAGTAGACCAAGGAGCAGTCACAAGAATGTAGAGAGGTGACAATGTATCATAGAATGGTTTGGGTTGGAGGGGACCTCTGTTGGGTGTTATTCTTTCTCCCTGCTGACCCCCCCCTCCACCCTGTTTTCAAACAAGCAGCTGAGATGCCTTTCAGGACACCTTTGCTCTTCCATGAAAACTGCATTTGGAGAGTCGTTTCAGGTAAAAACTGAAGGGTATCCACACAGTATTTGCTCAGAAGTTGATTATAGGTAGCAGAATAATAAGGTAAATTGCACCTAAGATATAATTATGTAAAGCAGCAGAAGTGGAGAGGCTTTGTCAGCTTGGTCCTTAAGAGCCTCATCAATAACTGATGAGCTTCAGCAAACGTGCATCACACGTAGACTGCTTTGGTGCACGCTGCTGAGGACATGAAGGCAAAGGAAATTTAGGTCTTTTTTAAAGCTTTATTGGGACAAAAACAACAACAAAAAGCTCACAGCAGTCAGCGTTGTGTGAATTTAGTGTTGTGGTGTAGATCAGCGTGGTTGAAAGCCTTAATGAGAGAAAAACTTCTGTGGGTGCTGCGTCCATAGATCTCTGGAACAGCTCATAGGGGCAAAGATGAGACTGTGTGGCTGATAAATAATAGAAGAGCTTGGCTCCCTCCCCTTCCTTCTTTCAGGTTTACATGACATGAAGCACTACTAGAAAAAGAAGTGTTCAGTCTGCACCAGAGTACAGCAAAAGCCATTGTTCTTCTGGAAAAAAAAAACTTCTGTTGCTGTTACCTTTTTGAAGTACTTGGTCTGTTCATAGATTCATACAATCTTGAACACCTCCAGGGAGGGAGCATCCACAGCCTCCCTGGCCAACCCCAGTCTCTCACCACTCTCACTGTCAAGAATTTATTTCTAATCTCTGGGCTCATTCTTCCCTCTTCCAGCTCAAAGCTGTTGCCCCTCATCCTGTCACTGCAAGCCCGTGTCAAAAGTCCCTTCTGTTGTCTATAGAGGATGTCATTATCCTTATTTTGGTGATGAGGAAGCAAAGCAAAGAAGGGAGTTGCCCAAGCCATGTATCATTCAGTGGGAAATCAAGCTTCCCAATCTTGGCCTTGGAAAACTGTGTGTCCATGAACATACAGTGACTGTTACTCATTTGAATGACAGAATGGCTTAGGTTGGAAGGAACCTCAGATATCATCTGGTTCTAATCCCCCTGCTGTGGGCAGGGACACCTCTCAACTACACTTGTTTGCTCAATGCCTCATCCAGCTTGGTCTTGAACACCCCCAGGCAGGAGGAATCCACAGTCTCCTTGGGGAACCCATTCATGTTTCATATCCTATATTAGACTGTAGGTAGAAAGACAAGGGAATAATAAAATGTGTGTGGCTCAAATTCCCATTCCAGCATGAGTTCCTGGAATTCCTCAAGCTTGCTGGTGTGCCTGCAGAAGTTTCCCCCTCCAAAAATAATGCCTCCTTCCTTAACTACACTTAGATAGAGCTGTGTTGGTGGTGGAGTTTGAAGCTCCAGATTGAATTTAGTCCTGCAAGTGTCGTTAATCTGGAGAAATAAAAATGCCGAGGGTTTTTAATAGGGACTCCAGTTAATGTTTTTAAATGCTCAGAGGTGATTTATTGCTAAAGCAGCTGCTATAAATCTGCTCAGCCCCTCTGTGATTGTCTCTCCCAAGCATGTACCTCTCTGCTCACCCTCATTTCCAAGCTGTTTACTGCCTGCAGGAATTTGATGGACTCACACTTTTGTTGTTAAAAGTTATTTACAGCAGAGGTGACCAGGGAGCTGAAGTGACAGTATATACAGCGTGGATTGTCCTACATGGTCTGTGAAGTACCAGAGAAAAACCCCAAACTCTGTTATCATAGAACCACAGAATGGTTTGGGTTTGAAGAGACCTTCAAGATCACCCAGTTACAACACCCCTGCTGGAGCAGAGTTTGCTCAAGGCCTCATCTGGCCTGGCCTTGAACATCTCCAGGGAGGGGGCATCCACAGCCTCCCTGGGCAACTTGTTCCAGTATCTCACTGCTCTCACTCTAAAGAATTTCTTCCTAACCTCCAGTCTCAGTCTGCCCTCTTCCAGCTCAAAGCCATTGCCCCTTGTCTTGTCACTACAAGCCCTTGTCAAAAGTCCCTCCTCAACTCTCCTGTAGCCCCTTCAGGTACTGGAAGGCTGCTCTAAGTTCTCCCTGGAGCCCTTTTCCTGTCCAAGCTGAACTGCCCCAATGCTCCCAGTCTGTCCCCATAAAGGAGGTTCTCCAGCCCTCTGATCATCGTTGTTACCTCCTCCAGACCTGCTCCAACAGCTCCATGTATTTCTTGTGCTGGCAGCCCCAGAACTGGACAATACTCTACACTTACATGCTTACAATCTGCCCAAAGTAGTCTGCAGGTGGAGTCTTACTGTCTACTAAGCCTCACAGGAAAGTATTTGGGCCCCGTTTTGGGGAATTTTCCTGTGTCACAGCCTGCCTATGCCTTGCTTCTTGATCTTATAAATGGAGCTGTTGCTGGTGCCAGTACTTGGATCTTGCTATTTGCAAGGCATTGAGAGATGGAGCTTTGTAGCTGCATCAACCTGGCACATAGAGGTTTCCTGCAGTGCTAAATGGAGTAGAAATATGCCATTGTTTTCATGAGAGCATTTGTTTAATCCTAAATAAGCTCCAGCCTTTTTTTCCCTGTGCCATTTTAGGTTTGCCTTTATTTATTACCCCCCACACACCCCCCCAAAGAAACATGCTTTCTGTAGCAAATAATCAAATTGTTCTGTTTCAGGTGATGAAGGGAGAAAATGTCTTGAGTTGTGTTCAAATGTGAACATAGAAGGATTTATCTCAACATGAGGAGAAACTTCTTCACAGTGAGGATGGTGGAGCACTGGAGCAGCCTGCCCAGAGAGGTTGTGGACTTTCCTTCTCTGGATACTTTCAAAACCCACCTGGATACATTCTTGTGATCCTGCTTTTGGCAGAGGGTTTGGACTTGGTGATCTCTGGAGGTCCCTTCCAACCTCTCATATTCTGTGATTTTGTACTTGAATTTATGTTTGTGAAACATAGAATGGTTTGGCTTGGAGGGGACCTCAAAGACCATCTAGTTCCAACCCCCTACCATGGGCAGAGACGATTTCTACCAGACCAAGGCCTCACCTGTCCTTGAACATCTCCAGGGAGGGAACTTGTTCCAGTGTCTCAGTACCCTCACTGTCAAGAATTTCTTCCAAATCTCCATTGTAAATCTTCCAGCTCAAAGCCGTTGCCCTTCATGCTGGCGCTTCATGCCATTGTAAAAAGTCCTTGCACAGCTCTCCTGTAGCCCCTTCTGGTACTGGGATGCAGGTCTAAGGTCTCCCCAGAACCTTCACTTCTCCAGGATGAACAGCCCCGACCTTCTGAGCCTGTCCTCATGAGAGAGTTGCTCCAGCCCTCTGATCATCTTGGTGGTATTCCATTGTATGGAAATCTTGGTGGCTTCTTCATTAAGCTCCTGTTCGTGCAGCTTCTGTGGGCCTGTCATCCTTTGCTCCAGATGAATTCCTTGTTTGGTTTTCTTGTCTGGCAAAGCCAAGGAGGCCTTACCCTTAGGGTCAACACAGAGCTGTCTGCATGTTCAGTGCCTGTCTGTAGCCATGCTTATAGTAAATATTGTGTTTGGGAGGCAATGCACTGCAACTACTTCAGAGGAACAAAGAAAGGAAGCCGTCCCAGCCATGAAGATGAAGGTGTTGTGGTGATTAAAAAGATCTACAATTCTCATGGTCCATGAAGGAGGCTGTATGGCCTTCCCTGGGGAGTTTCCTATGTCTGTAAATAAAAGATGTTGATGGTTTCCTTGGGGAAGCAGCTTAAGGTCTGAGAGCAGTGTTTGCCATTAGATCCTCCTCATTCAGCAGTAGATGGCAAAGCTGGAAGTGGGTACAGAGCTAAGCTTTGGCACCTCTTCTCTTCCTGGCCAAGTCACCCCTTCCCTACTGCATTCAGCTCTATAGCCCTCAACACAGGAAGAGCGTGGAGCTGATGGAGTGGGTCCAGATGAGGGCCACAAAAATGATCAGGAGGTTGGAGCACCTCTGCTACAAGGACAGGCTGAGGGAGCTGGAATTGTTCAGCCCAAAGAAAAAGAGGCTGAGGGGAGACCTCTCTACAACTCCCTGAAAGGAGGTTGGAGTGAGGTAGGGGTTAGTATTTTCTCCCTAGTATGAGGTGATAGAAGGAGAGGGAATGGTCTGAAATTGTGCTGCAAGAGTGATCAGGCATTGGAACAATTCCACGATTCTAAGTGAGGGACTGGTATGGCTGGAGTGTTCCTGGGTGCCATGGCACAGTCTGTGGGCACCACTGCTTTTCTTCCATCTTGGCAGGCAGGGCCAGAGCAGACAAGGGGCAGCTCTGGAGCCCAGGCCCTACTCTTTAATTATTACTGCTTTCAAATGCCTTTCAGTGTTCACAGCTCCATTTCTCTGCTAATTGGGCTTTCTAATAATCAAAAGAGAGAGAGCACAGCAGCGATGGTATGTGTTCTCTTGGCAGTGCCATTCCACAGCTATAAGAAATGAGCTCTTGCAGATGTTCTGCTGCCTCGTGGCACTTGGCCTCTGTCAACTGTCACGTTGTCTGCTGGGTCTGGTGACTTCCAATGTGAAAGCTGCTCCTGGAAGGGAAAAAAGCTGAAGGAAGAGCGATTAGAATCATGGAATTGTTTTGGTTGGAAAAGCCCTTTAAGATCATCCAGTCCAACCATACTCTGACACTACCAAGTCTGGGGCTAGACCAAGCATGACCCTCAGCACCACAACTCTGCCTCTCTGAAACACCTCCAGGGGTGGGGATTCAATGATCCCCACTAGGGAGCATGTTCCAGTCTTGAGAACACCTTCAGTCAAGAAGCTTCTAAACCTATACCTGCCCTGGTGCAACTTGAGGCCGTTTTCTCTCCTCCTATCACCTGATACTAGGGAAAAGAGACCAACCCCCATCTCACTGCAACCTCCTTTCAGGGAGTTTTAGAGACCAGTGAGGTGTCCCCTCAGCATCCTCTTCTCCAGACTACATAACCTCAGGTCCTTCAGCTACTCCAAATCTGTTCTCCAGACCCTTCACCAGCTTCGCCATTGTTTAGACCTCCTCCAGCCCCACAATGTCCTTTTTGGAGTGAGGGTCTGAAATTGAACTCTGCACTCAAGGTATGGCCTCACCAGTGCTGAGTACAGGGGGACAATAATTTTCCTGGTCCTGCTGGCTACACAATTGCTGATCCAGGCCAGGATTCTTGTGGCCTTGACAACGTGGGGAAGATTGCAGGGTGGTGTGGTGATGTAGGAATAGAAGCACGGTGAGGCACAGAGAGGTTGCTGCTGCTTCAAGATGAGTTTGTACTGCTGGGTTTGCTGATAGAGAAATGGAGACCGTGCAGCTTCATCCCCAGATAGGGTTATGAGCCCAGTGCCCTGCACATCTTGAAGTGGCTTCCTGTGTCCATCTCCTACTGGTGCCTCACATCAGATCTTGGTGGCTGAAGCCCCGCTCCCTTGGCATGCCTGGCTCTCAGTTCTGCTCCCCAGCATGCTGCAGGGGCTGCTTAGGATGCAGCTATAATTAGCAAGAACAGAGCTACTCTTTCCCTCCCACTCACCCTCTGCTACCTTCTACCAGGCCCTGCTTTTCCCTGCACACCACATTGCTCACCCCTAGTGCTTCCACCTCTCCTCTCACTCCTCCTTGGTGCTCCTGACTGAGGGAGAAACCCCCTGCAGCCCTTACAGACTTTCCCATGCTCTCCCAAGCCCACCAGTGGGGAAGATTTTCTGTAGGATCCCTGTTGGGAAGGGGCAATGGACTTTGATACAGGTTGCCTTCTACCCTGAGATAGTGGTTTGCAATGTCCCTGGGTACCCTGGCAGATGGAATTATCACTTCTGGAGGGGAAGGAAGTGTCAAAACCTGGGGCTGTTCAGTCTGGAAAAGAGAAGGTTCCAGGGAGACTTTAAAGCAACCTTCCAGTACCTGGAGGGGCTACAGGAGAGCTAGGGAAGGACTTTTCACAAGGGCTTGTAGTGACAGGATGAGAGGTAATAGCTTTGAGCTGGAAGAGGGCAGATTGAGACTGGAGATTAGGAAGAAATTCCTTTGAGAGTGGTGAGATACTGGAACAGGTTGCCCAGGGAGGGTCTGAATCCTGGGCCTTCTGGGGGGGGGCCTGGATTTGTTAAAGCCCAGGTTGGATGAGGCCTTCAGCAACCTGGGCTAGTGGGAGGTGTCCCTGCCTATGGCAGGAGATTGAACTGGATGATCTTGAAGGTCCCTTCCAACCCAAATCATTCAGTGAAAGCCTCCAGGCTGCAGGACAGGATGTGCAGAGTAGGATGAGCTCCATGGGGTGATGGAGGAATGGGACAGTTCCAGTTGGGTGAGAGAAGGCTTTGCATTACCAAACACCTGAGTTTGCTTCTTCAGGGCATGTGAGGGGGAGGNAGGGAGCATGTTCCAGTCTTGAGAACACCTTCAGTCAAGAAGCTTCTAAACCTATACCTGCCCTGGTGCAACTTGAGGCCGTTTTCTCTCCTCCTATCACCTGATACTAGGGAAAAGAGACCAACCCCCATCTCACTGCAACCTCCTTTCAGGGAGTTTTAGAGACCAGTGAGGTGTCCCCTCAGCATCCTCTTCTCCAGACTACATAACCTCAGGTCCTTCAGCTACTCCAAATCTGTTCTCCAGACCCTTCACCAGCTTCGCCATTGTTTAGACCTCCTCCAGCCCCACAATGTCCTTTTTGGAGTGAGGGTCTGAAATTGAACTCTGCACTCAAGGTATGGCCTCACCAGTGCTGAGTACAGGGGGACAATAATTTTCCTGGTCCTGCTGGCTACACAATTGCTGATCCAGGCCAGGATTCTTGTGGCCTTGACAACGTGGGGAAGATTGCAGGGTGGTGTGGTGATGTAGGAATAGAAGCACGGTGAGGCACAGAGAGGTTGCTGCTGCTTCAAGATGAGTTTGTACTGCTGGGTTTGCTGATAGAGAAATGGAGACCGTGCAGCTTCATCCCCAGATAGGGTTATGAGCCCAGTGCCCTGCACATCTTGAAGTGGCTTCCTGTGTCCATCTCCTACTGGTGCCTCACATCAGATCTTGGTGGCTGAAGCCCCGCTCCCTTGGCATGCCTGGCTCTCAGTTCTGCTCCCCAGCATGCTGCAGGGGCTGCTTAGGATGCAGCTATAATTAGCAAGAACAGAGCTACTCTTTCCCTCCCACTCACCCTCTGCTACCTTCTACCAGGCCCTGCTTTTCCCTGCACACCACATTGCTCACCCCTAGTGCTTCCACCTCTCCTCTCACTCCTCCTTGGTGCTCCTGACTGAGGGAGAAACCCCCTGCAGCCCTTACAGACTTTCCCATGCTCTCCCAAGCCCACCAGTGGGGAAGATTTTCTGTAGGATCCCTGTTGGGAAGGGGCAATGGACTTTGATACAGGTTGCCTTCTACCCTGAGATAGTGGTTTGCAATGTCCCTGGGTACCCTGGCAGATGGAATTATCACTTCTGGAGGGGAAGGAAGTGTCAAAACCTGGGGCTGTTCAGTCTGGAAAAGAGAAGGTTCCAGGGAGACTTTAAAGCAACCTTCCAGTACCTGGAGGGGCTACAGGAGAGCTAGGGAAGGACTTTTCACAAGGGCTTGTAGTGACAGGATGAGAGGTAATAGCTTTGAGCTGGAAGAGGGCAGATTGAGACTGGAGATTAGGAAGAAATTCCTTTGAGAGTGGTGAGATACTGGAACAGGTTGCCCAGAGAGGGTCTGAATCCTGGGCCTTCTGGGGGGAGGCCTGGATTTGTTAAAGCCCAGGTTGGATGAGGCCTTCAGCAACCTGGGCTAGTGGGAGGTGTCCCTGCCTATGGCAGGAGATTGAACTGGATGATCTTGAAGGTCCCTTCCAACCCAAATCATTCAGTGAAAGCCTCCAGGCTGCAGGACAGGATGTGCAGAGTAGGATGAGCTCCATGGGGTGATGGAGGAATGGGACAGTTCCAGTTGGGTGAGAGAAGGCTTTGCATTACCAAACACCTGAGTTTGCTTCTTCAGGGCATGTGAGGGGGAGGAGCCAGAGTGGGGGGCCGGACTTCTCAGGCTGCTGAGTCCTCTGCTCTTGACAGAAAAGTGGCACTGCCGATGCTTCTGGGCTGCTGGTTTGCTTCTCAACAGCTTCTCTGAGTTTTGGGGGTGTTATCAAGAGTGGGTGAATGCTATTGCATTCATGTAGTTTATGATGATTGTCCTGATCTCTGGAGCTGAGAAAGATCCATTTGTACCTTTGGCAAAGTCAGCAGATTGTGGAGGAAACTCCCTTTGTGGCACCTTGGCTTCAGGAGCTTTTCCCACTTTGTTTGGGAATTGCTGATGAATGAGCCCAAAGTGTGGTGGGAAACGGAGTTAAACCCAGTTGGTGAATGTTCACAAATGGTGTTCCCCAGGGCTCAGTGCTGGGGCCAGTTCTCTTTAAGGTCTTTATCAATGATGTGGATGAGGGAGTTGAGGCACCCTCAGTGAGTTTGCATATGACACTAAGCTAGGATGGAGCAGCAATCTCCTTCAAGTTAGGAAAGTTTTACAGAGGGATGTGGACAAGCTGGATTGATGGGCCAAGGCCAACTGCATGAGATTCAACAAGACCAAATGCTGGGTCCTGAACCTGGGTCACAACAACCCCATGAACGCTACAGGCTTGGGACAGAGTGGTTGGAAACTGGCTAGCAGACAAGACCTGGGGGTGTTCAGCAGCTTTTCAGTGTGGCTCAGCAAGGTGCTCAGGTGGTCAAGAAGGCCTCCAGTATCCTGGCCTGGATCAGGAGTGTGACCAGCAGGACCAGGGAAGGGGGTTGTCTCTTCTCTCCTCATCACTGGTGAAGCTGCCCCATGAATCCTGGGTTTGGTTTTAGGCCCCTTAGCCAATAAGGGCATTGAGGTGCTGGACAAGGTCCAGAGAAGGGCAAGGAAGCTGGTGAAGGGCCGGAGAACAAGACTGGTGAGGAGCAGCTGAGGGAACTGGAGGTGATCGGCCTGGAGAAAACGAGGGTGAGGGGAAACCTCATTGCTCTCTACAGATCCCTGAAAGGAGGTTGCGGTGAGGTGGGTTTGGTCTCTTCTTCCTTTGAAAGGAGGAGAGAAAACGGCCCCAAGTTGCACCAGGGGAGGTTTAGGTTTAGAAGTTTCTTGACTGAAAGTGTCCTCAAAGACTGGAACACGCTCCCTGGGAGGGGAGTGGTCACCTGGAGGTGTTTCAGAGAGGCAGAGATGTGGTGCTGAGGGCCATGGTTTAGCATCAGCCTCGGTAGTGTCAGAGAATGGTTGGACTGTATGGTGGTAAAGGGCTTTTACAACCAAAACCATTCTATGAAAGAAATCCACAACCCTTCCTTTGACTCCTCACAGAAATAAAACCAACACAAGAGCCTTGTAGTGGAAACCCTTCCCTGACTTCCTGGGTGAGCTTGTGTAAAGTGATGGGGAGGTTATCAGGTTTGTTTGCAGGGCTTGGGGAGGTCCCTTGGGAGCTGCTGCTCTCTATTCTGGCTGTGAGTCTGTGCAGAAAGAGGAGGCTGCATAAATCAGCAGAGAAGCCTGGGACACTGCAAACAGCAGTCATGATCCTACTTTGCATAATACACTGCTGAGAGGTCCTGCTGGAGGGGAAATCAGATAGAACACGGGAGAGTGAAGAGTGAGTGATGGAAACCAGGAGGCAGCTTGGTGTGTGCCTGCTTACATCAAAATACTCTTGACTTTGTCTCCTCCACAGGCAGCAATGGATGGGAATTTGCTGGTGTTTGTGGGAAAAACTGTAATTTTCTTTTGCCCTTGTTTTCATGGGAAGTAATGAACTGAACACTAGCTGATTTGTTTCAGGAAGGCTTTTCCCCTGTTAACTAGGGACATAAAGAATTCATGCTGCAAACATTGTGAGCCTGGCTCATCTAGAACTCACAGTTTCCATGTTAACCCAGCCTCTGGCTTTGAGGGGCTTTCTGGTGGAAGAGATGGTGGTGGGAGGAAAAGATCACAGAATGGTCTCTGTTGGGAGAGACTTTTGAGGTCACAGAATCACAGAATGGTTTGGGTTGGAAGGGATCCTAGAGATCATCCAGTTGCAATCTCCTGCCGTGGGCACAGACACCTTCCACTAGATCAGGCTGCTCAAGGCTCTATCCAACCTGGCCTTGAATCTCCAGGGAGGTGGCATCCACGATCATCTTGGGCAGCCTGTGTCTGCGTTGTTGATCATTTCCAACTGATGGGCTCCAGCTTGGCTCAAGCCAAGACTGACCATCTGGAATGACCATATGGTGGCCATGTAGAAGGAGCTTTGGGACTGTAGACAAAGAGGGAGAGGAGATGGGTGGAGAGTTAGCTGCGTGTTGTTGCTCCTAGCAGTTAATGGTGTTGCAGTGTTGCAGATGGAGGCAGGCAGAAGTTGTGCAGTTTGCTTGAAAAATATGAATTTTCAATCCCTGCTTATCTGTGGAGCTCCTTGATTTGCCTCACAGATTTGTGAGCTCTTGCTTTTCATTTCCAAGCTTTGCTTGGCAAATGGTGAAGCCTGCAAAGCTAATTAGAGAAGAAAAAAAAAATAGAAGAAGGCTGGAGGTTGTGGATGTGAAATACCCAATGTGATGAAAAGAGGAGACCTGGCAAGAGTGGCAGAAAAACAGAAACAAACCTTTTGCAGATAAGACCAAGTGTTCAGTGCTTCAGCTGAGGGACTTGTTGCAGGAACAACTGAGTTAGATTTTCCTGGCTTGAATTTATGACTGGGTGAGATGAGATTTGGATAAAAACACCTGTTTGGCTTGAATGTTTCACAGAATCACAGAATGGTAAGAATTGGAAGGGACCTCCAGAGATCATCCAGTTCAACCCTGCTAGAGCAGGATCACCTAGGGCAGTCCTCACAGGAAGGCATCCAAATGGGTCTTAAGGTCTTCAGAAAAGGAGACTCCACAACCTCTATGGGCAGCCTGCTCCAGGGCTCCAGCACCCTCACACCAAAGAAGCTTCTCCTCGTGCTGAGGTGAAACCTCCTGTGTTCCAGGTTGTACCTATTCTTTCTTGTACTATCATTTGCACCACTGAAAAGAGCCTGGCACCTTCATCCTGACACTCACCCCTCAGATATTTATAGATGTTGGTCAGATCCCCTTTCAGCCTTCTCCTTTCCAGACTCAGCAGCCCCAGATTTCTCAGTCTTTCTTCATAGCAGAGCTGTTGAAGTTCTGCAGTCATCCCTATAGCTCTCCATTGGACTCTCTCTGGCAGATCCCTGTCCCTCTTGAATTGGGGAGCCCAGAACTGGACACAGAATTCCAGGTGAGACCTCACCAGGGCAGAGTATAGGGGGAAGGAGAACCTCCCTATACCTGCTGGACACACTTTTGTTGATGCACCCCAGGATGCCATTGGCCCTCTTGGCCACAAGGGCACATTGCTGACCCATGCAGAACTTGCTGTCCACCAGGACTCCAAGGTCTTTCTCCATGGAGCTGCTTTCCCAACCTCTAACCTGTACTGGTGCCTGTTCTTATTCCTCCCCAGGTGCAGGACTCTGCACTTGTCCCTGTTGAACTTCATGAGGTTCTCCTTCACCCAGCTCTCCAGCCTGTCCAGATCTCGTTGGATGCCAGCACAGCCTGGTGGGGCTGTCAGCCACCCTGGGGATTGGTACCATTGGTGAAGCTGCTGAGGGTCCACTCAATCCTCTCGTCCAGGTTATTGATGAAGATATAGCAAAACTGGGCAGCACTGATTCCTGGAACATCACTGGCCACAGGCCTCCAACTGGATTCTGCTGCTGGTCACAAGCCTCTGAGCTCTGTGTTGAGCCAGTTTCCAACCCACCTCAGGGTCCAGTCCTCTAACCCAGTGTCCTTGAGTCTACCTATGAAGATGTTATTAGAGACAGCATCAAAAGCCTTACTGAAGTCAAGGTAGAGTGCTCTGTCATCCCTCCACTGCTTTCTGGCCACTTGGTCATGCCTTCATAGAAGGCTATCAGATGAGTCAAGTGCTTGGCATCTAATTTTGATTCCATCAGAGCTGGAGATCAGCCCCACCTTCTGTATCAGTAGTCGTCTCTGAGAGAACTTTGAAAGCAAGTTTTGGGAATAGGCTCTACTGTTACCTAGGCTACTTGAATTCTCCATTGGAGACAAGCAGCTGCTGGTCCCCAGTGATGTGCTTCTCCATTTCTCTTTCCAGAGGAAGAAAAACACCCAAGAGCATCTTACCATTCTTGGCATCTCCCAAGCAAAGTGGGGAAAGTTCCTGAAGCGAAGGTACCACAAAGGGAGTTTCCTCCACAATTCTGCTGACTTTGCCAAAGGTACAAATGGATCTTTCTCAGCTCCAGAGATCAGGACAATCATCATAAACTACATGAATGCAATAGCATTCACCCACTCTTGATAACACCCCCAAAACTCAGAGAAGCTGTTGAGAAGCAAACCAGCAGCCCAGAAGCATCGGCAGTGCCACTTTTCTGTCAAGAGCAGAGGACCCACCATTCCCAGAGCCCAGACCCCCATTCTGGTTCCTCACCCTCATGTGCACCTGTGAGAAAGCTCTGGAGAAGCAAACTCAGGTGCTTGGTAATGGAAAACCTTCCTTCACTCAACTGGAGCTGTCACTTTCCACTGTCACCCCATAGACCTCATCCTTCAAAACACATCCTCTCCTTCAGCTCCCTGAAAACAGGTTGCAGTGAGGTGGGGGTTGGTCTCTTCTGTAGTATTAGGTGATAGAAGGAGAGGAAATAGCCTGAAATTGTGCCAGGGGAGGGTTAGGTTGGAGATCAGAGAATTTTTTTATTTTTTTTTGCTGCAGGAGTGGCCAGGGATTGGAACAGGCTGCCCAGGGAGATGGCAGTCACCATCCCTGGAGGTGTCCAAGAAACGTGTGGCCATGGCATTTGGGGACATGATGTGAAGGGCAGTGTTGTGAGGACAGAGCTAGGCTCTGCTCAGTGATGTCCAGTGACAGGATGAGGGGCAATGAGTGCAAGCTGGAGCAGAGGAGGTCCCAAAGGAACATAAGGAAAAACTTTTTCACTGTGAGGGTGTTGGAGCCCTGGTGCAGGCTGCCCAGAGAGGTTATGGAATCTCCTTCTCTGGAGATGTTCAAAATCGACCTGGATGTGTTCCTGTGTGACTTGATCTGCTCTAGGTGACCCTGCTCTGGCAGAGGCATTGGGCTGGACGATCCTTAGAGGTCCCTTCTAACCCCTACCATTCTGTGATGTGGAGGTAGTGAGTGCCATGGAAGGTCTGAGGTGTTGGAAGGCAGAGGAGCTTGGGGTTTTTCTAAGCCAAGAAATGTTGCACCTTTTTACAAGAAGGCTCTTTTCATTTATTGAGGTCATCTGCTGTGGGCAGGGCAGAACCTTTACCCCTGTTGCCTGCATGCTGCTCATGATTTATCTGCAGCCTAAGTCTCATGCTGGTATCACATAGGACATTTCCAGTTGGGAAGCAAGATGCCTCATTCCCTTGTTGGTGTTAATGGCCTATCAACTCCAAATGGCAATTAAGGGCATCTCTCCAGGATGAGTTCTGTGAAACTCAAGTGTAATTGGGAAGCAGTTGGCTGCTGCCGTGATTTATCTTGTCAGTGACTGATTTGTTCCTTAACTCTAAAACATTTTATTGATGTCTTTGCAGAAGTGACTGTGACCTAAGTAAAAATGGGAAACTTATTAATCATGCTAAGGTGGTTTTTCTCTGTTTTTTTCTCTGTTTTTTTTTTTCTCCTGTTGTTGTTGGGTTGTTTTTCTTTTTGGTGTGGTTTTGTTTTTGGTTTTTTTTTTCCCTTTGCCATACCCATGAATTATGTAGCTTGTAAAACAGGCTGTTTGTGATTCAGAGAAGAAAAGACAGTGCTCTGCTACAGGCAGCAGCAGAGAGTTTTGATTTTATTAGTGTCCAGAATGAAAGGTTGGGTAGATAAAAAGCTGAAGTGCAAGTTACTTAGTTTTAGAGTCCCTCTGAAGATCAACACATCCTTCCCTCTAAGCTGGAGAGATGTGAATTTGATGGGTGGGCTGTGCAGTGGAGAAGGAATTGGTTGGATGATAGCATCCCAAGTGATCAGTGGCTCAATGTCCAGGTGGAGATGGAAGGCAAGTGGTTTCCTTCAAGGGTCTCTAGTGGGACAAGTGCTGTTCAATATCTTCATCAATGATACAGGCACAGATAGAGGCACCCTCAATACATGTGCAGGTGACGCTAAGCTGCGTTCTCTGGTTGATATGTCTGAAGGATGGGATGGGGCCATCCAGAGAGACCTGGAGAGGTGAGCTGAGGAGAATCTCATGAGGTTCAATAAGACACAGTGCAAGGTCTGCATCTAGGTCAGGGCAACCCTCAATATCAGCCCAGGCTTGGGGATGATGACATTGAGAGCAACCCTGCAGAAAAAGACTCGAGGGTGCTGGTGGGTGAGAAGCTGGACATAAGCCAGCAATGGGCACTTGCAGCCCAGAAGGCCAATGGCAGCCTGGGCTGCCTCCAAAGCAGTGTGGTCAGCAGACAGAGAGAGGTGATTCTGCCCCTCTGCTCTGCTGAGACCTCACCTGCAGTGCTGTGCCCAGCCCAGGGGCCCAAACACAAGAGAGACATGGACCTACTGAGGAGGGTCCTGAGGAGGCCACCAAGGTGATCAGAGGGCTGGAGCACCTCTGCTCTGGGGACAGGCTGATAGAGCTGTTGTTCAGTCTGGAGAAGAGAAGGCTCTGGGGAGACATTAGAGCAGCCTTCAAGTACCTAAAAGGAACCTGTGGGAAGGCTGCAGAGAGACTGTTTCCAAAGGGCTGCAATGACAGGGCAAGGGGCAATGGTTTGAAATGAGAGAAAAACAGATTTAGATTGGATGTTAGGAATAGGTTCTGCACCATGAGAGTGCTGGAGCACTGCAACAGATTGCCCAGGGAGGTAGCTGAGGCCCCCTCCCTGGAGGTGTTCAAAACCTTGAGCAACCTGGTCTAGTGAAAGATGTCCCTGCTGACTGCAGAGGTTGGAACTGGATGGTCTTTAGAGGTCCCCTCCAATCCAACCCATGCCATACAACAGTAAGGTTTTTAGCATGTCTGATGAAGATATCTGAGAATGGGCAGAATTTTGGCATGGTCAGGTTGTTGTTTATTGCTCACCCATTGATGTGCTCCATTGCTGGAAGATCTGAGGGCTTTATTTCCAAGACCATCCACATCCCCTTTCTTCTGCCAGTCCCCTGTGTCACTGCAAGTGATAAAAAGATGCTCTGATTTGGGTCTTGAAAACATCTGTGGATTAATATCCTGCTGAATAAAAAAATGCAGCTCTACAGAACTTGTTCTAATTTCCTTCTGTGAGCAATGCCCAAGATATTCATTCCTGAGCTCATTTTACTTTATTACTTTTACTGGCTTTAATTTTTATTTTATTCATAACAAAAGCATAGGATGAGCAGAAAAGGTGAAGATTAAATACAAGGCCAGCAGAGATAAAGAACTTTGTAACATCAAATAAGAAATGTCATGCTGTTAATATTCAATCCTACTGGAATCAGGGAGAATGAGTTGGTCAGGAAAGAGAGAAGTCAAAAGAAGGAGGGAAGGGCTCTGAGCTCAGAAGTACACTGTGGAAATGCTTTACCCTGTTTCTCGTCAGGGATGACAGGAAGAACAGACACTTGATGAGTATGGCCTCTTGGACTTCTGTCTTGTTGTGGTAGTGGTATGGCAGCTTGGGGAAGGGGCTTTTGAAGCTGGCTTTGGAGGGCTCCTGATGCCCCATTGCAAGCTTGTTCTTCTGAGAAAAGCCTTGCTTCTCTGAATTGCTCTCCAGGATGGACCAATTTGTGTCCCCCAGCTCTGCAAACTTGGCTGTGAACAGCTTCCTGGAAAAGTCTGCTTCACAGAATCACAGAATGCCAGGTTGAAAAGGACATGAGGACCATCTAGGAGACCCTGCTTTATCAGCTGGTGTTGGACTTGATCTCTGGAGGTCCCTTACAACCCCTGCCATTATATGATGCTTTGAAAAAGCCTTCATGGGGCATTTTGGTTTAGTCCTCCTCTTTACTAGTATTTTCAGACTCCATATATCAGTCAACTTCTTTTCCCTTTTTCTGGTGAAAGGACTGCAACATCTGTGTGAGGAGGAAAGGCTGAGAGACCTGAGGCTGTTTAGTCGGGAGAGGAGAAGGCTGAGAGGGCATCTGATCAACACTTACCAGTATTTAAAGGGTAGGGATCAAGAGGGTGGGGATGGTCCTTTCTATTGGCATCCAGTGATAGGACAAAGGGCAGTGGATACAAATTGAAACACAAAGTTCTACCTCAACATAAGGAAAAAATTTGGTGTGATGCTGCTTGAGCCTTGGACTAGGCAACCAAGAGAGGCTGTGGAGCCTCCTTCCCTAGGTCTTCAAAACCCATCTGGATGCATTCTTGTATGACTTGTTCTAGGTGATCCTGCTCTAGCAAGGTTGGACTGGATGATCTCTGGAAGTCCCTTCCAACCTCTACCATTCTATGATTCTTTGATGATATTGTGAATAATTAGCTTAATGAACACCTGAGTGCTTTTACTGCTCTGATGCATTTTTTTTATTCCCGGTTAACCAGCAGTAAGGTTCAGGGTGTTAGTGGCTGGTACCTTCTGATCATCATTTAATACAATTTCATAAATTCATAGAATGGTTTAGGCTGGAAAAGTACCTTAAAGATCATCCAGTTACAACTCCTGTCCTGTGGGCAAGGGGACCTTCCACTAGACCAGGTTGCTCAGGGTCTCATCCAACTTGGCCTTGGACGCCTCCAAGAAGGGGGCATCCAGAACCTCCATGGGAAACCTGTTCCTGTGTCTCACCACCCTCACTCAAAAGAATTTCTTCCTAATCTCCAGTCTCAGTCTGCCCTCTTCCAGCTCAAAGCCATTGCCTCTCATCCTGTCACTACAAGCCTTTGTCAAAAGTCCTTCCCCAGCTCTCCTGCAGACCCCTTCAGGTACTGGAAGGCTGCTGTAAGGTCTCCTTGGAGCCTTCTCTCCTTCAAACTGAACAGCCCAAAACTCTCTCAGCCTGTCCCCATAGCAGAGGTTTTCCAGTCCCTGGATAATCTTTGTGGCCTCTCCTGGATACTCTCCAACATATTCATGTTGGCCTTGTTCTGGGGACACCAGAACTGGATATAGTAAATCCAGGTGGGGTCTGAGCAGAGCAAAGGGGCAGAATTCCCTTCAGGTCCTGCTGCTCTCACAGCTTTGGGTGCAGCCCAGCACACAGCTACCTTCTGGGCTGCCAGTGACCATTGGTGGCTCATGGGGAGTTTGTCACCAACTGACACCTCCCCAAGCCCTTCTCCTCAAGATTTGTGGACTATGCCTGGATGCCTACAAGTTTAAAGTCCATTCCTTGGTGGATCACCTGTGCTTTTGCCCTGTCACTTTGAATGCTGTTCCATCACACTCTTGGATGTGATGTTAAGTTTTCAGCAGGAGCATGACTAAAGCCTGGAAATGAAATCTGTTGACATTTGTCTGTTGTTCATTATGGTTGATGTGCAGCCTGGCAGCCTTTGTGAAGCGACACTGATAACATGCTTGGAACACAATGAGCTGTCGGCAGATAATAGCAACAGAAAGGTCAAATAATCACTTAACCATGCTCAGAAAATAAGGCTCACAAACACTGCTGGGCTGCTGCTTTGCTGGGGTGAGTTAAAGGGCTTATGAGCCCACCCCCACTCCCCCCCAACTCCCATAGTAGTGGTTTGCTGAGCTATATCCAACAGAACTAGATAACACGGATAAGATAGGATAACATCACTGTAAGAGAAGCGAAACTAAGCACCCTGATTGTGCAGGGGGTTTGGCAGGGATCCATCGAGAAGGATCCTGACTGGCTTGAGAAGTGGGGCAGTGCCAACTGCATGAGATTCAACAAGTCACAGTGCGAGGTCCTGCATCTGAGTGGGGCCAGCCTCAGGCAGAAATCCAGACTGCATGCAGGGTGGGTTGAGAACAATACTGAAGAAAGAGGCTTGGGGGTGTTGGCTGCTGAGAAACTCACCATGAGCCAGCAGTGCCCTCATGAAGCCCAGAAGGCAGCTGTGGGCTGGGCTGTAGCAAGAGCAGTGTGGACAGCCGGGCAAGACAGGGAATTCTGCCCCTTCACTCTGCTCTGCTGAGACCACACCTCCAATGCTGCATCCAGTTCTGGTGTCCCCAGCGTAAAAAGGACACAGACCTGCTGGAGTGAGTCCAGAGTAGGCCACAAAAATATCCAAGCGCTGGAGCACCTCTGCTGTGAGGACAGGTTGAGGGAGCTGGGATTGTTCAGCCTGGAGAAGAGATTTGAGGAAACCTCAGAACTGCTTGCCAAACACCTGAAGAAATCTTACAGGAAGGCTGCAGAGGGGCTTTTCATGAGTGTTTCTGGAGACAGGACAAGGGGGAATGGTTTGAAGCTGAGGGAGAGCAGGGTTAGATTGGATCTTAGGAAGAAGTTCTTCGGTACAAGGGTGGTGAGACTCTGGAACAGGCTGCCCAGGGAGGCTGTGGATGCCTCCTCACTGGCGGTATTTAAGGCCAGATTGGGTGAGGCCTTGTGTCAACCAAGTCTAGTTGAGAGGTGTCACTGGCCATGGCAGGGTGTTTGGAGTAGATGATCTCTGAGGTCCCTTCCAACCTGAGCTAGTCTTGGATTTGACAGGAAGGGTCTCTCAGAACATATTTTGCAAGCCTGTTTGTCTCTCAGTGCAAAT
The DNA here is from genome assembly GCA_013396675.1 of Eubucco bourcierii. Lineage (NCBI taxonomy): Eukaryota > Metazoa > Chordata > Aves > Piciformes > Ramphastidae > Eubucco > Eubucco bourcierii. Next base: position 178,302 of record VWZE01002128.1, on the reverse strand, counting down.
TAATTACTAATTGCCTGTTATGTGGTGTGTTGAAATTAGCTCCTTCTTTCTCATCATTGCTTGAGACATCTTTGCCTCCCACTTCCTAAGGAGGTCAGGGCTTTGATATCCTCCAGAATCCCAAATGAGGTTTGTCAGTCAAGCGTAGCAAAATCTAATCTCATCCAGAGAAAAAAGAAGAAAACAGACCAGAAAATGATCTGATTTTCCGATTTCATGGCCAAGGTTACCCCGGGAAGTGCTGAAAGTGGCATTTAAAGCCCGTAACTAAGGTGGCATGGCAAAGTGAGCACTAATAACAGAGCAGCCGTGTGGAAAGAGAGCGCTTCAACAATTTTACAGCTGCTAAGTGTGAAAATTGCGGTGTGGGCAAGCTCCTGCAGCCTGTGGCAATTGGTTCAGAGAGCTGGGATGGATGCTGAGGGTGGAAGCCCTGGCAGGCCCCTGTATCCCTTCAGCACTGGTGAGGGCAGCACCTGCTTTGGCTGTTCAAACATAACGCTGAACAGCAGCGTTGCAGGGAGTTTGTGACTCAAAGAATCAGAAACCACCACAACAAAACAACAACAAAGCATAATGAGGGTTGGTGGCTTGGTGGGCTGGTGCTGTAGGGTGGAGGGCTGATGATCTTAGAGGTCTTTTCCAAGGAAGACTGTTCTATACATGTGTGGTAGTGCATGGTTCAGCCTGGAAAAGAGTAAGTTCCAGGGAGACCTTAGAGCAGAAAGGGGTCGAGGGAGTAGACTGGGGTGGGACATATGCTGACATTTCTAAGCTTCTGTCTGGGCTGATTTGTGTTGCTTGGCTTGGCCTGTGTGAAGGCCACCTAGGCAACTTCTCAGGGCCATTGCACCTTCTGTGAAGACACTGTCGTGGTTTGTTTTTTGGGGTTTTTTGCCCTTCTGTATTTCTACCATGATTGGCCTTCTTCTGCGTGTGTTTTATTAGAACTTCCTTCTGATGTCCAACCTGAATTTCTCTTCTTCCACTTCCAAACCTTTGCCCCTCGTCCTATCACCAAAGGCCCTTCAAAACAATCCCTCCCCAGCCTTCCTGTAGGTTCCCTTTTGGTATTGAAAGGATGCTTTTAGGTATTCCTGAAACCTTCTCTTCTCCAGGCTGAACAACCCCAACTCTCCCAGCCTGTCCCCACAGCAGAGCAACTCCAGCCCTCTGATCATCTTTATGGCCTCCTTTGAACTCTCTCCAGCAGGTCCATGTCCCTCCTGTGTTGGGGGCTCCATAGCTGGACACAGCACTGCAGTTCAGGTCTCAGCAGAGCAGAGCAGAGAGGTAGAATCACCTCTCTCCATCTGCTGACCACACTGCTTTGGAGACAGCCCAGCCTGCCATTGGGCTTCTGAGCTGCCAGTGGCCATTACTGGCTTATGTCCAGCTTCTCACCCACCAGCACCCTCAAGTCCTTCTCTGCAGGGCTGCTCTCAATTTCATCATCCCCCAGCCTGGATCGATATTGAGGGTTGCCCTGACTCAGTGATGGATATCACTATACTCAGTGATACATCTGTCACATGCCCGAGCCTCAGATATCCCTGCTGGGTGACTGCTGGTAGCTCTGCAGGTGGCAGAGGCAGCTGTTAAAGGCTAATGTGTGTTAAGTTGTGTTTTTATATCTCTGTCCACCTGCCAAATCCTAGGGGAGAGTGAAACAGAGAGCAAATGACTAGAGCATGAAGAGGCTAGCAGGGCAGCCTGGGAAGGAGTCAAAGTGCATTTGGTTCAGTCCTTCCCTTGGCAGAAGAAAGGTGGAGGGCAAATGATGCTCTTTGTGCAAGATACCATTTCAGCGTTGCTTTTACTCTTTTCTGCTAGAGGCTTGAGAGAAAGGAAGGAACCCACAGTCCCTGTTCCCTTCTTCTGCAATGAAGAACCAGGAGAGCCCCTTTGGTTTAGAGCTAGGCAATTTAGTTCCTCCAAGGTGTCGCCTCTTCTGAGTCAGTGGCAGATCCATTAAATAATGGATCATCAAAGAATCATAGGCTGGTAGGGGTTGGAAGGGACCTTCAGAGATCATCCAGTTCAACCTCCCTGACATAGCAGGGTCACCTAGGGCAGGTCACACAGAAACACATCCAGGTGGGTCTGGAATACCTCTAGAGAAGGAGACTCCACAATCTCTCTGGCAGCCTGATCCAGGGCTCCAACACCCTCACAGCAAAGAAGTTTCTCCGTCTGCTCCTGTGGATCCTCCTCTGCTTCAACTCACACCCATTGCCCCTTGTCCTGCCATTGGACATCACTGAGCAGAGCCTGGCTCTGTCCTCCTGACAATGCCCTTCATATCAACATGAATGGGTTCACCCCCCTAAGTCTCCTCCCAGTTACAGAGCCCCAGCACCCTCAGCCTTTCACTCCCTTCAACATCTTTATGGATCTGTGCTGGACTCTCTCCAGCACCTTCTTGACCTGAGGGGACCAGAACTGTACACAATATTCAGATGTGGCCTCACCAGGGCAGAGTAGAGGGGCAGGAGTACGCCTCTTAATATACCACAGCCCTTCTAATCCACCCCAGGATGCCCTTGGCCTTCTTGGCCATGAGGGCACATTGCTGCCTTGTGGGCATCCTTCTGTCCACCAGGAGCTCCAGGCCCCTTTCCTGTATGCTACTCTCCAACAGACCTGTCCCCAGCCTCTACTGCTCCATGGGGTTCTTCTTTCTCAGGTGAGTTTCTCTTTCTCCTTTTTTTTTTTTTTTTTTTTTTTTAAATCCCATTCAGCTCCTAAATCATCTTGTGTAGCAGCATCTGCTGTGTCTATCAAAGCCTTATACATTCAAATCCAATACAGCATCAGAAGATGACAGGCTGAACATCAATTAAGAAGTCCACTGTTAATAAGAGCTGACCTTTCTGTAGAAATGATCTGTACTTGGAATACACTTTCACTTTTAACAAGGAGGGGGATGGGAAAGTGACCTTGCAAAAGCTCAACTTTGCATGTTCTAGAAATGATTATTTTTAGAGTCAGAATGTAACTTGAAGCTCGAGGAGGGGAGATAGAGACTGGAGATTAGGACAAATTTTTTGACAGTGAGGGTGGTGAGACACAGAAACAGGTTTCCCAGGGAGGTTGAGGATGCCCCCTTCCTGGAGGTGTTTGAGGCTAGGTTAGATGAGACCTTGAGCAACCTGAGCTACTGAGGTGTCCCTGCCCATGGCAAGGAGGTTGGAACTGGATGATCTTTAAGGTCACTTCCAACCCAAACCATTCTATGAATCTGTGAATCTGTTTCTAGAGAAATACTTTAATGGATTCTTTCATTTGTGCATTTTTAGCTCAAGACCTGGTGCTCAAATTTGATGCTCTCTAAAGATTTTGATCTGTGGAGCATCCTCTTTCCACATTAGTAAGAACATTGCTTGGTTTTGACTCTGAATCACTTAAAAGATCTTTAAAGTCCCTTCCAAGCTAACCTATTCTATGATTCTCAGATGCACATACTTTAGATACCCTCAAAACATCTCCCATACAGCACCACAGCTGCTCCTTTATGTTAATTTATAGCAGCATCTGGGGCTTCTTGTCAAAATTTTCATGGAGTGCAGATGAGAAGGGAGAGCAGGGCAAGGACTGAAACAAAGCCAAGCCATAAGAGCAGTTTACAAGGTATAAATTAACCTTTTTCATTAAAAAAAAATGCTGTCATACCACAGCCAAGAACAAAAAGCAGGAGAAAAAACCTTCTCCTCTTCCAGCACAACCAGATACACAAAATCATTAACTAAAATCTTGAGAGAAATGAATGGTCTCAGCACTGGGGAGGACACAGCTTGAGTCCTGGTGTCAGTTTTGGGGCCCTCACTCCAAGAAGGACATTGAGGTGCTGGAACAGGTCCAGAGAAGGACAATGAAGCTGGTGAAGGGTCTGGAGAGGAGCAGCTGAGGGACCTGGGGTTGTTTAATCTAGGGAAAAGGAGGTTGAGGGGAGGCCTTCTTGCTCTCTACAACTTCCTGAAAGGAGGTTCTCCTCTCCATCTACTCTGCCATGCTGAGGCAGCATCTAGAATGGTGTATCCCATTCTGGGTCCCTCAGGTCAAAAACAACTTTCAGAAACTGACTGAAAGAGTCCAGCACAGATCCATAAAGATGTTGAAGGGAGTGAAAGGCTGAGGGTGCTGGGGCTCTGTAACTGGGAGGAGACTAGGGGGGTGAACCCATTCATGTTGATATGAAGGGCATTGTCAGGAGGACAGAGCCAGGCTCTGCTCAGTGATGTCCAATGGCAGGACAAGGGGCAGTGGGTGTGAGTTGAAGCAGAGGAGGATCCACAGGAGCAGACGGAGAAACTTCTTTGCTGTGAGGGTGTTGGAGCCCTGGATCAGGCTGCCAGAGAGGTTGTGGAGTCTCCTTCTCTAGGCATCCAAAACTTGTCTGGATGTGTTCCTGTGTGACCTGCCCTGGGTGATTGTGTTCTGTCAGGGGGGTTGGATTGGATGATGGACTGGATGTCCCTTCCAATCCCTAGCAGTCTGTGATCCTCTGAGAGTAACTTTTTACCATTGTAGAGAAAAACTCTCCTAGCAGCATGCTGGAGGCGCTGGGGCTGAATGACTGCATGTGCTGCCTGGAGGCCTTGCCTGTTAGTCAGCAAGGTGGATCAGCCCTGAAAAACATCCAGAAATTCCAACTGTTGATGGTTCTGAACTCCGGGAAGCAAATCTGTGCATCTACAGGAAGGCTGTCCCACTGCATTCACCTAGAGGCAGGGTTGCAAGCTATTAAAAAGGGTCAGAAATGCTTTTGACATCTGTGCCACAAACACACTCAAATCTTCACCTTGGGGGAGAAAAGGTCCTGCAGGTAATGGGATTGAGAAAGTTTCTCTCTTCCTTATCCCTTGTTAGGTGAGATGATTGCCTTGCCACCTGGTAGCAGGCCAATAACAAGACTTGTGAGGGCTGTCACTCAGCAAGGGAAGTGAATGAAGTTGTGTGGTGCTGATAAATTACTTACTGTGCTGGCTGCAGGAGGGGTTAGGACAGGGCAATTGTCTGCCCTCCTCACACCTCAGTAATGGGACAAGCTTTATATTAGACTTCATCTCTGCACAGTTGTGAAGCATTGTGGGCTGCTGCTTGTCATAAAATCCTTCAAAAGCAAGAAAAAAAGCAGGCAGGAAGAGGAAATATGTTAATTTTCCTAGCAAGGTCAGTGCAGTTTCAGGGAGCAGCACTGCTGTGTTAACTGGCACCAGCAATTCCTGCTCCTGCTTTTTTTAATTTTTTTTTTCCTATGCAAAGTTGTGGGGCTTTCTGAGGGGTTTTTCCCCTCCAGCAAACTCCCTACACCTTCCAATCAGGATTTTCTTTCTCCCTCGTTAAAGATTTTGGTTTTTTCTGCAGTCACTCCTGTGACTGACTCACACTGTGAGACAGTAGCGTAGGAAGGTTTGGGTTTGAAGACACCTTCAAGATCATCCAGTTCCAACCCCCTTGCCATGAGCAGGGGCACCTTGCACTAGCCCACATTGCTCAAGGCTCCTTCCAACCTGGCCTTGAACACCTTCAGGGAGGGAGCATCCACAACCTCCCTGGGCAACCTGTTCCAGTGCCTCACCACCCTTACTCAATAAAATTTCTTCCTAATCTCCAGTCTAAATCTCCTTTCTCGGAGCTCAAAGCTATTAGCCCTCATCCTGTCACTTCAAGCCCTTGTCAGAAGTCCCTCCCCAGCTCTCCTGTAGCCCCTTCAGAAGGTCTCCCTGGAGCCTTCTCTTCTCCAGGCTGAACAGCCCCAACTCTCCCAGCCTGTCGCTGTAGGGCAGGTTCTCCAGCCCTCTGATAATCTTCATGATCTCCTGTGGATGCTCTCCAACAGGTCAATGTCCTTCCTGTGCTAGGGCCACCAGAACTGGATGCAGTGTTCCAGGTAGAGTCTCACAAGAGCAGACTAGATGGGCAGAGTCCCCTCTCCTTTCCTGCTGGTCACAGTACCACATCTGGCTGTGGCCACATCAAGGGAGGAGAGACTGGGCAGTGTTGCTTCAGGATGGGCTAATACAGCAGGGGAAAACATCTGGGATATGGTAGAGGGTGGAAAGTTCATGTAGTGGAGCATAGCTTAGCAGGGATGGCCCAGCAGAGTGGTGCAGCTGTGTGAAGGACCTTTCCAGAGGGCTCTTTCTTGGAGCTCGAGTTGGAGGATCAGTTAAGCTTTTCCTAAACCATTTTATCTCACTGGTAGGATTTTGTTTGCTTCCCTGCTTTCTTTGCTGCACAAGGCAAGAGCAGATGCTTCCTCAGAAGACCCACTGCTGAGGTGGGTGAGGTTTTTGAGCTACACCCCTACCACAGCCTGGTACAGTGGTGTTCATGGCGGCATCTGTAATGCAGAGAAAGTTTGTGTGCATTTGCTTTCAGTTACTTTTGGAGCAGAGTTAATCCTGGGCAAACGAAATTACAGTGCAAGTCCTAAACCAGCAAATCTTCTTCCAGGCTTTTCTGCTGACTCCTCAGAAACAGCCACTCAAGCCCTTACAGAATCACAGAATATTAGAAGTTGAAAGGAACCTCCAGAGATCATTGAATCCAATCCCCTTGCCAAAGCAGGATTCCCTGGAGTAGTTCACACAGGAATGCATCCAGGCAGGTTTTGAAAGTCTCCAGAGGAGGAGACTCTACAACCACCACCACTCCCCCTCTGCCCTGGGCAGCCTGTTCCAGTGCTCCGTCAGCATGGCTGAGGAGCAAAGCAACTCCACCTCATCTGGGTTTCTAGACTAAATCCTTATGGATTGCATTGAATTTTGGGAGTGAGATGTTGGAGAAGAGCAAACCAACGTTAGGATTCTAAACCTGTGTGTGGGTGTGCAAGTGAAAGGTGTAGAGCAAACCCTTTAGCCCACTGAAGCTAATGGTGAGCCTGCAGTCAGTCCTGACTTTGTGGGAGGCCTTGTTGAGTACCTGGAAATGGATGTGCACTGACACTTAGAGCAGAAGACAGCTCCACACTCATCTCTTGCCTAAGCATAGGGCTTTTCAAAACAGTCACTGGTACTGGGAGTGGTTTGGACTTGCCCCCACCACAAGAAGGGCATTGACAGACTGGGGTGGGTCCAGAGAAGGGTAGTAAAGCTGATGAAGAGTCTGGAGAACAGATCTGGTGAGGAGCAGCTGAGGGTACTGGGGTTGTTCAGTCTGGAGAAGAGGAGCCTGAGGGGAGACCTCATTGCTTTCTACAGCTCTCTGGAGCAAACTGAGGGTTGGTCTCTTCTCCCTAGTATCAGGTGATAGAACAAGAGGAAATGGCCTGAAATTGTGCCAGGGAGGGTTAGATTGAATCTTAGAAGAAACCTGTTGGCTGAAAGGGTTCTCAAAACCTGGAACAGGCTGCCCAGGGAGGTGGTTGAAGCCCCATCCCCGGAGGTGTTTCAAAGAGGCAGGGATGTGGTGCTGAGGGCTATGGTTTAGTACCAGACCTGATAGATTTATGGAGTGGTTGGACTGGATGATCTGAAAGGGCTTTTCCAACCAAAATTATTCTATGTCTTTAAATATATGTAGGTGTTTGGTCACAGAGTCACGGATTGCATCAGGATGGAAGGAACCCTTAAAGATCATCTCATCCAACCCTGCTGCAGTGAGCAGGGACAACAATGGCTGGACATGCAGGACTTCTGAAAATCTAGTTCTGGCTTAGAAAGTTTTCACCCAGCATCTTTCCATTGGAGTGGATGGCCTGATGTGGCCCTGGGCAGCCTGATCAGGTGGGAAGTGTCCCAGCTGACTGCAGAGATTTTGAACAAGATGACCTTTGAGGGTCTCTTTCAACCCAATGAATTTGAGTCTGTGAAAGCTACCAAGTAGTTGTTAAAATTTGTTTTTTAGAGGGCAAATGTTGCCCATTTTCTGTCTAGGATGGAGAGAGCTTTGGTAGCAGCTCAGAAGCATCACATTACTCAATCCAGAAACTTGCTGGCCTTGGTTCTGGAAAAAAATAAATGGCTGCTGCAGTAATGTCCTTTATTAAATTTGAATTTGTATCATGGAATGAAAAAATATCTCTCTTCATAAATGGTTTACTTCATGAATCAAGACTCCACAATAGTGCTGATAGTAGATGATGCTTGGAGTCAATGATGTTGCTCTGGAGCCCTCAACACAGGGAGGACATGGACCTGATGGAGTGGGTCCAGAGCAGGGCAGTGAAGGTGATCAGGGCCCTGGAGCACCTCTGTTACAAGCCTAGACTGAGGGAGCTGGCTTTGTTCAGCCTGGAGAAGAGAAGGCTCCAAAGAGACCTTAGAGATGCCTTCCAGTACCTGAAGGGGGCTGGTGGAAAGCTGTGGGTGGAACAAGTTCTGCACCATGGGGGTGCTGGAACACTACCAGAGGTTGCCCAGGGAGGCAATTGAGGCTCCACCACTGGAGATATGCAAGGCCAGGCTGGACAAGACTCTGAGCAGCCTGATCTATTGGATGACTGCAGGGGGCTTGGACTGGATGAGTTTTGGAGGTCCCTTCAAACCCAAACTGTTCTATGATTCTATAATCTTTTCTAACCAAACCTCTTTTCCAACAAAAATGATTCTGTCATTCTGTGATTTTATGATGTGGGCTTGTAGCAGAGTTGTACACTCAGGAATTGAGCTTATGCACAGATGCAGAGTTTCTGGCCCTCAGCAGAAATGTGCCTGTGCCTATCCTCTGTGAAATCATTGCAGCAATGCTTTACCTGCCTTTGTACCTCAGCAGCAGATCCTTGCAGAGAAAGCAGATGACAAATACAGTTCTCTTCCCCACCCCCCACCCCCCATCCCAGGATGCTATCAGGAAATATTAATTGCTTGTAAACTAGAAATAAATAATGGAAGAGGGTAGAGACAGGAGGGGGAGGAGTCCAGGAGGGAGTCTGTGATCCGAATAGCTGCATGGCAGGGGGCTGAGTTGAAGGCAGTCTTGGATCAGAAGTAATCACAGTGCCATGAACCCCAGAGGGGAGCACTTGCTGACCTGATAGCAAACATTGCCTCTGCACAGCAGAAGACAAAAGTATTTTGCATGCTTAGGTGCCTTGCTAGGACCCTCATTGCCCACAGCTCCTCATTTTCTCAATTATTCGAGTGCCAGCTGGTTGGATCCTGCATTTGGGGCTCACAGGAGCCGTGGGCTGCAGGGACACCAGCACAGCCTGGGCGCTGCAGGAACGGAATCTTCTTCAGCAAATCACAGAATGACTCAAATAAGAAGGGACCTCAGAGGTCATCTGCTCCAGGCCTCTGCCATGGGCAGGGACACCTCTCAACTAGGCTTGGCTGCCCAAGGCCTGTTCTGCAGTTAGTCCCTGAGTGTCCTTGAGGTGTACCTTGTGGATGATCAGTTGATGGAGTAACACAATGACAGAATCACAGAATGGTTTGGGTTGGAATGGACCTCCCAAGCTCATCCAGTCCGATCCCCTGCAGTCAACAGGGACATCCTCTGCTAGATCAGGTTGCTCAGAACCTTGAATATCTCCAGGGATGGGGCCTCAACTCCCTCCCTGGGCAGCCTGTTGCAGTGTTCCAGCACCCTCATGGTGCAGAACTTGTTCCTAACACCCAATCTCGATCTATTTTTCTCTCATTTCAAACCATTGCCCCTTGGCCTGTCACTGTATCGCCTTTGGAAACAGTCTCTCTGCAGCCTTCTTTTAGTCCCTTTGAGTACTGGAACGCTGCTCTCCCTGGAGCCTTCTCTTCTGCAGGCTGAACAATCTCAGCTCCCTCAGCTTGTCCCCACAGTAGAGGTGCTCTCTCATTTAAATATTCATATTAGCTTCAAACCAGCACAATGTCCATCCGCTGCACCCACTTCATCAGTTCCAGGCCCTTTCTGTGTTGAGGGCTCCACAGCTGGAAGCAGTGTGGCAGGTGAGATCACAACAATCAAACAGTCTTAACTTGAAAATCTGCTGTTGGCTTCTAAATTTGAAAATTTTCAGTGATTTTTGAAAAATTTTATTTTATTGTTTTAGAGCCAGGTGTGATGGGAGCTGGCTGGAACCCCACCACCAAGTCTTTCTGTGCATGTAGAGCAGCTGAGTTTCCCTGTGCACATGGGTGAAAAGAGAAGAAACCTTTTCTGTTTTCCACAACAGGCTCTCCCAGTGGCTGACATAGGTGTAGAGTCATAAACTAGCTAAGGTTGGAAGGGACTCTAAATATCATCCAGTTCCATGCCCCCTGCCACAGGCAGGGACACCTTCCACTAGCCCACGTTGCTCGAGGCCTCATCCAACCTGACCTCCAACACCTCCAGGCAGAGGGCATCCACAACCTGCCTGGGCGGCCTGTTCCAGTGTCTCACCACCCTCACTCTAAAGAATTTCTTCCTAATCTCCAGTCTCAATTTCCCCTCTTCCAGCTCAAAGCTGTTCCCTCTCATCCTATACTAGATCTTCCAGGAGAACAGCAGATTTCCTCCATGGTCCCATGTGGAAGAGTTCTGGGTTGGTGTTACCAAGTAAACAATTTTTGCTTCTTAAGATTGCCTCATGGCACAGAGATAAAATAGAATTATCAGGAAGAGAAGGTTTTTATAAATGAGTTACTGGGGGGATGGGTTTGGTTGGAAGGGTTTTTCTTCTTTTTTTTTTTTTTTTCCCCTTTCTGAATATAACCTAAACCAAATGCTGTCAACTGCAAAAGGAACAAGGGAGAAGTCACTGAAGGAGGGGATGATTGGATATGTATTTATTGCATTTGTAGGAGTACATTATTGCTGATTCAATGAAATCAGAAAATTGTTTAGGCTTGCCTGAGTGAGCATTACTTTATCTAATCAACCTCTTCTAAATTGGTCTTAATGTACTTCTATAAATACATTATTTCCCAACCCCAGGTTTGTGTGGGCAGCATCAATTCTGTTCTGCTGTGGCACCCAAATGTACCCACTCTTTTCTTCCATTACACTCCTTTGTGCTGGGGTTTTTTCTTCTCCCCTGAAAGAGGGGTTGGGAAATTGGCTGGCAGGATAATGGAGCGTGTGTGGCTGAGTGTGGTAGGGCTACTGAGTGCCAGCGTGGCAGCTTCTCTGCAGGCAGGCTGCTAACTGCAAGCTTGGGCTGTTGTATGTGTAGGGCTGATTTTGGTTTTGGTGACTCTTTAATGCAGTCCAGGATGTGAAAATGTGGCCCAGAAGGCTGATTTCCTGAGGAAGAAGGTGGCTGTACTGTCAGAGCTTGATATAACCTCAGACCTAGGAACTGCTGTGATACTGATTTGGGTATGGAAAGGGAAAATCCACTGTCAGACTCTGAAAGGAGCTGTGTGGACTTTGCCCTGAGGAGCTGGCATCAGGGGTTAAGGTTTCCTCCTTGTGCTGGTGGACAATGACATTTGTCTAAGCAAATAGTGAGACACTGCCACAGGTTGCCTGGGGAGGCCATGGAGGTCGCCTCCCTGGATATGTTCAAGACCAGTCTAGTTGAGGCCTTGAGCAACCTGATCTAGTGGAAGGTGTCGTGCCCATGGCAAGTGGTTGGAGCTGGATGATTTTTTAAGCCTCCTTCCAACTTAAACCATTCTATGAAATAAAGGAGAGTTTGAGTGCAGGCTCATGGTTTATAGCTTTCTAGCAGAGCATGACACTTTTCCTTGCTCCTACTAGCAATTGACTTGGGACTCTTCCCTTCAACATGTGGAGTGGTTGTAATGCTGTTGTCATTAAGCTGAAAAGCTACATCTGAAGGGCTTCATGCATGGGTCATGAAAGAGCTAAGTGGCGTTACAGGGCTGAGGAGCAACAAACCATGGATTCACAACAACAACAACAACAAAACCTAAACCAACAGCTCTTGTCAGCTTTGCCTTTGGGAAGTGGTTGATTTGGCTCACAACTGGCAGAATTCCTTGTAGCTCATGTAGGGAATTTCTAGGTGAAGCTGCAAACATCAGAATCATGTTTGGTTGTCTGAGGCAGCTGACAAGTTTTGGAGCAGGACAGCTGTTGTAAAGCAAATTTCAAGGCAGGTTGGAGGTGCAGTTTTTACATCACAGAGGCTACTGCAGGGATGTGCAATGGCAGAGCAGAGCTCAGGATTATTTTAGACAGAACTCAGATTTAATAATGGCAGAGGCTCTGTCTGTGTTAGAGGCACAGGGAACTACTGGAGACTCCAACTGAGGGCCACAAAGATGCTGAGGTGTCTGAGAATCAGTCTGAGGAGAGAGGCTGAGAGTCCTGGGGCTGTTAATCTAGAGCAGAGTGTGAGGGAATCTTACAAATGCTGATCAGTATCTTGAACCCCTCCATAGAGGAAGCATCCACAACCTCCCGGGACAACATGTTCCAGTGTCTCACCACTCTCACTGGAAACAATTTCTTCCTAATCTCCAGTCTCAATCTGCCCTCTTCCAGCTCAAAGCCATTGCCCCTTGTCTTGTCACTACAAGCCCTTGTCAGGAGTCCCTCCCCAGCTCTCCTGTACCCCTTTCTCTATAAGGTCTCCTCGGAGCCTTTTTTTCTCCAGGCTGAACAGCCCAGACTCTCTCAGCCTGTCCCCATAGTGGAGGTTCTCCAGCACTCTGATCATCTTTGTGGATCTCATGTGGACCTGCATTAGCAGTTCCATGTTCTTCTTATGGTGGGGGCACCAAAACTAGATGCAGTTTTCCAGGTAGGGTCTCACAAGAGCACAGAGGCAGAATCTCCTCCCTTGTGTGCATTCCCAGTGCAAGACCTTACTCTTGTGCCTGATGAACTTTGTAATTTATTCTCCCTACAGAGTCACAGAACTGTTTCAGTTGGAAAAGCCCTCCAAAATCATTGAGTCCAACCTCCAAACTAACACCACCACAACCACTAAACCGTGTCCCAAAGTGCCATGTCCACACTTTAATGTTCTTGCTAGCCCACTCTTTCAGCTTGTCCAGGTGTACCTGGAGGAGAGTGGTTCTCCATTCCAGAGTGTCAACCTCCCCACTCATCTCGGAGTAGTCTTTATCAGAGTGATTTTGATCCCACCATCCAGAAGGGCAACCTTGAGCAAACTGACCACAAATGAGATGTCTGACCTGCAGAAGGCAGGATGACAAGTTAAAGGCAAGAGCTAAAGTGTCCTGGTTTATAACCTTTTAAGCAGGAGCCTCCTTGAAGGGAGATCAGAGATAGCAATCTGGTTATTTATTTATTTGGTCTGCTCTAAAAGAGATGACAGCTGCTTTCCCCATTTGTTCATCTCCAGGATGACACACAGCTCTCTGAGGAAGCCACACAAAAGTTCTTAGAGCGTGGCAGTATATTTTGGGTTGGTTTTTTTTAAGAGCTATCAGATAAATCCAGAGCCTAGCAGATAATAAACTCAGCTTGCAAATGATCAACACAGAGATAGCAAAGCCATGGCTTCCCCTGCTGCCAAAAAGGAGAGATTAGTGGAAATGTCATGGCTTTAGAATTCGTGGAGCTGGTTCCCTGATCAGGCAGCAGGTTAAACTGTCCAAATGCAGAACCACATAGTCAATGGTAGGGCTTGGAAGGAACCTCCACAGACCATCCAGTCCAAGCCCCCTGCCTGAGCAGGTTCACCTAGGGCAGGTCACACAGGAATGTCTTCAAGTGGGACTGGAAAGTCTCCAGAGAAGGAGATTCCACAGCCTCTTCGGACAGTCTGCTCCAGGGCTCCAGCACCCTCACAGCAAAGAAGTTTCTCCACATGTTGAGGTGAAACTTCCTGGGTTCCAGTTTGTGGCCATTGTCCCTTGTCCTACCATAGGACACCACTGAAAAGAACCTGACCCCTTCTTGACACCCTCCTCTCAGATATTTATAGACATTGTTCAGATCCCCTCTCAGCCTTCTCTCCTCCAGGCTAAACAGCCTCAGGTCTCTCAACCTTTCCTCCTCACAGATGTTCCTGTTGTCCTTGTAGCCTTCACTGGGCTCTCTACAGTATACTCCTGACCCTCTTGAACTGGGGAGTCCAGATATGGACACAATACTCCAGGTGTGGTCTGAGCAGGGCAGAGTAGGAGGGCAAGAGAACCTCCCTTGGCCTGTTTGTGTTGCAGTCTGTTAGTATTTATTTCTCTTAGATAAAGAGACTCTGTAAAACCAGGCTGGAGAATCATAGGATCACAGAATCATGGAATGTCAGGGGCTGGAAGGGACCTTGAAAGCTCATCCAGTCCAACCCCCCTGCCACAGCAGGATCTCCTCTACCAGATCACACAGGAATGCATCCAGGTGGGTTTTGAGTATCTCCA
>VWZE01002128.1:134581-163959 GCA_013396675.1 Eubucco bourcierii | reverse complement strand
CATAACAGAGATGTTCCATTCCCTTAATCATCTTTGTGGCTCTGTGATGGACTCTCTCAAGCAGTTCTATGCACCTCTTGAGCTGGGGTGGGGGGGGGCAGAACTGGACATAGTACTCCAGATGCAGCCTCACCAGGGCAGAGTAGAGGGGCAGGAGAACATCTCTCAACTTACCAGCCACAGCCCTTATAATACATCCCAGAAAGGCATTGACCCTCCTGGCCATGAGTGCACATTGCTGGCTCACATCCACTAGGATGCCCAAATCCTTTTCCCCTTCACTGCCCTCCAACAGATCAGTCCCCAACCTATCCTGATCCCTAGGGTTGTTCTTCCCCAGGTGCAAGACTCTGCACTTGCCCTTGTTGAATTCCATTCAGTTTCCCCCTGCCCAGCCCTTCACNCCAGGGCAGAGTAGAGGGGCAGGAGAACATCTCTCAACTTACCAGCCACAGCCCTTATAATACATCCCAGAAAGGCATTGACCCTCCTGGCCATGAGTGCACATTGCTGGCTCACATCCACTAGGATGCCCAAATCCTTTTCCCCTTCACTGCCCTCCAACAGATCAGTCCCCAACCTATCCTGATCCCTAGGGTTGTTCTTCCCCAGGTGCAAGACTCTGCACTTGCCCTTGTTGAATTCCATTCAGTTTCCCCCTGCCCAGCCCTTCACCCTGTCCAAGTGTGGCTGAATGGCAGCACAGCCTTCTGCTATGGCAGCCACTCCACTCAGCTTGGTGTCATCAGCAAACTTGCTGCCAGTGCACTCTGTGCCCTCATCCAGGTCATTGATGACTGTATTGAACAGAACTGGTCCCAGTACTGACCCCTGTAGGACCCCACTAGACTCCAACCCATGGACCACAACTCTCTGGAGCAGGTCTAGAAGCTTTCAAAGCCCACCTGGATGTGTTCCTGTGTGACCTGCCTTAGGTGATCCTGTGTTGGCAGGGGGCTTGGCCTGAATGAACTCCAGAGGTCCCTTCCATCCATTCTATAGTTCTGTAAGTAAGCCAAAACCTCCCGTGTGCTATTTTGAGGTTCTATTACCTTTGTTTTCCTCCAGTGCAGACAAAATTCATGTTCTGTGCTCTGCACTCAGATTTATAGGAGCAGAGGATGTTTAGCACTTTCCTGATTACAGTGCTGTGGAGGTAGGAGCCTTCCATGAATCCTCTTGCTGCCAGAAGCCTGACAGCACGTGCCTGCGTTGTGGATTAGCAAGGGTTATTAATTTCTCATGGAAGCAAACCTAAAATTAGCATATCTTGGCTTTTTGCTAACTGAAAAGGGCTTTTTACATCTGTAAGAATCAGAAATAATGCTTTTTTTTTGTGTGTGTGCTCTTCTGAGCCTGCCACTCAGCTGCTCGTTCCTCATTAGGCACAGCGGGCAGGAGGTTAATTGTAATTGTGCAGTCACCTGGACTGGTGTGGGGCTGGAAGCTCAGTCCTCTGCTGTGTCAGGTTCAGCAGTATATTATTTTGGAAGCCTTAGTGCCAGCTTGCTCTTTAAATCTGCCAGGGAAGGGGGGAAGCAGTGATTTAAATCCTTGGATTTAGTGCTCTCCTCTTGCTGGCCGCTTCAGGCCACTTGCCTAAGTGTGAGCAGAATTAAAAACCACAGAGTTTTGACATGAAATCCAAATCCAACATAGCAGCTGAGCTAGGTGGAAGCCTTCATCTTGGTAACTTCATCCCCTGTATCTTTGTTGACAACTCTATATGTAAATCACTAATTATTCTAAACGATGCAGTTCCCCCTCCAGGAAATCCAGGCTTCCACATTAAAGGCTGGCTAGAAGGAAGCAAACCTGCTGCCAATTCCCCACAGGTTTTATTAAGCTGTAGAGAAAGCCCAGGGGCTTTTTTGCATGGTGAATAGCAGTGATAGAGAGGTCAGCAATTTACCTACATCAGTGCAGATCACTGGGTCTGCAGCCACAGTTGTAAGCACTTTACTGCTCCACTAATACTGATTTTGTACCTCAGTGGAAGAGCAAGGGAAGGAAGGCATCAGGGTGTCTTTGCTTGACTGAGGTCGCCTTTCATTGCTTCATGCCAGAGGTTATGTCCAAGAATCATGGAATGGTTTGGGTTTGGAAGGGAGCTCCAAAGCTCATCCAGTCCAACCCTGCTGCAGGCAGCAGAGACATCCTCCACTGGATCAGGTTGCTCAGAGCCTTGTCCAGCCTCACCTTGAATATCCTCAGGAATGGAGGCTCAGCTCCCTCCCTGGGCACCCTGTTGCAGTGTTCCAGCACCTTCGTGGTGCAGAACTTGTTCCTAACATCCAATGTCAGTCTGCTCTTGCCTCATTTCTGCCATTGCTCCTTGTCCTGTCACTGCAGGCCTTTGGAAACAGTCCCTCTGCAGCCTTCTTGTAATACTGTGAAGTTGCACAGCTGACCAGGGATGGACAGATAGGCT
This sequence comes from Eubucco bourcierii, assembly GCA_013396675.1. Classification (NCBI taxonomy): domain Eukaryota; kingdom Metazoa; phylum Chordata; class Aves; order Piciformes; family Ramphastidae; genus Eubucco; species Eubucco bourcierii. Next base: position 161,528 of record VWZE01002128.1, on the reverse strand, counting down.
CTGGGGAAAAGGACCTGTGAGTCCTGTTGGACAACAAGGCCACCACGAGTNTTCCATTCAGTTTCCCCCTGCCCAGCCCTTCACCCTGTCCAAGTGTGGCTGAATGGCAGCACAGCCTTCTGCTGTGGCAGCCACTCCACTCAGCTTGGTGTCATCAGCAAACTTGCTGCCAGTGCACTCTGTGCCCTCATCCAGGTCATTGATGACTGTATTGAACAGAACTGGTCCCAGTACTGACCCCTGTAGGACCCCACTAGACTCCAACCCATGGACCACAACTCTCTGGAGCAGGTCTAGAAGCTTTCAAAGCCCACCTGGATGTGTTCCTGTGTGACCTGCCTTAGGTGATCCTGTGTTGGCAGGGGGCTTGGCCTGAATGAACTCCAGAGGTCCCTTCCATCCATTCTATAGTTCTGTAAGTAAGCCAAAACCTCCCGTGTGCTATTTTGAGGTTCTATTACCTTTGTTTTCCTCCAGTGCAGACAAAATTCATGTTCTGTGCTCTGCACTCAGATTTATAGGAGCAGAGGATGTTTAGCACTTTCCTGATTACAGTGCTGTGGAGGTAGGAGCCTTCCATGAATCCTCTTGCTGCCAGAAGCCTGACAGCACGTGCCTGCGTTGTGGATTAGCAAGGGTTATTAATTTCTCATGGAAGCAAACCTAAAATTAGCATATCTTGGCTTTTTGCTAACTGAAAAGGGCTTTTTACATCTGTAAGAATCAGAAATAATGCTTTTTTTTTGTGTGTGTGCTCTTCTGAGCCTGCCACTCAGCTGCTCGTTCCTCATTAGGCACAGCGGGCAGGAGGTTAATTGTAATTGTGCAGTCACCTGGACTGGTGTGGGGCTGGAAGCTCAGTCCTCTGCTGTGTCAGGTTCAGCAGTATATTATTTTGGAAGCCTTAGTGCCAGCTTGCTCTTTAAATCTGCCAGGGAAGGGGGGAAGCAGTGATTTAAATCCTTGGATTTAGTGCTCTCCTCTTGCTGGCCGCTTCAGGCCACTTGCCTAAGTGTGAGCAGAATTAAAAACCACAGAGTTTTGACATGAAATCCAAATCCAACATAGCAGCTGAGCTAGGTGGAAGCCTTCATCTTGGTAACTTCATCCCCTGTATCTTTGTTGACAACTCTATATGTAAATCACTAATTATTCTAAACGATGCAGTTCCCCCTCCAGGAAATCCAGGCTTCCACATTAAAGGCTGGCTAGAAGGAAGCAAACCTGCTGCCAATTCCCCACAGGTTTTATTAAGCTGTAGAGAAAGCCCAGGGGCTTTTTTGCATGGTGAATAGCAGTGATAGAGAGGTCAGCAATTTACCTACATCAGTGCAGATCACTGGGTCTGCAGCCACAGTTGTAAGCACTTTACTGCTCCACTAATACTGATTTTGTACCTCAGTGGAAGAGCAAGGGAAGGAAGGCATCAGGGTGTCTTTGCTTGACTGAGGTCGCCTTTCATTGCTTCATGCCAGAGGTTATGTCCAAGAATCATGGAATGGTTTGGGTTTGGAAGGGAGCTCCAAAGCTCATCCAGTCCAACCCTGCTGCAGGCAGCAGAGACATCCTCCACTGGATCAGGTTGCTCAGAGCCTTGTCCAGCCTCACCTTGAATATCCTCAGGAATGGAGGCTCAGCTCCCTCCCTGGGCACCCTGTTGCAGTGTTCCAGCACCTTCGTGGTGCAGAACTTGTTCCTAACATCCAATGTCAGTCTGCTCTTGCCTCATTTCTGCCATTGCTCCTTGTCCTGTCACTGCAGGCCTTTGGAAACAGTCCCTCTGCAGCCTTCTTGTAATACTGTGAAGTTGCACAGCTGACCAGGGATGGACAGATAGGCTCTGGGGAAAAGGACCTGTGAGTCCTGTTGGACAACAAGGCCACCACGAGTAAAGCAATGTGCCTTTGTGGACAAGAAGGCCAATGACATCCTAGGGTGCCTCAAGAAGTGTAACCAGCAGATTGAGAGAGGTTCTCCCTTACTACTCATCCCTGGTGGGGCCTCATGTGGAGCAAGTGTGTCCAGTTCTGGACTGTCCAGATCAAGAAGAACAAAGGACTTGCTAGAGAGAGTTCAGTAGAGATGCTGAGGGCACTGGAACTCCTACCTTACAAGGAAGGGCTGAGAGACCTGGGGCTGTTTAGTATGGAAAAGGGGAGGGATCCCTAGAAGGGATCTTATCAATGCTGAGTGTCAGGAGGATGGAGCCAGGCTCTTAATGGTGTGCAGCTACAGGAGAAGGGGCAATGGACACTCACTGGAACACAGGAAGTTCCTTGTAAACATAAAGAACAAACTCTTCATATGAAGGTGCTGGAGTCCTGGAGCGGGCTGCCCAGAGGGACTGTGGAGTCTCCTTCTCTGGAGGAATTCAAAGCCTGCCTGAATGTCTTCCTGTGTGATTTGCCCTAGGTCACCCTGCTCTGGCAGGGGGGTTGTACTGGATGGTCTTCAGAGGTGGCTTCCAATCCCTGCCATTCTGTGATTATGAAGTTTGTCTTGGATGGTTTTTGACACAGCCTCTGTCCCACCTTTCCCTTTTGGGGATGTCAGGTCACTCCTAGACCTGCCTGGTGGCTGGCACTGGATGTGGTGGCTCCAGCACTGTCTGATCTTGTGTTGTCTTCTTAGCCTACGAGGTTTTACCATTTTTCTTATGATTTTTCTCTCCATCCCACTGGAGGGTTGGGAGTGAACAAGCATCTAACTTGGCCTAAAGCACAAGACCAACAAGAAGATTTTGTTGCTGTTGTTGCACTGTTGGGGCTAAGTCTGACTGGGTTTCATTGCAGCCCATCCTCTAGGTCCCCACCCAAAGCTCTTTGCAGGGAGAGACAAGCCTGGAAGCTTCTAAATCCAAGGCTCTATAAGCAGAGCACATTCATAGGTTCATAGAATGGTTTGAGTTGGAGGGGACCTTAAAGATCATCCCGTTCCAACCACTCTGCCATGGGCAGGGACACCTTGCACTTGTCTGGGTTGCTTGAGTCCAGGTTGCTCAAGTGCTGTGTTCCGCCGTGGCACTTTGAGACATGGTTTAATGGCCATGGTGGTCTCAGGTTGGACTCGAGGTGTTTTCCAACCCAAACAATTGTGATTCTATGATGATCAGAAGGCTGGAGCACCTCTCCTGTGATGACGAGGTGACAGAGCTGGGATTCTTCAGCCTGGAGAAGGCTCCAGTGAGACCTTGTAGCAGCCTTCCAGTATTTGAAGGTGGCTACCGGAGAGCTGGAAGAGATAGCTGCTTCACCTGCTTCTTTCCTCAGGCTGGAAAAGGGCAGCCTTGGAAAGCAAAGCTTCATGTTAAGGTCTCTTTTCCAACCTAATTTCTCAGCAGTAATGCAGAGCTTTCTTGGGTTTCCTCTCCTTTCAAAAAAGAAATAAGAGCAGCCAAAAAAACCTTTCTCTGAGTGAACTTAGGATGCTCCTGATGCCTTCTCCAGTGCTGGCCTTTTGTCTTCTTTCTCCTCTACCTTTGTTTATATTGTTCTTGGCCACCTTTCTTGAAGGAGCTATTGATTAAAGGATGCAAACTGCCTCAGAGCCTGCATGTCAAGCTGCTCTTTTGTTTTTTTTTCAAGTTGCTTGGTATGTGAAGAGCGTCAATTTCTGCACTGCAGTGCAGCTCTGTCCAGCACCTTGCCTGGGCTTTCCAGCCCTTGTCTCCTTCTTCACTTTGCCCTCCCATCCTGCTAAATGGGCATCTTGTCAAATGCTGTTTGCACAGACTGACAGCTATAGAGGTCTTGGAGAAAAAGCCAGATCCCTGCACAATCCACCCTAACAAACAGAATCAAAATGTCAAGGCACAGCTGAAATATCTCAGCTCTGCTTCCCTGTCAGCCTGAGCTAATAGAACCTGGATAAATTAACAAGAGGAGCACCTGCAGCGAGGTAACTTGTTTTTTATTAGCACTTGGTTCACATGTTGATGTTTGGTTCTGAAGGTAGGGACTGCTGGACAGAAAACTATCCAGAGGGACATTGACAGGCTGGAGAGGTGGGCTGAGGAGAATCTCATGAGGTTCAATAAGGGAAAGTGCAAGGTCCTGCACATAGGTCAGGGCAACCCTCAGTATCAATCCAGCCTGGGGGATGATGAGAGCAGCCCTACAGAGAAGGACTTGGGGGTGCTGGTAGGTGAGAAGCTGGACATGAGCCAGCAATGGGCACTGGCAGCCCAGAAGGCCAATGGCAGCCTGGGCTACATCCAAAGCAGTGTGGTCAGCAGACAGAGAGAGGTGATTCTGCCCCTCTGCTCTGCTCTCTTGAGATCTGACCTGCAGTGCTGTGTTCAGCTATGGGACCCCCAGCACAGTAAGGACATGCATCTGCTGGAAAGGGTTCTGAGGAGGCCACAAAAATAATCAGGTGGCTGGAACACCTCTGCTATGGGGTCAGGCTTAGGGAGTTAGGGTTGTTCAACCTGGAGAAGGGACACTTTAGAGCAGCCTTCTAATACCTGAAGGGGCCTGCAAGAAGGCTGCAGAGGAACTCTTCCCAAAGGCCTGCAGTGTTAGCATGAAGGGCAATGGCCTGAAATGAGAGAAGAGCAGATTTAGATTGGATGTTAGGTACAAGTTCTGGACCACGAGGGTGCCAGGGAGGTAGCTGAGGCTTCGTCCCTGGAAATATTCAAGATGAGAATGGACAAGGCTCTGAGCAACCTGATCTAGTAGAAGATGACCCTGCTGCCTGCAGGGAGTTGGATTGGATGGCCTTTGGATTTCCCTTCCAACTCAAACTATTCTATGATCCTTTCAAGATAAAAGAAGCAGAAGCAGTGGTTGGAAAATTAAGAAACGTGTTGGGGGGAGGGGGGGAGGGAAAGCAGGGAGCAGGAGATGTTTGAGCAGAGAGGAGAATGTCTCCCATACAAGAGCAATGGATTCCTCTGCTATTGAAGGGCAACATTTCACAGCAGCATTCTGCAAACTGAATGCATCTCATTAACAATTGCAGTGACAACCTTAATTGCAACTATTTATTTCTAACTTTGGCTGGATGAGGCAATTTCTGTGCAGTGATGAACTTTGAGGTTTGGGATTTTTTTGCCTCTTAAGCACCTTTTATTAAACAAAACCGACTGGTGACTAGTATTTGGGCTGAGCAACAGAGCATCTGTTGGTGTTCCTCTTGGGTGGGACCAACTCCCTGCACCAGATTAGAGGTTTGACTTGCTGGAAAGCAGCTCCATGGAGAAGGACCTTGGAGTCCTGGTGGACAAGAAGTTCTCCATGGGACAGCAATGTGCTCTTGTGGCCAAAAAGGCCAATGGTGCCCTGAGGTGCATCAAGATGAGTGTGGCCAGCAGGTCAAGGGAGGTTCTTCTGCCCTTCTCCTCTGCCCTGCTGAGACCACATTTGGGGTATTGTGTCCAGTTCTGAGTTCCCCAGTTCAAGAGAGACAGGGAACTACTGGAGAGTGTCCAATAGGTGCTGTGAGGATGATGAAGGGACCAGAACATCTGTCTGATGAGGAAAGGTGGAGAGACCTGTCACTGTTCACTCTTCAGAGGAGAAGACTGAGAGGGGATCTGAGCAGTGGTTTTGAATATCTGAGAGGTGGGTGTCAAGAAGAAGGGGCCAGACTCTTTTTCCATGGTGTCCTGTGATAGAACAAGAGGCAATGGCCAAAAACTGGAACCCAGGAAGTTCCACGTCAACATGAGGAGAAACTTATTTGGTGTGAGGTTGCTGGAGCTCTGGAGCAGGCTCCCCAGAGAGGCTGGGGATGCCTCCTCCCTGGAGGTGTTCAAGGACAGCTTGGTTGATGCCTTGAGCAGCCTGGTCTAGTGGAAGGTGTTCCTGCCCATGGGAGAGAGGTTGGAACTAGGTGATCTTTAAGGTGCTTTCCACCCCAAACCAATCCATAGATCTATGAGCCTTGACCATTCAGTGATTCCGTCTGAACTGCACACAAAACCCCACTTCCCCAGAGTCCCTTTCATGTGCATCAACCCATTTAACATCCATAGTCCAGGCAACTCCAGATAAATGCTTCCTCTTTGTGTTTTTTGGTCAAAAGGGCCATAAAAGATCCATCTCTGTTGCCTGCTGATGGAATTTGAATAGATGTGTCTGGGGTGACATATGTTCAGGCATAAATTACAGAGCAACCATTTGAAAGCAAATTGTCTGCAGCCAGACCTACAAAATGTACCTCCTGAGACAGATGATCATAAAGCTAGGAGCAAACAAGCCCTGAAACATTGAAGATATCAGAATCAGAGAATGCTTTTGGTTGGGAGAGACTTCAGAGATCATCCAGGTCCAAACCCCAGCTGGGACAGGGTGCTCAGAGAAGTTGTGGAGGCTCTGAGCCTGGATGAGTTTGAAGCCAGGTTGGATGGGGCATGGAGTAACCTGGATCTGTCTGTTGTATCTAGAGGGCAAGGAGAAGCACAGAAGTGCCTCCTAGGCTGAGAGATGAAGGAACCCTTGTGTGTGCTAGCGAGAGCACAGAGCTGCTGGGCATGGGCATGTTGTGTTTGCTGGGAAATGAGCCTTTCTATCCCAAGGAGTGCTTTGTCTAGAAAGGTTCCAGTTTCTCCCAGGGTTGGGTTTTTGGTTTTGGGTTTGTTTGTTTGTTTGTTTTTGGTTTTGGACAGGAAAGTTTGGAACAAACCCCACCACAAATGTAAAGCATCCCCAGCAAGCCCTACCAGCAACATAGCTCCTGTGAGCTTGCTGGCACAAGGCTGAGTGCTTCCAAAACATCTTCTGTTTCCTCCATGAGGATTTGTTGTTCTAGAGTTTGCTTTCCTTCTTCAAAACCAAACCCAAATACTGTCATGGAGAGGCTGAGGGACCTGGGGCTGCTTAGCCTGGAGGACAGACTGAGGAGGAACCTTATCAATGCAGATCAACATCTAGAGCGTGAAGGTCAAGAGGATGAGGTTGGCCTCTTTTCAGTGGTGCCCGGTGATAGGGCAAGGGACAACAGGTACAAACTAGAACCCAGGAGGTTTCATTTGAACTTTAAAGAAACTTCTTTGCTGTGAGGGTGACAGAGAACTGGAGCAGGCTGCCCAGAAGGGCTGTGGAGTTTCCTTTTTCGGAGAGATTCCAGCCCAGCCTGGATATGTTCCTGTGCAACCTGGTCTAGGTGATCTTGATTCAGCAGGGGATTTGGGCTAGGTGATCTCCAGAAGTCCTTTCTGGCCCCTAACGTTCTGTGATTTGAATACATGCCAAGGTAAGTCCTCTTCATTGCTCCTCTCTTGTGCTGCTGAGAGTTGAGATTTGACTCAGGTTTCACCACACTGCTTGCTTTAAAGTCTTCTTCAGAGCAGAGTGGGAATGAGCAACAGAAATATAGCCCATTAGGATCTTGATGTCATCAGGAGCATTTCCACATGGGTTTAGATCTTTTTCTGTCTTGTAGGTGAAGCTGCCTTGGGAATTGGAAGTTTGGAATTGTTGACAACCCATTACTGTCATTAGGGGCAGTTCTTCCTTCTCCAGCAACTCTGCTCACATCATAAACAGCCCTGTAACAATTTAGTGAGGCACATGGTGGAAGTGGTGGCATTTTTCACAGCGTGGAACTGAAAGGACTGATTTATTTGTAATCATAGAAATGTTTAGATTGGGAGGGACTTTGAAGATCATCTGGTTACATCCATCTTCTTGCCGTGGGCAAGGACACCTTCCACTAGACCAGGTTACTCAAGGCCTCATCCAGCCTGGCCTTGAACACCTCCAGGGGGTGGTCATCCACAACCTTTCTGGGTAACCTGTTCCAGGGCTCCATCACCCTCACAGTAAAAAATGTTTCTTCTCATGTTGAGGTGGAACCTGTTGTATTCCACCTTGTACCCATTGTTTCTTCAGCTGGATGACCTTTGCTCTATCTAGACCAAGTGTCCTTAAATAATCACAGAATTGTTTGGGTAGGAAAAGACCTCTTATATCACCCAGTCCAACCTTCAAACCAACACCACCATGGCCATTAAACCATGTCCCCAAGTGCCACGTCCACACCTTTCTTGAACACCTCCAGGGATGGTGTCTCCACCACCAGCCTGGGCAGCCTATTCCAATCCCTGACCATTCTTGCAACAAATAAACTTTTCCTAATCCCCAATCTAACCTCCCCTGGCACAATTTCAAGCCACTACCTCTTCTATCTCCAGATACTAGAGAGAAGAGACCAACCCCCACCTCACTGCAACCTCCTTTCAGGGAACTGTAAAGAGCAATGAGGTCTCCCCTCAGCCTCCTGTTCTCTAGAAGAAACACTCCCAGTTCCCAGAGCTGTTCTCTAGACCCTTCACCAGCTTCTCTGGACCTGCTCCAGCACCTCAATGCCTTTCTTGTAGTGAGGGCCCAAAAGCTGAACCCAGGACTCAAGGTGTGGCCTCACCAGTGCTGAGTACAGGGGCAATCACTGTCCTGGTCCTGCTGGCCACACCGTTGTGCATGCAGGACGGGATGCTGGTGGCCTTCTTGGTTCCTTGAGCAGAGTGTGCAGATTTTCTTGCTTCAGCTGTGGTTGAGCAACTGCTCATGTGGTTGCTGATGACTGTGGAGACTGTTCTGGAGAGATTTAAACTGGATGTTAGGAGGAAGTTCTTTTCAGTGAGAGTGGTGAGACACTGGAACAGGTTGCCCAGGGAGGTTGTGGATGCTCCTCCCTGGAGGAGTTCAAGGCCAAGTTGGACGAGGCCTTGAGTAACCTGTACTAGTGGGAGGTGTCCCTGCCCATGGCAGGGGATTGGAACTAGATAATCCTTGAGGTTCCTTTCTTCCAACCTTACTATTCTACAATTCTATGAGTTTTGTTGAAGCTTTATATTTGGGGATATGTGAAATGTCACTTTGTGGATCCTAAGCACTTAAGTACTGTGAGATTATCCTCCAGGGATCATGGAGGCACAAAATGAGGACTAATAGATTGGACAGGGTTGTGTTTCCAAGCTTCTCCATCTCCAGGCATAAAACTGGAATTCTCGCTTCTGTTAATTGGGTGGTTTTACCAACGTGGTGATGTGGATATGGAGAGCCTTGGAGGTGGTCCTTGCTTCCAGCATTTGTAGCCTGAGGTGGGTGCAGATGAAAGGTGTAGGGCAGCTGGAGAGGAGCCCTGCCTATTGGATGCAGCTCTCAGCTGAAGCTCAGGGATGGTTACAGAGATGGAGCTGCAAATCATTTGATGTTAAGGCTTGCAGGAAACAACCTGTCAAGTAGTACCAGGCATTTGATATTAGGTTTTTGTCACAGAATCTTTTTGGTTGGAAAAACCATTTCAGATCATCCAGTCCAACCATCATCTAACTCTACCAAGGCTGATGCTGAACCATGCCCTCAGCGCCACATGTCTGCCTCTCTGAAAGACCTTCAGGGATGAGGATTCAACCACCTCCCTGGGTAGCCTGTGCTGGTCTCTGACAACCCTTTCAGTCAAGAAGTTGATTCTTGGAGCCGACTTAAACCTCCCCTGGTGCAACTTGAGGCCATTCCCTCTCATTCTATCACCTGATATTAGGCAGAAGAGACCAACCCACACCTTCCTCTACCTTCTTTCAGGGCACTGCAGAGGACAAGAAAGTTCTGCCTGCTTTTTTCCCCCCTTTCTCTGACTCATACTCACTGTCTCCAGTGACACACAGCACATCAAGTTCAGGATGCTATTTGAAGAGGCCAGTTTTCATTTTAAGAGGTTCAGTGCTTTCTTCTCCAACCACTTACTGTCAAAGAGCAAGATCCTATCAGCCGTGCTCTTGTAGGCTCCTGTCTGCCAGGTACAGCCAGTTTCTAGCCTGATGATACAGGTTTCTAAGGAATCAGAATTCACCATCACTGCCACTACTATCTGGCCCATCCTGAAGTGCACAAGCAAGAGGTACATCAAGGTTGACTCTCTCTGCTTACAACATTTGGTGGTTGCTAGTAAAACTAAACCAGGATTGAAATGAATTAGCTGATACTGGGTGTGCTGCTAACAGAGCCACATCTCACCTCCACTCAAGCACCAGCAGCTTGGTTATGCCATATTTTGCTGTGCCTAAAAATACTTTTTTTTTCTGTTTGTTTGGGGTTTTTTTCTTGTTGTTTTCTTTTCTAGCAACCAATCTCATTTAAGGACTATTTTCACCCGTCAGTGGCTGTTAAGCAGTTTGTAGTTCTCAGTTCTAATATTAGGAAGCAAGAAGCAGATCTCATCAACAGCTTAAATTTTGATTTAATTTCTTTCCAGCTGGCTTGTAGCAGATTATGGGGAGTCTTGGGCTCCCCTTGGTTTTTTTAATTCTCCTTTTCCCAGCCCTTTGAAAACAGAGATATTGCCCTGAATTTATTTTTCAAACTGTCTAAGATATTTGCACCAATAGCAGAAGAGAAGTGACACAAACCCAGTCCATGCTTTTGGCCATTGAGCTCAGCCAAGACTGTGTCCACCCAGCTCCTGCGATACCTGCCCTATAGTTTGGAGCTTTATCCTCTGAAATCACTCAGAACCTGCCTACAGGCATTCCTGTAACCTGCCCTAGTGACCCTGCTTTGGCAGGGAGGATGGACTAGATGAACTCTGGAGGTCCCTTTCAATCCCTACCATTCTGTGATTCTGTGAGGCATAAGATATTCCTGTGTCAGCTTTCTTCTGACAGCATCCATTCAATCACAGAATTCTTGTTTATTGCTACCTGAAGCACCTCATCAACTGTCCTGTCCTTTGTGCCATAGAATTAAGGAGTGGTGGGGGTTGGAAGGGACCTCCAGAGATCATCCAGTCCAACCTCTCTGCCAGAGCAGGATTACCTAGGGCAGATCACACAGGAACACATCCAGGTGGGTCTGGAAAGTCTTCAGAGAGGGAGACTCCACTACCTCTCTGGGCAGCCTGCTCTAGGGCTCCAGCAGCCTCACAGCAAAGACTTTTCTCCTCATGCTGAGTTGGAACTTACCATGTTCCAGTTTGAGTCCTTTGCCCCTTGTCCTATCACAGGACACCACTGAGAAGAGCTTGGCCCCTTCTTCTTGCCCCCTGCCCTTCAGATAGTTATAAACATTCATCAGGTTCCCCTTACAACCTTCTTCTCTCTTTACACCTTCATCTTGTCCCCGCACTCTTCAGATATTTATAAACATTCCTGTCAGACATCTCTTTCCCAGGCTAAACAGCCTCAGGCCCTCAGCCTTTCCTCATCAGACAGAGGTTTCAGTCCTTTCATCATCTTCATAACCTCCACTGGACTCTCTCCAGTAGTTCTCTGTCCCTCTTGAACTGAAGAGCCTACAACTGGGAACAATACTCCAGATGTGACCTCACCAGGGCAGAGTAGAGGGGCAGGAGAACCTCCCTTGACCTGCTGGCCACATTCTTCTTCTTGCACCCGAGGAAACCATTGTCCTTGGCCACCAGGACATGTTGTGGTTCTGCACAAAGCAAATTTAAGAAAGTGTGTAGAGAGAAATGTTGCAGCAGATGCTGCCTGTGCCTGAGACACACCCATGCAGCTCCAGCTGTTTCGGCTCCTCAGCATGATAGTGCAAATGCGGTTTCCATTAAGAGTGGTCCTCAGGATGCTGGTCTCCAGGGGCTGAAAATCTGAGCTGGGGGAACCCTGCAGACCCCTCTTTGTCCTCCCTAACACATCTGCAGCAGGAATGTGGACTTGGTGTGTCACCACTTACTGCTAATTCTAGCATTCATTTTCTGTCCTTTCTGTTTTTTGTTTGGTTTTGTTTTGTTTTTTTAAGAGAAATGAGCCTCAGGTTGCAGCATGGGAGGCTTAAGGTTGGACATAAAGAAACATTTCTTCACCTAAAAGGCTCTTAGGAATTGGAACAGGCTGCACAGGCAGTTGGTGGAATCCGCATCCCTAGAGGTGTTTCAAAGAGGCAGAGATGTGGTGATGACGGTTTAGAATCATAGAATGGTTTAGGTTGGAAGTGACCTCCAAAAGTCATCCAGTCCAAACCCTTTGCAGTCAGCAGGGACATCCTCCACTTGATCAGGTTGCTCAGAGCCTTGTCCAGCCTAACCTTGACTATCTCCAGAGATGAGGCCTCACCTACCTCTCTGGGCAACCTGTTGCGTGGTGCGGAACTTATTCCTAACATCCAATCTAAATCTTCTCTCATTTCAAACCATTGACCCTCATCCTGTCACTGAAGGCCTTTGGAAACTGTCCCTCTGTTAGGTCTCCTTGGAGCCTTTTCTAGGCTTCTAGGCTGAACAACCCCAGCTCCCTCAGCCTGCCCCATAGCAGATGTGCTCCAGCTCCCTGATGATTTTTGTGTCCCTCCTCTGGACCTGCTCTATCAGGTCCATGTCCTTCCTGAGTGGAGGGCTCCAGAGCAGGACTCGGTACTCCTGGTGAGGTGCTCCTAACTCTAACACTAGAGTTAGAGAATGGTTGGGCTCCAGGATCTTAAAGGGCTTTTCCAACTGAAACAATTCTGTTAATATATGATCTCTTGTGCCTGCATCCACGGAATCACAGAATGATAGGGTTTGGAAGGAACATCTGAAGATGAAGTCCAACCCTTTCCCTCCTGGCTAGCACAAGACTATTTCCCTTAGGCATGACATCATGCTGCTCTGCTGGCTGGTCATTGTAAGGTCTCACATTGGAACTTTGCCCTTCAGTGTTCCTCCTGAGATCTTTTGGATGGAGAAGGGACTTGTCTGAGCCGTGGGAGCCTGCAGACAATAGGGAGCTTGGTGCAGCTGGGTTTATTTGCCATCCCTTGTTGAAAGATGGATTATTGGCTGTTGTGCATCTGCTGGCTCTGTAGTTACTCATGAAAACCAGATGCTGCCTTTGAGCTCAGCTCCGTGTCAATGCCACCCTTAGTAAGCTGTACCTCGTTGGAAAGCTGTCAAGGCAAAGTGACTTTGCTTTGCATTTGCTGCTTTGCAACAAGAAAAATAGAAGTGTGATAAACTCTTGTGCTGTAATGATTTTGTGTCGGTATGATGGGACATAATGAGATGAATTCAAGTCCTTTTTGGAAAGGCTAATTACATCCAGCACACGTGATGTGTGGGCTTGAGCATCACTGTGTGTACCACGGGTTTTTGTGCTTTCATTTCCCCACCTCTGTTCCCTGCCTCTGTGAATGGGTTTGGTTTCTTTGGAAATAAAAATTGGAGGCTAGAGAGGAGCCATTGCACCAAATCCTCGCATGGCAGGATGTGCTGGTTTGAGGCTAATTGGAATATTTTAATGGAGAAAATTATACTATAGGCTGTGAAAAGGAAACAGTGGTGGTGTCTGCTTCACTCATAGGCTTGCTGAGATATTTAAGATGTTTAAGTACTCAAAACATAGATAAGTCAGTCGTCTCTTGGGCTTGCAGACACTCTCTTGGGCTGTCTAGCTTCTTGTTTTCTCCTTTCTGCCGAGTAACCTCACTAACCACTTTCCTTTGAACCCCCCTGGCTGATCCTCCAAGCTCACCTTGTGCGTAAGCCAAACCCTGGGGTAAGGTACAGGGGTGGGGAGAAGGTGGAAGGGCGGTTGGAAGCCCCTGCTGGGGTCTCTGATTTCTGGGAGGGGAGTTGTGTTTCTGTATTCCCTTTAACTTGTATATGTCTGTAACTATTCCTGTCTATAGTGTATATCTCTGCTTGTACATTGTACTGAGCTGTAAATAGAGCTTGAGTCCTTAACTTCCAGCTGGCTGAGTCTAGTCTGGGTCATTTTACAAAGTGTGGGGGGGCAGGGAGCTCCCAAACTAACACACAGAGCTTGGAAGGGACCTCTGGAGATCATCCAGTCCAACCCCCATGCCAAGGCAGGTTTGCCTAGAAAAGGTCACACAGGAACTCTTCCAGGTGGGTTTGGAATGTCTCCAGAGATGGAGACTCCACAACCTCTTTGAGGAGCCTGTTCCAGTGCTCCACCACCCTTAAATTAGAGAAGTTACTCTTCATCTTTAGATGGAACTTTCAATGTTTAAGTCTGTGCCTGTTAGCCCTTGCCCTGTCACTGGGCACCACTGAACAAAGCCTGGTCCCATCCTCCTGACACCTACCTGTGAAGTAATGGTCAGCACTGATGATCCTCTCAGGCTGCTCCAATTCTCTCTGTCTTTCCTTGTCACAGAGATGTTCCAGTCCCCTTGTATCTTTGTAGCCCTTTGCTGTACCCTCTACAGAAGTTTCCATTCTTCCTGAGCTGAGAAACCAAGAACTGAATCCATTTATCCAGATATGGCCTCATCAGAGCAGAGACCATGATTTGGTGGTTTCTTCTCCCAGAAGGCTTCCCAGTGATTCTCTAAGTCCTTGCTGTAGGTAGGGCAGCATTTGAAGGTGGCTGTGAAGTAAATAAAAGAGCTTAGCTCCGTGCTAGAGACTGGGGAATGTGTAATGGACTTAGCAGCATTCAAGAGGAAATTGAGCCGGTGCTGGTGGATGAGAGCTGCATCCTGCAGAGCTCACAGCCCAGCTGGCTTTAGAGCACAATTTGGATTATGAGCAGTTTTGAAATCAGGTTTTTAAAACCTCTATAAATTGTTTGCTACCTGTCCTGTGGGAAGAAAAGGGAGCAGTTGAAGGTGTGGGAGGATTCTCCTGTACTCTGCTCTGGTGAGACCCCACCTGGAGAACTGTGTCCAGTTCTGGGACTCCCAACACAAGAAAAACATGGAACTGCTGGAGACAGTCCAGAGAAGGCCACAAAGGTGATCAGAGGGCTGGAGAACCTCCCCTACGGGGACAGGCTGGGAGAGTGGCTGCTGGATGAGATGAGGCTCCAGGGATACCTTAGAGCTGCCTTCCAGTACCTGAAGAGTCTACAGGAGAGCTACAGAGGGACTTTTGACAAGGGCTTGTAATGATAGGACAAGGGCCAATGGCTTTGAGCTGTAAGAGATTGAGTCTGGAGGTTAAGAAGAAATTTGTTTCAGTGAAGGTGGTGAGGCACTGGAACAGGTTGCCCAGGAAGGCTGTGGATGTTCCCTCCTACAGGTGTTCAATGTGATCTAGTGGAAGGTGTCTCTGCCCATTGCAAGGGAGTTGAATGAGATGTTTTTTAAGACCCCAGACCAAGTCTGTCTCATGTGGAGCACTTTAAAATTCATCACAGGTTTACAGGGGAGAAGACTCTAGGGAAGCAGCCTTATCACAGCATCTTCAAGCTGCCGATCCTGAGCTCCCCCTCCACCACAGAGCTGCTGTTTGTTTGCCAGAGACATCGATTTCTGAGTGTGCAACATTTGAAATTAAAACCACCAGATGTATTTTACTTGGTTTTTGGGTTCGTTTTAAGTCTCAGTGAAGAAAATAATAATAATTTAAAAAAAAAAAAAGGAAACAGCAAACCCAAATGCAATAAACATTTCCTCTAAAGCAGAACCCACTCAAAGTTGTTACCTCTAATGCATTCAAGAAGGAAAATAAATATCCAGCAAGGGAGATGGTAGGGGAAAGAGAAAAAATAGTGCAGGGCTTCTCATTCTTTTTCTGTGCAGATATTTAAGTATGCACTGTCTGATAGTGGCACAGCTGATTCCAAATCTGCAAACCAAATAGCTTGCAAGTTGTTTGTCGGTTTTCGAGCTGAAGATATGGTTGGGGGGGTGTTTTTATTTAAAAATATATATATATATATGGGAAGAGACTAATTTTATGCTGGGAGAGCTTAGCTTGTGGTTCTTCTTTTCACAGTATGCAGACCTGGGTTCTTCAAAGCTTCACCCCACAGTCCATCCTGCAGCAAATGTCCCCCTCACAGCTACACGCTTGATGAAGCATCCACATCTTGCCTGTGTGAAGAACACTATTTTAGGAAGGAGTCAGACCCACCTACCATGGCCTGTACAAGTAAGCAGATGCTTCTAGGGTTGGGTTTAATCCTTTGGAGCTGTTCCTGTGCTGTGACCAGACCTCATGATCCTAATAAATGTCCTTTTCCAGGCTCTGGGCTAGAGTCTGAACTAGGCTTGACCACACTTGTAGTCTCACTGGCTTTTGCCCACCATATCCCTGATTACACAAAGACTTTTCAAAGCTTATTTTGCTTTGAAAGCTGGCATTTAAATCCAGGAAGCATTTTTGGAACAAAGGGATGCTCCACCTCTTGCTGCCCCCTCATGGGTGGACTCAACAGGAGTGTGGCCTTCTGCCCTCCTCATTGGGGCGTGCTTGGGTATCAACCAGGGCATGCATGCAGAGGAGGCAATGGATGGGTGGATGGAGTCTGTGTGGTCCTGCTTAGTCTTGTCTCTTAGCTCGTAGGTGGTGAACAAACAAGGAGAGAACAGCACTTCTCCAGCCCAGCTGGAGACAGGCATTCTTCAGAGTAGCCTCAAAACAGCTTCTCCAAACCTGCAGCTGAAATGTAGAGCTTCTGCCCATGGTGTAGGGAGCCAGTGGGAGTATTGGGAGTCCAAGGTGGGGTAAAGATCACTAATGTTGCCCTTTTCCTGCCATCTATGAGCTGTCCTGTACCTTGGAACGTTCTTGTTCAGCTTGTTTCAGATACCTAAGGGCACAATTTGTGTGCCTCTGGCTAGTCCCAGCAAGTGTAGCACAGGCCACAGCTGTTTGCTGTCCTTGGCCTGTTGTGCTCTGAATGGGATTTTTGCAGCACAAAAGTGGTTAGAAAGAACCCAGGAGAGGCTGAACTGTTGGGGCAGGAGCAGACAGAGCTTCCAAGGAACTGAAGTGATGGACGAAAAAGTAGGTTTGTGAGTCCATGCACGTACGTGTTGCCACTGGGCAACAGTGCAGAGGTGACCTCATGCTGTTTCCTTGCATGAGACTGGCTTTTTGTGCCTTCATCCCAGTGAACACAGGTGTCCTTCTTAGCTTCCCAAGTTTGCATTTCAAAAAGAGAAAGAAGCTACTTCCTGTTGCAGGTTGTCCTCAGCAGGGCTCTGCTTACCTGCAGAGGCAGAGTTGGGGCCCTTGAACTCTGCATTTCCTTTTCATCAGCCAAAGGAGCAGGAAGCATTTAGCTTTTGGGAGATGCTGCTGCAGGGCAGGAGAAGACAGCCTCAGGGCACGATGGCAGTAGCTGGTACCTTGGGATCAAAGTGGACTGAGGGAGTGAGTCACAGAACAGTTCTCAGTGTGTTCAGCAGCTTTGCTGGTGTCTTTTGCAAAAGTAGCAAGGGTGGGGTACAGCCTGAACAACTGATACCACAGCTTCTTGATGTCTGCTTTGCCCCTTGGCCTGACTTAAAAAACATAGGCAAATGGGAGGGGATGAGATGCAGTGTGGTGTGGTTGGGAGAGAAGTGCTCTGAGCTCTGGAAACACATCAAGCTAGCTTTTCTGTGCTGGCAGATCCAAAGCCAGGGGCTGGCACAGAGTCATGCCAGGCTGCTGCCGTCCACAGTTCATCGGGGGTGTTGCTCTCCATATTCCCTCTCAGGATGGACTGGGACATATCCAGGCTGTCCTGCTTGTCGATTAGCAGAGGGAAAGAGCTTCCATTGCTGAGGAGGAGGAGGATTGTGCCTGTCTGTGGCCTGAGTGGAGGGCAGGAGTTTCTGAGAGGCACAAGCAAGCTTGATGACCACCTCATGTTAAAGAGAAGTGATATGTGAGCATATGTTTCCCTCAGATTTCTGCAGTTTGAATCCTGGAGGGTAAAAAAACATCATCATAGCACAGCCTTTTCTTTTTAACTTTGAGGGTCTTTTTTTTTTTTTGCTTACTTGGGTTTGTGTTAGGGTATTTTTTGGTTTCTTTTATCAAAGCTTAGTAGTGGTTTTAATGTTTGAGTGGGTTTGTTCCACTGTTTGTTTCCTTTATTTTTGTTTGGGTTTTTTTTGGTTGTTTTAAAAAGCTTACTATAAGGTAGTGTAAAACATTAAATCATTACTGTCAGGTAGCTTAAAACATTAAAGACTTATTATTAGGTGGTTTAAAACACAGGCAGATGTCTGAAACTCTTATTAGGATATGGCTTGGCCAGATCCTGAGTTCTGCTGGGGCAGGTGATAGGTTTGGTGCTGACCAAAACACTGCCCAGTTTCTGTCACCCAGAGCAGTTGAGGATATTACATTGTCTCTGCTGGCATTTCCACTTTACACCTCAAAAGCAGACCACATATGAGTCTTCTCTGTGTCCTTCTTGCTTGCCCTACTCACCTTTTCTTGATATTTTATCCTAAATCCATCATTGTTTTCCTGGATGTGATGAGGAGAACTCGCATGCTACCTCCAGGTTATAAATTTAGGCAGGGACAGTGAAGTGTATGCAAAGACCCTGACATTTTAAACCAGTCCAATTAGATCTGGAAGGAACCATCTCATTGTGAAGTGAAACAGAAAGCAGGACAAACCTGAGTCATGACTGGGAGGAAAACTTTGCAAGCTTTTTGCATGTTTTTGTTATCATTATTATTATTTATTACTGCAGAAGTTAATAATATTCATAGGATTCCCTCAACTTGAAATCTAGTTAATTCTAGAGAATACATCAGTGTCCATTTTCTGCTCCACACCTGTAGAGCCCCCTCCTTGCCACTGTAGCCATAAAAAAATCACATTTTCTTATTTAAAGTGAACACTTTTCAGTCCCAGGCTGTGTGAATCTCCTCACTACAACCAGCAGCACTAAAGACAATTGCTACACTACCCTCACTTAAGTATGGGGGGAGGAAATAAAACACATTTTTCTTTCATTTTTCCAGTTCCTTAAGCATGGTTTATAAGTAAAGATTGGCAATTTTGACATTAACAGTTCTGTGCTGCAACCTGAAGTAATTATTGCCCCCAGAATAAAATACATCCAAAAATCCCCAACAAACCAAACTGTGTGGTACTGATGGGCAGTTGAGAATTCTCTTCATATTATGATGTGTTTGGCAGGAGGTCACTGTGCTTTATTTCTTTTTAATCTTGGCTTCAGCTCTTTGCACAGTATCTCTCTGAAATGAAAACATTAATTTCCCCTCCCTCTTTTTCTTTCCCCCTATTCCCCCTCCCTCCCTTCCCTGACAAGTGACCCTGTTGTTTTTCAGAGCCTGTTGGGGGAGTATTTTTAATGGTAAGACACATGAGACAAGCCGGAGGTTTGCTTACTACTAAGTGTATAATTCTCAACTCACAAAGAGTTTGCACTGAACTTGGAGTGAGGACATGCAGATGTTTCTGTCTCAAGGGTAATCTCTCTCTCAGGCTGTGCTTTTTAAAATAGGTGCAGCTGAAAATAACAGCAAGGAAAAAAAACCACCAATATCTTTGTCTTCAGAAAGTGATTGCCACCAAATTGGGGTGCAGAAGGGCCAGATCTTGCCTGCTCAGGAGAGAAAGTAGTACATTTAAAAAGAAATAAAGATATTAGTTTACTAATTTATTTGTCCTTGACAAAAGAAGGTGGGAAATGAAACCAGGCCTCCGCAGCATGTCTAGGACTGTCCCCCCCCCGCCCAGTCCTGCACTTAGAGCTGCAGCCAAAATGTAGAGCTTCTCCCTGTGGTGTAGAAAGCAAATGGGAGCATTGGGAGTCCAAGGAGGGGTCAGAATTCCTGGTTTTGCTCTTTTCCTGCCATCTATGACCTGTCCTGCAGCTTGGAAGGTTCTTGTTCAGTTTATTTCAGATACCTAGGGGCACAATTTTTGTGCTCCTGTCTAGTCCCACCAAGTGTAGAACAGACAACAGTTTTGGTTTTTTTCTGACCCCCCTTTTTCTAAGGGTAAACCCCAGCTTTGTTCTCCCAGCTGTGATGGATCCAAGTTTTACCCAGCAGGTCTTGTTAGATACCCAGGTTACCCAGTTTTAGGATTCTTCAAGTAAGTCTTGTTAGATATCCATAGACTACTGAAGATCTTTGTCTGAGCCCCCCATGAGGACACTAGTTTGAAGCCCCACCAGCTTCAAAGCACTTCCTCTGAAGTTGATGTTTTTAAACCCTCAAGAAGAGCAGCTGACACCTCTCTACAAACCAAGTGAAAACCTCTGGTGGCTTCACAATAGAAATAATTTATCCCCAGTTAAAGACACATCGTCCAGCAAGTGTTTCCTATGCCCAAGTTCTTCTCACTGGTAGAAATAAAGGGGCATTCACAGAGTCACAGATTGCATTGGGTTGGAAGGCACCCTCAAAGGTCATCTTGTCCAACTCCCCTGTAAGGACACCTCCAACTAGACCAGGTTCCCCAGGGCCATTCAGTAGAAGTAAACCCAGGGCAATTTAACTGGTAAAACCCCATCCCTGGGTGCAATATGTCCATATAAACTCACAGCTCCTGTGATGGGTTTCATAGTTTCCATTAGATAGAAAATAGCCCTGACTTGGACTGTGCCTTGGCATCACCAGCTGTTTAGTGCTGGCTGCCTGCAGTGGGGGATTCCAGGTTGGCTTGCTCCCCATTTGTGGTCATCTGAAGTGATCACAGGGCAAACCAAAGCTGATCTGCTATTTCCTAAACTGACTTCAGGTTTTTAATTCGACTGCTTTTCCCCTGAATAATAAAAGCAAACAAAACTCTATCAGGATGATTGATTTCCCCTGGCAGCAAGTTCCTTGTTGAACCAGAGCATCTCCAGTCGAAATCGTGGCAGTGTTTCATCAGTGCTAATGTTAAGAGACTTCAAAAAGGAGAACAGGGAAGGGAAATGGAGGCAAATGCTCCTGCTTCAGAAGGTAATTTCATTTTTGCAAGGCTGCCTGTTTTAAATAACAAACCCGGTTTAATTATCACAACACAACCAGACAATGACAGCCTGAGACAGGCTGTAAAACTGGGATGGATTTCTAGCTAGTGAAGCTCCTTGTTGGGTTCTTTTCAAGGAGCTGCTCATGGAATCTGACAGCTTCATTCAGACCAAAGGGCAGTCTGTTGCCTTCCTTCCTCTACCTCCCTTGGAAAAATTCCAGTCTTTGATGTAGGGCTTCTGCTGGAACCGTGACTAAAATCCATCCCCTTTCTTCCTCCTTCATTAGCATTCCCTGAGTATATAACCTGTGGATCTCTTGCATGAGGTTCCTGCCTGTCCTTTCACCTTGTCTTCAGGATGTGTCTCAGTTTGCCCTTCATCTCCAACAGGAGCCTGTTAAACACCTAAAGCTTGCAGCACCTTCTGCAAGTAAATACTCTTGAAGGCGTCTGCAGGTGGGCTTTGCTCGCCCAGCCATGGCCCCACTCAGCAGGACAAAAGTAAGCAGCTTGCCTTTTACAAGAGCTCTGGTGCCTCTGCAGCAGCTGTGTTTCCTTGGTTAGCCTTGCCAGGGCTGTGCTGCCATCCTGAGCAGGGAGGCATGGCAAAATAAGCAGGCGTGGTGTGGCTAACCAACCGTGCTGGAGCTTGGCAGAGACCAGGAAGGTTGCTGTTGAGTGGCCAGCTATGGCTGTGTTTCCACTGGCCTGTGTAGATCACCATCTGCTGTGGGCTGCTTAGCAGTGATTTGGATGCCCAGGCTTAGGTTTCACTGTGGCCAAATAGCTGCTGGGGAGAGGTAGGCACACACAGAGGAAAGATTTAGCACCTGAGTACCAAAGCAGCATGAGTACCTCTGCGGGAGTCTACTGCTTAGGATCTGGGCAGTGGGGTGAGAAGGGTGCCCCCAGTGAGGCCAGCAGTGACTTGGGCAGTGCAAAGACTTGCAGCTCCCTTTGCTGGAAGAGCAAAGAGAGCCCCAAAGACAACACCTCAGGGTGAAGTGCTCCTCCACTGGGTTCAAGCCAGCCCCAAGTCTTCTCCCTCCTCTCAACAGCGTGAGGTGAGGTGGATGTTGAGGTGGGTATTTTCGCAGTCCTTCAGGTGCTTCTGTAAACGGTGCCCCCGTGCTTTCTGGCAGGTGAGTAGCAGAGAGCAGGCTGACTGCTAATAGTGTTTTTACCCTGTGTTTTTCTCACTTTGCAACCCAGGACCCCCCTCTGCTCCTCGGAGTGCCATCTCCAATGTTAACGAGACTAGTGTCTTTCTGGAATGGATCCCCCCTGCCGATACCGGTGGAAGGAAAGATGTGTCTTATTTTATTGCATGCAAGAAGTGCAGCTCCCACTCGGGGTTGTGTGAGGCCTGTGGCACTCACGTCAGGTACCTCCCCCAGCAAAGCGGCCTGAAAAACACCTCGGTCATGCTGGTGGATCTGCTGGCCCACACAAACTATACCTTTGAAATTGAGGCAGTGAACGGAGTGTCCGACCAGAGCCCTGCAGTGCGCCACTTCGTGGCTGTCAATGTCACCACAAACCAGGCAGGTAAGTGGAGCTTCAACCTGGGGGCAGGTGTCTGGACTGGCAACCTGAGCCAGGCAGACCTGCTGCAGACCTCGCCTGGAAATGGGTGGCAGTCTCCAGCATGGAGGGCTGAGTCTGACCTCTTCCAGCATGTGTGTGTGGGGGGGTGGTTGTGCCTCTTAGGTTCTAATCATCGCAGTCTTCAGGTTGCTTCCTTCCAGTGTGTCATGCTTGTAGCCATTGTGGCTTTCCCCGTTTGCTCTCAGCTGCTCAGAGACCTTTCCACTTCTCTGTATTTTGGGGTATTCACCAGCTGAACCGAGAGGAAAATCATTGCCTCTCATGCTGGGAAAGGGAAATTTCTAAGAGTTGTGATAGCCCTCAGCACAGACATGGACCTGCTGGAGTGGGTCCAGAGGACAACCATTAAGATAGTCAGAGGGTTGAAGCACCTCTGCTATGAGCACAAGCTGAGGGAGGTGGGGTTATTCCACTTAGAGAACAGAAGGCTACAGGAAGATCTTAGAGCAGCCTCCTAGTACTTGAAGTGGGCTACAAGAAGGCTGCAGAGGGACTGTTTCCAAACCCTTGCAGTGACAGGGTGAGGGCAATGGTTTGAAATGAGAGAAGAGCAGATTGAGTTTGGATGTTAGGAACAAGTTCTGCACCGTGAGGGTGCCGGAACACTGCAACAGGTTGCCCAGAGAGACAGTTGAGGTCCCATGCCTGGAGATACTCAAGGTGGGGCTGGACAAGACTGAGCAGCCTTATCTAGTGGAGGATGTATCTGCTGACTGTAGGAGCATTGGACTGGATGACCTTTGGAGGTCCATTCTAACCTAAACTCACTCTATGCTTCTCATTCCAAGTGGCAATGGTTCAAGCATCCTAACTTTGCAGACATCTGTTGCCCTGAGAAAATGGTTTTGAGTGACTTTAGGCAATGTAATCTCTTCTGTGTGGTGATGCCCAGAACTTGTATCTGTCCTTTGCCTAGCAGCTGAAAGGTGATGTTGTCTTGGATGCAGGCAGACAGTTTGCATTGTCCCCTGTTATTTGCAGATGTGATGGGAGGCAAGAATCTGATTACATCTCCTTCAATGCACATCACCACACCAGGCACATCACACAGCTCCTGCAAGCCCTGGAGACATTTCTGTTCTTCTCTTGTACCTCAGGCTCTGTGTTTTAGGGTCTCTCCCTCTGCCTGCCTGGCTTGCTTCTTACTCTTTAATTCAAGGCTCTCCAGTGGCATCTGCCTGATGTGGAGCCCTCCAGGAATGTGAACTGCTGACATATGAGCCTGTGGATCTTCCCCCTGAAACTGCCACCAGGAGATGCAGCTCTGGAGTGTTCCAATGGTGCTTGTGTTGTCAGGAAGGCTGATGTGATGAAGTTGAGTTGCTAAAAGAAGTGATCCAAGGCCAGCTGCAGCAGTAGGAGAAACCTGCTGGACATGATTTTAATATATCTCGGGAGACCTCTGGCCTTCTTGGCCACAAGGGCACATTGCTGTCCCATAGACAACTTCTTGTCCACCAGGACCTCAGGGTCCTTCCCCACAGATCTATTTTCCAGCAGGTCGAGCCCTAACTTGCGCCGGTGTGGAGGGTTGCTCCTCCTCACCTGCAGGGCTCTACGCTTGCTCAGAAGTGCAGCAGGAAGATGCAGTGTTTAAAACCTTTCTGGGTTTAAAAGCTGCTCAGAGTATTCACTTTAAGCCAAGCCTAAAGACCCAAGCAATTTCCTTTTGCTTTTCATTTCCAGCATGTCCCATGCTGGCATGGCTTCAGGCATGGAGCTGGAATGGCTTCAGGCATGGAGCTGACCTGGAGCTGGTGGATGGAGAGCAGGGCAACAACCCTGCTGGCATCCCAAGTGCCATGGAGTCCTTTCTGCTTAAAGACCTTCTCTGTGCAGTGTTTTCTCTCTAAAGAGTTGGAAGCCAGCATTCAATCCCCTCCTGTGACCTACTGTGATGTTGTGGAGCCTTTTGGAGAAGTGGAAGAAAGGTCCAGACATGCTAACAGAGGAGGAGTTAAGTGGTCTAATGCCTCAAAGAGTCTGCATGCCTGAGGCCAAGCCAGAGATACAAGCTGAATCCGGTGCTACAGGCAACTCTGCTTAAGCAAAGGTGATGAAGGACAGGATCTGACAACCTGTCCTGCTGCCTAAGATGCATGGCTAGGTTGCTGCTGACCAAACAAGTCTCTACTAGATGCTTGGAGCAGCTGGAAAGCTCTTGAAGAAGGGAGATGTGCTGAGAGCTGTGATCCTGGGGCTGGACAAGATGACCTTTGAGGGTCCTTTCCACTCCAATGCAATCTGTGAATCTGTGAACCCTCACCCTGAGTGTGCAGGCTGGGATGCTGGAACATGTCTCTGATAAGGAAGGGCTGAGAGACCTGGGGCTGGTGAGCCTGGAGAGGATCAGACTGAGAGGGGATCTTCTCAATGCTCAGCAAGAGCTAAAGAGGGGGTGGGGGTCATGAGGATGGGGCTGGGTTCTTTTCAGTGGTGCCCAGTGTTAGGACAAGTGGTCAATGGGCACAAATTAGAACACAGGAGGTTTCACTTGAACATCAGGAGAAACTTCTTTGCTGTGAGGCTGCTGGAGCCCTGGAGCAAGCTGCCCGCGAGGTTGTGGAGTCTCCTGCTCTGAAGTCCTTCAAAACCACCTAGATCTGGTTACCCAGGATCACAATGTCCAGGTGGAGTTTGAATGACTTCAGAGGTGGAGACTGGATGGTCTCTGGAGGTCCCTTCCAACCCTCACCATGGTGGGATTCAGTGACTCTGTGTGATTAGCATTCAAGTCAGTCTTTGAAGGGCAGTTCAGAAAGGGAAACGTGCAACGGGGAGCTTGCTGCTATCTCGTGTCAGCAGCTGTGTGCTCTTGAAACCGACAGGCTGCAGCCCTGCCCAGGCTGTGAGGAAAGCACCAAGACAGGAGGCGAGAAGATGGCTGCCCTGCTAGGCTTGGTTTCAGACTGCCTCTGGGAATGGGGAGCGTCAAGTCCTGTAAGATTCAGGGGCTGATTCTTGCAGCTTTCAGGTCTCACAGACTTGTTATGGTAAGCTCAGGGAGGGGCTCAACTTGCTCAAGAGAACACTGAAGCAGATGGAGCATATTGCAAGCATCTCATGTGAGGAGCAAGATTGGAGTTCCAGATCTACTTTAAAGGCAGAAATGCTGACCCAAGGCCTGCAAAAGGCAGATGCTTATTTTTTGCAAACTCCCTTTCCACATCCGAGGTGGTGAGCAGGGCTTGCTGTAGACCTCCATCGTAACAGCACTGGATTTGGAGGTGTGTGAGGAGCAATTCTTGCTGTGCTCCCAAGAGCACAGAGCAGACTGTGCTGCAGTCAAATGTGGTGAGAGCTTCAGAAGGTCAGAGCTGTAGGAAAGCTGTGGTGTCACAGAGCACTCCTGATGCTCACCCTGCAGGAGTGATAATGCTGCTTTAAAGTTTGATTTCCCATTTTGCTGGCAGATTTTTAAAGGATTGCCCAGTAATCTTCTATTAATCTCATCCTAATCACCTTCAAACAGTCTTTGGGGCCAAGGAGCTCTCTTTTGGATTGTGCTGAGCACAGTACTTGGCAGAAAGGAGAAGTAAAGCATCTCAAATGGTTTCACTGCCCAGATGACATCAATGTATAGATTTTTCTCTTCCCCCCCACCCCCCATCAATGCAGCTCCAGATTTTTTCCTGCTAGTAAAACCCTGTTCAGCTCTTTCCTCTGCCTTTAAGGTGATAATTCTTTTGTCTGATCAGTTATTTCTGATTGTAGCATTAAAATTAATTTCACCTTTTCTACACTTCTGTAGAGATGATGCTTCTGAAAGTGCTCTTAAGGCAGCCAGGACACAAAAATAGCCAAAAAGGGATAAAATGTGCTTAGAGAAATGTCAGGGGAATTTTGTAGGCAGTTAATAAATGTTCCACTCGCCTCTCTGGCTGCAGCTTCTTGCCTGTACCAAGTAAGCTCTTGGTAGTAATCTTCCTCCACAGTTAAACAGAGGACACAGAGTAGTTTGAAGCATTTGTGATTGAGTAATGGTGCAGGGAGGGAGCTGTGCTGTAGGAACACAGCTCAGGGTACAGAGCTCCTCTTTGTCTGTACAACTACCAGGTACAACATGGAAAAACATCCTGTGTTCCTTCCCAGGTTGCACTGGATTTGAAGGGACCCTCAAAGGTCATCTTGTTCAACTCCTCTGCACTCAGCAGGGACACCTGCAGCTAGAGCAGGCTGCCCAGGGACACATCCAGTCTGACCTTGAATGTCTCCAGGGATGAGGCCTCAACCACATCCCTGGGCAGCCTGTTCCACTATTTCACCAGCCTCATTGTGCAGAACTTCCTCCTGATGTCCAACCTAAATCTCCCCTGCTCTAGTTTCAAACCCAGAGTGAAGGTAGCCTTGCCAAGGCTTCAAGGGCCATTTCTGACTCCTGCAGAACTGCTCTAACAAACCAAGACAAGTGGCCATAAAGTAGTTAGGCAGTTGGTAGTTGTTGCTTGTGCTCAAACTGGCTGGCTGTTGTGGCCCCGTGCTCCTCCTGCATCTTAGTCAGTGAGTGATTGCTGCTGCTGCTGCTTTAAATCCAGCTTGCAGAGCGTCCAGCTTGGCATTTAGGACAAGGAAGGGAAGGGAAGTGGGTGGTCATTATGCAAATAAGTGCAGTAAATAAGCTCAGCTTTCTGCTCCCCAGAGCTGCAGGATACTGTCCATCATATTTGAAAAGTCATGGCAGACTGGTGAAGTTCCTGCTGACTGAAGGAGGGCAAACATAACACCCATCTTCAAGAAGGGTAAAAAGAATGACCCTGGAAACTACAGA
>VWZE01002128.1:48274-133385 GCA_013396675.1 Eubucco bourcierii | reverse complement strand
ATTCTATGATTCTATGATTCTATGATACAGCAGCATTGGAGGGGCTGCCTAATGGTGGCAAATTGCTGTTTCATCTCTGACAGCTTCTGCATTGCTTTTGATCAGGGAGGTTGGTCAGGCATCTGGGTTTGGTGATGGGGAAACTGAGGCATGGAGACAGGCTGTGACCAGCTCTGCCCACACTGAGCCTTTGAGCTATATTGAAGATGTTTTCTAACCTGCTCAGCAAAATGACTTCAAGAGAGGCCACCAGAGGTGGGCTGAGAGGTGGAGTTTTGGGGTGTGAATTTGGTGGGGTTTTATTCTGATTTAGTTTCACCAGACAGAGTCTGCTGAGGCCTGTGTCTAGTGGGGTCCCTCAGGGTTCGGTACTAGCACCAGCCCTATTCAATGTATTCATCAATGATCTGGATGAGATCACAGAGGGCATTGCCAGCAAGTTTGCTGATGGCACCAAACTGTGAGGAGTGGTAACACCCCCTCAGTCTATACTGCTGTTCAGCCAGACCTGGGCAGGCTGGGGAATTGGGAGGGGACAAATGGAATGAAATCAAACAAGACCAAGTATAGAGTCTTGCATCTGGGAAAGAACAACCATGTGGACCAGTGTAGTTTGGGGCCTGACCTGTTGGAGAGCAGCACAGGGGAAGGGGACCTGGGGGTTTTGGTGGGGAGTAGGATGCCCATGAGCCAGCAGAGTGCCCTTGTGGCCAAGAAGGGATGTGGTCATTAGGTCAAAGAGGTTCTTTTCCCCCTCTACTCTGCCCTAGTGAGACTGCATCTGGAATACTGTGTCCAGTTCTGGGCTCCTCAATTCAAGAAGGACCTCAAGGAACTGCTTGAGAGAGTCCAGCACAGAGCCACAAAGATGCTGAAGACAGTGGAACATCTCCCTGCAGAGGAAAGGCTGAGGGAGCTGGGGCTCTGTAGCTTGGAGAAGAGGAGCCTGAGGGGTGACCTCATTATTGTTTATAAAGATGTGAAGGGCAGTGTCAGAAGGACAGAGCCAGGCTCTGCTCAGTGATGTACAATGACAGGACAAGAGGCAATGGGTGCAAGATGGAGCAGAAGAGCAAAAGAACATCAGGAGAAACAACTTTGCTATGAGGATGCTGGAGCCCTGGAACAGGCTGCCCAGAGAGGTTGCAAAGTCTCCTTCTCTGGATACTTTCCAAACTTGTCTGGATATGTTCCTGTGTGACCTGCCCTAGGTGATTGTGTTCTGTCAGGAAGTCTGGACTGGATGATCTCTGAATGCCCCTTCCAACCCCTACCAGTCTGTGATCCTGTGATTCCTGTGGTTTATTTTTCATGGCAGCATGAGAAACAGAAATGTCAGTCAGCAGCATGTTTATCCAGTTCAGTGAGCTGAAGTAGGGTCCCAACAGTGACAGTCCCCTTATTCCCTCTTTTCTATCATCAGTCAGGAAAACTCATCTTTGATCCAAGTCCAGCTGAGTGTAAGGCATTGCCTGCAGTACCTTTGGTTTGTGACCTGTGGTTTATCTGCTGAAACCAGAGCTGTTCATGATGTGACGATGTCCATTCCAAGTGGTTGCAAATTCCAGTTGCGCAGGTGATGGAACGAGACTCAAATCCCTATCCTCTTGCCTTCCCCAAATCCCTATCCTCTTGCCTTCCCGTAAAGGAGGATGGCAAATGCTAGGTCTTCAGTCAATAGGTTGGGTTTCATTTGGCCTGTGGCAGTATTTGGAGCAGCTTGGCAACCATTTTCTGATGAGGGTCCAAAAGAGAGCTCTTAACAAAACCAAGCCATGGCAGTAATGAAGTGCTAAAGATGTTGACGTTTTGTTTATCCTCTTGAGAGCTTAGCAAAGACTTCAGCTCATCCTGGTTTCTCTGCCTCTCTTAACTTTGGAACCTGGATCATGACCCAGTATCTCATTTAGTGCAGTGAAGCTGGTGTGGAGAACAGGGCCAGTGAGGAGCAGCTGAGGGAACTGGGCTTGTTAAGTCTGGAGGAGGCTGAGGAGAGACCTCATTGCTCTCTGCAACTCCTGGAAGGGAGGTTGCAGTGAGGTGGAGCTTGGTGTCTTCTGCCTAGTATCAGGTGATAGAAGGAGAGGAAGTGAAATTGTGCCAGGGGAGGTTTATGTTGGAGATTAGGAAAAGATTTCTTTGCTGCAAGAGTGGTCAGGGATTGGAGCAGGCTGCCCAGGGAAGTGGTGGAGTCACCATCTCTGGAATTGTTCAAGAAATGTTGCCGACATGACATTTTGGGACATGGTTTAATGGCCATGGTGGTGTGGGGTCGATGGTTGGTCTCAGTGATCTTAGAGGGTTTTCCATCCCAAACAATTCCGAGATTCTGTGATCTGACAGGTGCTGCTGAGGAGGCTGCCTCCAAGCCAGGAATATCACCACATGGGGCTGTGGATGTCTGTCTTTCCCTAAGATGCTATGGTCTGTGGTCATTACTTTCAGGTTCCCCTGGCTGAGCCCCAGCAAGGTGCCCCAAGTGTTGCAATGGTAGTTTTATGGGAGAACATTCAAATATCTGAAGTATGTGGCTCTCAAGTCTCTTGCCTCATGGAAGTAACCATGTTCTTCTAGGGAGTGGCCCTGCACATGGCTCCTAACCCACTGGACTTAGTGGGTAATGTTGGAACTTAATGGTGGTTTGAAACTGGAGCAGGGGAGACTTAGGCTGGATCAGGAGGAAGTTCTGCACAATGAGGCTGGTGAAATACCAGAACAGGCTGGCCAGGGATGTGATTGAGGCCCCATCCATGGAGACATTCAGCATCAGACTCCATGTGTCTCTGGGGAGCCTGATCTAGTTAGAAGTGTCCCTGCTGAATGCAAGGGGGTTGGACAAGATGCCCTCTCAGAGTCTCTTCCAGCCCAAAGCAATCTGTGACTGTATGAGAGTTTGAAGTGCTGCCTCTTAATGTCAGATGGGAGGAGGTAAGCAAAAGGCTGCCGGGTGCAGAGCTGTGCCTAGGACTGCTGCAGCTCTTCCCCAAAGCTGGGTCTGCTTAGTGATTAGGAACAGAATAAATCAGATGGAAGGAGCAGAGCTGATGACAGAGTGATGCCTGTGTGGGGAAGGGGAGGGAGTGGTGAAGGGAAAGCGCATCATGAGGATGACTTTAATTATGTGGAAGATGGGAAGATCGACTCTGCCCATCCTGAGGAGGGTGTGTGAGAAGATTCACAAATTCATAAATTGATAGACTGGGTGGTTGGAGTGAGGAGGGGGCAGCCGCTTCTCCCTGCTGGCAAGCAACAGGACCAGAGGAATTGGTTGAAAACTCCACCAGGGGAGGTTCAGGCTGGGTGTTAGGAAATACTTCTTCACTGAAAGGGTTCTTGAACATTAGAATGGTGTGCCCAGGGCAGTGGTGAAGTCACCATCCCTGGGCATGTTTAAGCAGCCTGTGGATCTGATGCTTAGGGACCAGTGTTTGGTGTTGACCCTTCAGTGCTGGGTCGAGGGTTGGACTGGGTGGTCTTGAAGGTCTCTTCTGAATGGATGTATTCTGTCATTCTTTGTGATTCCATGTTTGGGTTGAAAAGGTCCTCAAAGATCATCCAGCTTCAATCCCCCCGCAGGGACACCTCCCACTAGACCACTCATCCTGTCACTACAAGCCCTTGTCAAAAGTCCCTCCCCAGCTGTCCTTTAGCCGCCTTCAGATACTGGGAGAGTGCTTTAAGGTCTCCCTGGAGCCTTCTTTTCTCCACTCTGAACAGCCCCAAATTTCCCAGCCTGTCCCTATAGGGGAGGTTCTGCAGTCCTCTGATCATCTTCGTGGCCTCCTGTGGACCCTCTCCAGCAGTTCTATATTTTATCAGGGGTTGATGAAGTCTTCTTGAAGATGCTGGTAGTAACTTAGAAGGCAGAACAAAAAAGGTGCACTGTCTGGCAGCATTTCTGAGAGCTTTAATTACAGCTCACAGACTGAGCTCCAATTAGAAGGAAATGGTATGTGTTGGGGGAGGAGTGGGGTGGGGAAGAAGGAAGATGTAGAGCATGTGTTAAGAGCAGGGTGATAAATATGTGGCATGAGCTGATGCTAAGCAAGGTAACTGTCCATTGTGGCATCATCTGCACACTTATGCTTTGAGGTGTTTATTCCAGCATCCCTCCCCCCATGACAAATAAAATGCTTCTAAAGGGGTCACCCAGAGGCCTCCCTTCCTCATTTTCCAAGAGGGAAGGGAAAGATCATTTGCAATTGCTGCAGCACGAGGCTGTAGCTGCTTTTTTGTTAATGCCAAACCATTAACTGTGTCATAAAACAGCCCTGCAGAAACAGGCAGGCAGAAGCAGACCCCAAAATTTGTCTCTGTGCTTGCCTGAACAGTGGAAAAATGATCTGTGCCATTACTACACCTTTCCTGGGGTCTGTAATGCTGTAGGATCCCACACGGAATCATGGAATGGTGTGGATTGGGCTTGCAATATCATAGATTCATGGAATGATTTGGACTGAAAAGGACCTTAACATCCAGTTCCAATCCCCTGCCATGGGCAGGGACACCTCCCACTAGCCCAGGTTGTTCAAGGCCTCATCCAGCCTGGCCTTGAATGCTTCCAGGAAGGGGATATCCTCTACCTTCCCTGGATACTCTCCAGCAGCTCCTTGTATTTCTTGTGCTGGAGGCACCAGAACTGGAGGCAGTGCTGCATGTGGTGTCTGTTTGTTTTAACGTCAGGAGGTAGCACTGAAAGGGTAGAGGCAGATACTGCTTTTACTGGCTTCATTCTTTTCCTGCTGCATTCAGCCAGGGTCTTTTTGATGTCCTTCCATGTCCTGGTGCAACTCTCTCATTAGATCCCTCTTACATGCCTGCTTGGAAATAGGTTTTTCTTCTGCCAGGGTCAGGGACACAGGTTGAGATTTAGGGCCAGTGCCACATTTAACGTCAGGGTTAAGTTCTTGACTTGTGTTGCTCACCAATATCTCCACAGACTGTGGGAGTTAGAGATCGTTTTTATCTAATGGCATGAGGCATAGGGAATGCCTTGGATCTGCTGGTACTGTTAAATAAAGGTGAGTCTGCAAACAGATCATGACATCATGCTGAGGGAACTGGGGTTCTTTAGTCTGGAGAAGAGGAGGCTGAAGGGAGGCCTCATTGCTCTCTACATCTCGCTGAAAGGAGGTTGGAGTGAGGTGGGAGTTGGTCTCTTCTCTCTAGGAACAAGTGGTAGGAGGAGGAAAAGTGGCTTCAGGGGAGGTTTCGGTTGGGTGTAAGAAGGAAATTCTTAACCAAAAGGGTTCTCCAAGATGTGCACAGAATGAATACCCATCCCTGGAAATGTTTCAGAAAGGCAGAGATGTGGTGCTGAAGGACATGGGTCAGCACCAGCCCTGGTGGAGTTAGGTGATGGCTGGACTGGATAATCTGAAAGGTCTTTTCCACCCAAGATTGTTTTATAGTTCTGTGCTTCCTCCCACTGATTGCTAAAATGTTTCTTAACAGCAGTGAAATGGCTGCGGTGAAGCTCTGACAGGACTGCAGCAAACAGGGAATTGTTGCTTCATCTCACCTGGAAAGTGAAAGCAGATGAAAAAAGAAAACTCTTTTTCCTTTGGTGATGTCAACCCCCAAATCTCTGTTTATTTAAAAGTGATTTTGTCAGGAGTAAGGGATGATGGAGTGCAATTGCAAAATGCTTCTTTGGTAATTAGTATCTTGCAGCCATCTTAATCCTATTAAGAGACAGCCATAATTGCAGGTAGGATGCAGGTATCCATCACAGGAGCTGCCACTTCAGACCATTATGGGCAGTATCTGTAGCTTTGCTCTATGCTGCATGGAAATTAATCTAGTTTAAGAGACTTAAGAGCTTGCCAGAGAGGTGCTCCCATCATCTGAGCAGTTGTCCTATTGGGTGGTAGTGGAGTACTTAGAAAGGCACCAGATGTTTCCCATAGCCCTGTTAAAATAACCTTGGGGGTCGCTGATATTTATCACAGAATGGTTTGGGTTGGAAGGGACCTTAAGGATCATCTGGTTTCAACCTCCTGCCATGGGCAGGGACACCTCCCCTATAGAAACAGACTGGGGGAGTTAGGGCTGTTCAGTCTGGAGAGGAGAAGGCTCCAGAGCAGCTTTCCAGTACCTGAAGGGGGCTACAGGAGAGCTGGGGAGGGACTTTTGACAAGGGTTTATTGTGACACGATGGGAGACAATGGCTTTGAGCTGGAAGAGGGGAAATTGAGACTAGAGACCAGGAACAAACTCTTTAGAGTGAAGGTGGTGAGACACTGGAACAGGTTGCCCAGGTAGGTAGGTCATGCATGCCCCCTTCCTTGGAGGGCTCTGTGCTGGAATCTCACACAGTTCTCTGAGATCCTTCTTGAACTGGACCCAGAACTGGACACAGTGTCCAGATATGGTCTCATCAGGGCAGAGTAGAGAGGGAGGAGAATCTCTCTTGATGTACTCACCACAACCCTTCTAATACCTCAGATGCCCTTGACCTTCTTGACCTCGACAGCACATAGCTGGTTCATGGGCATCCACCAGGACCCCCAGATCCCTTTCTGCTATGCTGGTCTCCAACAAGTCAGTCCCCAGACTGCACTGCCACATGGAGTTGCTCTTCCCCAGCTGCAGGAGTCTACACTTCAGTCATTCTGTTCATAGTCACAGTGCAGGATGTCAATGCCTGACTGAGGAAAAGATGGAGCAGGGAGCAGCAGATTTATTACTGAGCCAGTGACAGATATTTTTTTGAGTTCCTAGAGCTTTATCATAGTGACCGTCCTGGGTC
This sequence comes from Eubucco bourcierii, assembly GCA_013396675.1. NCBI lineage: Eukaryota > Metazoa > Chordata > Aves > Piciformes > Ramphastidae > Eubucco > Eubucco bourcierii. Next base: position 126,634 of record VWZE01002128.1, on the reverse strand, counting down.
TTGTCAGGAAAGAGGTGATGTTGAAAATTAGATCACTGAGATTCTAATAAACTGTGTGTTAGACAAGATTCATGCTCGAGATGGGAGAGCATTTAATGGCCCTTTTAAATGTCACAGCCAGACTCCAAGGTCTATGGTCTCACAATAAACAAGAAGACACAGCTTGTTCCACCAGCTTTAAAATGAGCAGCACCCCAGTGATGCTGGGGGGAACCTGTGGGCCTCATTTGTTCAGCATATACAAGACTCAAGGCCAATAGCAGCCTGGGCTGTATCAAAAGCAGTGTGGGCAGCAGATGTAGAGAGGTGATTCTGCCCCTCTGCTCTGCTCTGCTGAGACCTCACCTGCAGTGCTGTGTCCAGCTCTTATGCCCTCAACACAACAGAAACATGGACCTGCTGGAGAGGGTCCAGAGGAGGCCATGAAGGTAATCAGACGGCTGGAGTACCTCTGCTATGGTGACAGTCCAAGAGTTGGGGTTGTTCAGCCTGGAGAAGAGCAAGCTCTGGGAGGACTTTAAAACTGCATTTCAATATCTGAATACCTCTTCCAGCTCAAAGCCATTGCCCCCCGTCCTGTTGCCACAATCCAGTGTCAAAAGTCCCTTCTTGGCTTCCTTGTAGGCCCTCTTCAGGTACTGGAAGGCAGCTCCAAGGTCTTTGCAAGCAGTTACCTGGCAGCTCTACAACCAACTGGGATTTTTATTTGTTTTCTTAACTGTATAATGTTTTAAACGGATGAGAACACTGAGAAAAATATATTTCTACTTGTCTTAGATGCAGTCATCAGTGGTAGACAAAGACCAATGTGTAGCTAATCCATGGAGCTGATTTCTGTGGTGCTCTATAGCACAAAAACACGTGTGGACAGTTTCTCCTGCTCGGATATGGTAGTTCAGGCAGCTCAGTATCTGCAGACTCTGTAAAATCAGGCTGGTTTCATCATTTATATAGACTGCTAAATGTTGCCAAATTGCTTGGAAATGCACTGGCAGGCTTCAGGGGACATTCTACTTTAAAAAGCACACTTGAAGCAGTGCAGCCTTACTTAAGGCTCTTCTTGATCTTTTGGATGACTCATGGAAGTGTGCACATGTCTACATCTATATTTCAAGAGTCCTTTGCTGTTTTGCTTTTCAGGTTCTCAGCAAGGGTCTCTTGTACTGATTTCTGGGGGTTTTCAAACTTTTTGTCTTCAGTACTAATTTCTAGACTAGTGTACAGTAACCCTTTGGGTTGCAAAAGCCCCTCAAGATCATCCAGTCCAGCCGTTCTCTAACTCTACCAAGGCTGGTGTTAACCGACAGCCTTCAGCACCACATCTCTGCCTCTTTGAAACACCTCCAGGGATGAGGATTCAACCACCTCCCTCTGGAGCCTCTTCCAGTCTCTGAGAACCTATTCAGTCAAGAAGCTGCTTCTCATATCTAAACTACACCTCTCCTGGTGCAACTTGAGGCCATTTCCTCTCCTCCTCTCACTTGTTCTTAGGGAGAAGACACCAACCCCTACTACACTCCAGCTTCCTTTCAGGGAGTTGTAGAGACTTGTCACAGATTGCATGTTTGGGTTGGAAGGCACTTTCAAAGGTCATCCTGCCCAACCCCCTTGCAGGCAGCAGGGACACCTCCAACTAAGTCATGCTACTGAGGGCCACATTAAGTCTGACCTTGAATGTCTCCAGGGATGGGGCCTCAACCACATCCCTGGGCAGCCTATTCCAGTATTTCACCAGCCTCATTGTGCAGAACTTCCTCCTGATGTCCAACCTAAATCTCCACTGCTCCAGTTTCAAACCGTTGCCCCTCATCCTATTACCACAGGGCCTTCTAGACAGTCCCTCTCCAGCCTTTCTGTAGGTCTCCTTCAGATATTGAAATGCAGTTTTAAAGTCCTCCCAGAGCTTGCTCTTCTCCAGGCTGAACAACCTCAACTCTCAGACTGTCACTATAGCAGAGGTACTCCAGCCCTTTGATCACCTTCATGGCATCCTCTGGACCCTCTCCAGCAGGTCCATGTTTCTGTTGTGTTGAGGGCATAAGAGCTGGACACAGCACTGCAGGTGAGGTGTCAGCAGAGCAGAACAGAGCAGAGGGGCAGAATCACCTCCCTCCATCTGCTGGCCTCACTGCTTTCAATGCCGCCCAGAATATGGGGGGCCTTCTGGGCTGCAAGTGCACATTCTTAGCCCCTTCTAACCAAGTTTGCCCCCCTTTTCAAACCCTGCCTTTCCTTTACCCAGGCAGACTTTCCTATGAGATACACATGTGGGTTTGTAATGAAGGAGCCAGGGCAAAATGGGCAGCAGGTCAGTGCATGTTGGAGGCTGGTCATCTGTCCCCAGGGGAGGATTATTATTTATTGAAAGGAAGATGAAAACTCAGTGGTGTTTTGTGGGAGGGCTAAATTACCTCTTCTGGCCTTCAAGTCTGGAGAAATTGATCTTAAATGGGTTATCTTGCTTTACCTGCTGCCTTGAAATTTGCAAGTTCAAGTTAAATGAGCATAAAACAGGTTTGGGTTGAGTCCAGTGTTTGTTGTACAGAGTTTAAACCATTTGAAATCTCATTCTTTCTGCAGAAGCTACTGAACTGTGTAGCTCTCTGAGAGGATTTCTCATTTTGGGGAGGTACAATCACAGAATCTCAAAATGGTAGGGGTTGGAAGGGACCTCTGGACATCAAGTCCTACCCACTTGCTAAAGCAGGTTGTCCCAGTGCAGGTCACACAGGAGCACATCCAGATGGATTCTGAAAGTCTCCACAGCAAGAGACTCCAAAACCTCTTTTCTTGACGCCCACTCCTCAGATATTTATCAACACTGATGAGATCCCCTCTCAGCCTTCTCTTCCCCAGATGCCCCTGGTCTTTCAGCCTTTCCTCATCAGACAGATGTTCCATTTTCTTCATCATCCTTGCAGCCTCTGTGGGACTCTCTCCAGTATATCCCTGTGCCTCTAGAACTGGGAAGCCCAGAACTGGGCACAATACTCTAGATGTGGTCTCACCAGGGTAGAGTAGAGGGGGATGAGAAGCTTTCTTGACCTGTTGGCTGCACTCTTAATAAATCTTAGGACACCATTGGCCCTCTTGTCCATAAGGACAAATTGCTGTCCCATGGAGAACTTTTCGTTCACCAGGACTCAAAAATTCTTCTCCATGGAGCTGGTTTCCAGGTCAACCCCTAATCTGTACTGGTGCGGAGGGTTGTTCCTCCCCAGATGCAGGACTCTATACCTATCCTTGTTGAACTTTGTGAGGCTCACCATGAGAGCTCTTTACCCAGCTCTCCAGCCTAGCACCACTTGAATACTTCAGTGCTATTGAATCCTGCTGCCAACCCAAGTCTTTGTTCTTCTTGTGCCCTTGATGATGAGAACGCTTCACCTTTGCTCCCCTTTGGAAGGCAGCCTTGTCAAAACAGGATCAATTCTGCACCTTGCTGGGATCTCGTTTCAATTAAAAACAGTGCTGGTTAATGGGCTTTGCTCTAAAAGGAGGAGGGGGTGGGGGTGGTGTAAGCAAAGGAGAACAGGAGCTGAATTGTTGGAGAGGAGCTAACCTCTGGTTTGTTTCTGCCATGGATTAGGGGTGATCAATTCTCATGTCAGGAGGCGGAGAAGCTAATATACCCCAGCATCTACCACGTACTTCCTTAATCATCCTGCCTGATGCACAGCATCCATCATTCACCTTCTTAATGCCACTTCATGTTAGCAGCTCACAGCTATGCAGGCCACGTTTTAAGGAGAGAAAAGTCATCCTGATAGGCAATATCCTGGGGAGTAGGGTCGTGGAGAGACCCACAGGGTTCAGTTTCTGGCTCTTTAGCCTACGTAGTCTGAGCCCTGGGCCTGTGCAGACAAGACGTGCAGCTTGTTGGTGGAGAAAAGTGGTTCTGCCCCTCTGCTCTGCTGAGACCTCACCTGAAGTACTGTATCCAGCTCTGGAGCCCTCAATACAGGAAGGGCATGGACCTGATGGAGCAGGTCTAGAGGAGGGCCACAAAAATAATCAGGGGTCTGGAACACCTCTGCTACAAGGACAGGCCAAAAGAGTTGGAGTAGTTCAACCTGGAAAAGAGAAGGCTCAGGAGAGACCTATGAGTGGCCTTTGTACCTGAAGGGGGCTACAAGAAGGCTGCAGAGGGACAGTTTCCAAAGACCTGAAGTGACAGGACAAGGGCAATGGTTAGAAATGACAGCAGAGCAGACTGACATTGGATGTTAGGAACAACATAGAATGGTTTGGGTTGGAAGGGACTTTGAAGATCATCTAGTTCTAATCCCTTTGCTATGGGCAGGAACACCTCCCACTTGACCCAGCTGCTTGAGGCCATGTCAAACCTGGCTTTGAACACTTCTAGGCTTGGAGTCTCTGCGACTTCCCCAGGCAGCCTTTTCCTTTGTCTCACCACCCCCTGCCTTTCTTCAAAGTCTCACCACAGATCTCCTGTAGCCTTCTCCAAATACTGGTGGGCTTCTCTAAGGTTTCCTCTCCAGGCTAAACAAACCCCAGTCCCTCATATGCTTCTCATCAGACCTGTTCTTTAGACCCTTCACCAGATTTGTTGCCCTTCTTTGGACCTGCTCCAGCCCCTCAACATCCTTCTTGTAGTGAGTGCCCCAAAACTGATCCCAAGACTGAAGGTGTGACCTTACCAGTGATGAGTACCGGGGGACAATCCCTGCCCTGGTCCTGCTGGCCACACTTTTTGTGATACAGACCAGGATGCTGGTGGCCTTCTTGGCCATCACTTGAGCACACATTGGTGCACCTTCAGCCAGCTGCCAACCAGCACCACCAGCTCCTTTTCTGTTGAACAGTTTCCAGCTACTCTGCCCCAAGCATTCATGGGGTTGTTGTGACCTGAGTGCAGGACCTGTCTGGAGCATCCATGGGGAACTTGTTGTTTATCCTGGGCACTGTGCTGCGATCTCTGCAGCTTCACAGCACTCCTCTTTAAGCACACACCCAGCACTTCCACTTGGAAACAGAAGCTGGAGTATTAAAGTATGGAAAGAAGTTTTTCCCACCACTTTGCCTGCCTTTTCTTCTCTTGCTCATGTAGGGTTTTTTGTTGCACATCGGAGCTCAGGGTGGTGTCGCCCAGTTACTTGTGATTTAACCAGAAGGATCTGGCTGCCAGCAATAGTGCTTGCAGGTATTTTTCTTTTCTTCATTTGCCTTGCAGCAGTGCCTGCAGGCCACAGCAAAGACTCTGCTGGCAGCAGCTGAATAGTTAGTTTCTGCCCCTCAAGTCAAAACAGATACAGGAATTAGCAGGATCTTCATTGTGCAGGTAACAGCAGGCAAAGGTGAAGTGACTACTTGCCCATGGTCAAGGTGCAAGTCTCTGGCAGAGCCAGAAAGCAAAATATTATCTTTTCTTGCCCAGACAGGTTATGGAATCTCCTTCTCTGGAGACATTCAAAACCATCCTGGTTGTGTTCTTATGTGACCAGCCCTAGGTGATCCTGCTCTGGCAGGGTGATTGGATTGGGTGATCTCTGGGGGTCCCTTCCAATCCCTACCATGCTGTGATAAGCCCTTTAGCAACCTGGCCTAGTGGAAGGTGGCCCTACCCATGGCAGGGGTTTTGGAATTAGATGACTTTTAAGGTTCCTTCCAACCCAAACCATTCTGTGATTCTGTGTTCTCATCTGACCTCCAAAGGTGGAGATGCCACAGGTTCACCAAATGCTTTTTCCTGGTACTTTGTTATTTTTGTCCTTAGAAAGCTGTTCTTAAATTCAGTTCTGTGCTTGTCTTGCTCCAAACACAGCAGCCTTTTACTTGCTTGGAGACTTGTGTTCTTTTTCAGTCTCTTTTTCCTCAGAACTGAACAACTCTGCTGGTTTTGGTCTCTGTTCATAGCTTTCTTAGCTTGTGCCTGTTCTCCAGTTCCCTTTTGGATTCCCTCAAAATGCATGGTGTTTTTCCTGACATTAGAAATGGAGCACAACAGGAAGCCACCAGCTCCCTCAAGCACTTTCCTCTTTTCCCCAGATACCCAAACAATCACTTCTTTGCCTCCTGGGAAGCCCTGTGTTAAAGCTGCAACCCTGCCTGCCTTCCCTTTTCCTCTTCCCCTCTTCCTCTCTTCTCCTTTTCCCCTCCTCGTGTCCCTCTTCCCCTCTCTGCTCCTCTCTTCTATGTTCCAATGTTTCACACTCCCAAAGCTGCCCCTCAGGAAGCTGAAGTCTCTGGAGATGTTTTTCCAAGCACCTGCAGTGCACTTTGTCCTGGGCCAGGTTTTCTGGTTAGCTTCATTTCAGTGCTTGGAACACAGAAGCATAGAATCATTCAGACTGGAGAAGATCTCTGGCATCATCAAATCCAACCAGCAACCCAACATCTTCAGCTGGCTGTCAGCCAGCACCCCCATGGCCTTGTCTGCTGGGCAGTTTCCAGCCACTCTGCCCCAAGCCTGGAGCATTTGTGGGGTTGTTGTGACCCAAGTGCAGCACCCAATGCTTGGCCTTGTTGAACCTCATAAAACTGACCTTGGCCCAGATGAGATTTTAGGGCAGATGGGTACCCACAGTCACACTTCAGTGCCACAAACCTGTGCAGGGTGTGGATTGTCAGCCAGGATGAGATTTGGGAGATCTTGCCTCTGTTTTTCTGCCATTTCCTTTAGAAACAGGGGGAGCCTGGGAGGCATTTGCACTGACCCAATGTCACCCTATCAGTCTGAGACCAAGGGTGGCAGTGGGCTTTTAGGTCACAGCTCACTAGAAACCTTTCATCTCAGGTCTAGTCACTTGGAGGTGTTACTGTTCTGGGGGGTTATTCCAACAGAGCCTGACTGATTTTATAATATTTTTAGTAATTTAGACTAGAGATTAGGAAGAAATTCTTGACAATGAGGGTGGTGAGACACTGGAACAGGTTGCCCAGGAAGGTTGTGGATGCTCCCTCCCTGGAGGTGTTCAAGGCTAGGTTGGATGAGGCCTTGAGCAGCTTGGGCTAGTGAGAGGTGTCCCTTGGTTTAGAGTTTGATAGCAGCTGGAAGAAGGATACAGCAAGTGTGGTGTGAGGAAAGGAGCCAGCAGGGGAATTAAAAAGGTGAGTTATAGTGGGGGAGCAGAAAGATGCAGGTTTATGACACAAAAATGATCAGAGGGCTGGAGCATCTCTGCTACAAGGACAGGCTGAGGGAGCTGGGGTTGTTCAGCCTGCAGAAAAGTAGACTCCAGGGAGACCTAGTAGCAGCCTTCCAATACCTGAAGTGGGCTACAAGAAGGCTGCAGAGGAACAGTTTCCAAAGGCTTGCAGTGACAGGACAAGGGGCAATGGTTTGAAATGAGAGAAGAGCAGATTGAGATTGGATGATAAGAAACAAATTCTGCACCATGAGGGTGCTGGAACACTGCCACAGGTTGTCAGGAAGTTGAGAGTTGAGGGCTGGAGTTGAGGCCCTGTCCCTGGATATATTCAAGGTGAGGCTGGGTCAGGCTGTGAGCAACCTGATCTAGTGGAGGATGTCCCTGCTGACTGCAGGGGGGTTGGACTCGATGAGCTTTGGAGCTCCCTTCCAACCCAAACCATTATTGAAACCTATGATTCTTCAGTAGCTCTGGTTTTGGTTTTAATGGTCTGTGGGGTTTAGAAGGAAGCTTTTGCTTACATGCAGATGAGATAGTAAGTTCCTAATGAAGGGAGAGGTGCTGGTGAGGTGTACTGGAAGCTAACCTGATAAATGTGGTCAATAATGAGGAGATTCTACTGCAAAATGCTGATCCCTGTGGCTATAATCCAGCAAAGTGCTGATAGCAGTGGTAGTCCTCCTGTGCTTACAGTTAAGCATTTTCCCCAAGCACATTGATGGATCAGAGCTGGAGTCCTTATCACCTTGCTGGGAGTGAATGGATAATGAAAGCCTTGTGAGTCAATCGTGTTTATTCTTAGGCTTCACAGCTAAACCACTAATGGAACAGGGGGAAATCACAGCTCTTCTGTGGTGTGAAAGAAGCTGGTGCTGGTCTTTACCACAAACTGCTCTCCAGCTTTAAGAAAAACTTCCTGTCTTGATTTCCAGAAGCACTCAAAATGACAAATCCCTGTGGATCTGTGCCCTGTAGAAAGATTCATAGATTCATAGAATGGTTTAGGTTGGAAGGGACTTTGAAGGTCATCTAGTTCTAATTTCCCATGGGCAGGGACACCTGCTAGCTGAGGTTGCTCAAGGCCTCATCCAGTCTGACCTTGAACACCTCCAGGGAAAGGGCATCCACAACCTCCCTGGGCAACTTGTTCCAGTGTCTCCCCACTTTCAGTGTCAAGAATTTCTTCCTAATCTGCAGTCTAAATTTTCACTCTTCCAGCTCAAAGCCACTGCCCCTCAGCTGTCTGTACAAGCTCTTGTAAAAAACCCCTCTCCAGCTCTCCTGTAACCCCTTCAGGTATTGGAAGGCTACTCTAAGGTCTCCCTGGAGCCTTCTCCAGTGTGAACACCCCCAGTTCTCCCTCCCTATCTCCATAGGGGAGGTTCTCCAGTTCTCTGATCATCTTTGTGGCCCTGCTCTTGACCCACTCCAACAGCTCCATGTCCCTCTTAGAGATAGTCATTGATGCTTTTCTTCCCTGCTCCAGCAACCCTTCATCTCAGGTAGACCTCAGCTTTGGATGCCGGTAACAGAGAGTCCTTTCCTTGAGCCCAGGCAAAGCTTGATGTGCTAATATCACAGAATCACAGAATGGTTGGGGCTGGAAGGGACTCCTGGAGATCATCTAGTCCAACCCCTTGCTAGAGCAGGGTCACTTAAGGCAGTTGCATAGGCTGGCATCCAGACAGGTTTCAGATTACTCCAAAGAAGGAGACTTCACAGCCTCTTTGGGCAGCCTACTCCAAGCTTCTGTCTTTCTCTCCATTCCCAGGATTTGGATAAACATCTGTAAGTTTTGGATGCCTCTCCCTGGAGCAATTCAATGCCAGGTTGGACAAGGCCTTTAGGAGGTGACCCTGCCCATGGCAGGCAGTTGGAACTGGGTGATCTTTAAGATCCCTTCCAACCTAACCATTCTGTGTTTTTTTGACAAATGACAGCCCACCAGGAACTGCCTGAGCAGGACTTAGGGCTGGTGCTGCTGGAGGTGTGGATGCATGTGGGCTCATCCTGGCCATTGGAAGCAAGTTTCCTGAGCAGTGCCCATGGCCATGGGCAATCTTGGCAGACCAATTTTTTTTTAATTTTTTTTTTTTTTTCATTTATGGGGGCAGGGTGGAAGTGTTAACAGTCTGTAGCTTAATGAAGGGGATTTTGCACCTTGGTGTCTGTGACTCTGGCTTTGGAGTCTCTGCAAAATACAGGTGAGTTTTTGCAGGTGTTCAGAGCGTGGTGCCCTTGGTAGCCTCATTATAAAGAGAGTCCTTCAAATCCTCATGCACTGATGTTCTCGGTAAGGCATCCAACGTGTTTGGTGGGTGAAGAAGCTGAAAGCAAGACTTCCTTTCCTTTAGATGAGTGTACTTAGTACTCCACAGCTGTCTGTGATAGGTCTTCTGGGTAATAAGCTGGAAATGGTCGCTGGCAGCCCAGAAGGCAGTCGTATGCTGGGCTGCATCCAAGACAGTGAGAGCAACAGGACAGAGAGGAGATTCTGCCTCTCTGCTCTGCTCTGCTCTGCTGAGACCCCACCTGCGGTACTGCCTCCAGTTCTGGTGCCCCAGCAGAAGAAGAACCTGAAACTGCTGGAGCAGAAGTTGACAATGATAGATCATAGAATGTTAAAATTGAATCGGTTGGAAAAGACCTTTAAGACCTCTTGAGTCCACACTGGATCCAGACTCAGATAGGTGTATCTTTTGAGCTGTTACGCAGGGCAGAAGTGACCAAGGAACCACTGTCCCTCTACTAATGGAAGCTGCTTGCAGATCACTTCTCTTTTCTCTTTGACAAAGTGATGAATTGAAGTGTTTGTTCGGTTTGGTATCATCTGGTCATCAGCACTTCTCTGCAGTGGAGCTGCTGGTAATCCTAGAATGGTTCTGGTTGGAAGGGACCTCCAAAGCTCATGCAGCCCAACCCTCCTGCAGTCATCAGGGAACATCCTCCACTAGATCAGGTTGCTCAGAGCCTTGTCCAGCCTGACCTTGGATATCTCCAGGGATGGGGCCTCAACCACTTCCCTGGGCAACCTGTGAGAGTGTTTCAGCATCCTCATGGTGCAGAACTTGTTCCTAACATCCAATCTCAATCTGCTCTGCTGTCATTTCAAACCATTGCCCCTTGTCACTGCAGGCCTTTGAAACTGTCCCTCTGAAGCCTTCTCGTAGGGCCCTTCAGGTACTGCAAGATCGCTATTAGATCTCCCTGGAGTTTTCTCTTTTCCAAGCTGAACAGCCCCAGCTATCTCATCCTGTCCTCATAGCAGAGGTGCTCCAACCCTCTGATCATTTTCGTGTCCCTCTTCTGCACCTGCTCCATTAGGTCCATGTCCTTCCTGTGTTGAGGGTTCCAGAGTTGGACAGGGTACTCCAGGTGAGGTCTCAGCAGAGTAGAGGGGCAGAATCAGCCCTCTCCATTTGCTGGTCATGTTGCTTTTGATGCAGCCCAGGTTGTCATTGGCCTTTAAGGCTGCAAGGGCCTGTTGCTGACTCCTGTCCATCTTCTAAGCCACCAACACCCAAAGCTCCTTTTCTGCAGAGCTGCTCTCAATCTCGCCATCTGCCAGCCTGGATTGATAATGAGGATTGTTATGACCCAGATGCAGGTCCCTGTACTTGGTCTCATTGAACCTTATAAGGTTCATCTGGGCCCACCTCCCCACATCTCTCTGGATGGCTCCATCCCATCCTTTAGTCTTGTCAACCACAACACTCAGGTTGGTGTCATCTGCACACTTGCTGAGGGTGCACTCAATCCTGCTATTGATTGATGAAGATACTGAACAGCACTGGGTCCAGCATGGACATCTGGGGGACAGGACTTCTCTAACATCTCCATCTGGACTTCAAGCCATTCACCATAACCTTCTGAATGTGACCATCCAGCCAATTGCTTATCCACCCATCAAATCTGTGTGTCTCCAATGGCAAGTAGGATGTTGTAGTGGACCATGTCAGAGGCCTTGCAGAAGTACAGATAGATGATATGCATCATTTATCTGAGGGAAACTTTGTCAAAGAACAGTCTCTTTCCATGAGAATTAGTCATCAGGTTGGGTTTCACCTTGGACAAAGCCAAGCCTGTGTCTAGCTGTGAGGCAGCAAGGTCTAGGAGCACCTTGGATCTGTGACCATGTTTGGCTTCAATTCACGTCCTGCTGTTCACTTCAAGGAGCTGCATTTAATTATGTAGGGTCTGGGGAGAGAACCACCTGAAAGATCACTACTTGCCATAGGAGATGACTCTGATTGCTTGGGTTAGCCATGGACTCATGTTACACAGATGAGGCCCTGCCTTCTGAGGGGACCACTGACTGCTTAACTTGAGTTCCTCCCTCATGTGTGACCTCTTTGTTGCAAGGCACATATCAAGGCAGCTCAGGTTTTGGAGGCATTCAGAGTGGAGGTAGGTAACAGAGACTGTAAATTGGTTTAAGAGCTGGCATTTGCCTCAGGTGTTCATCTTGGGAGGCAGAAGACATGAGGAAGGACTGGATGTCTGTTGCCAAGGAAATGTGAAGATTGTGTTCTGGTTTTGATGTGTGAAAAGGAGCAGCAGGAAGTTCCCAGCTGCTCAAGAAATACCTTGGAAAAGTCATCTGAAAGCAGCCGATCTCCATTCGTGAACTGTGGGGCAGGGCCGGACGAGGTTGGCAAGCTGTTTGGAGTTAATCCTGTGGCTCAAATTTACCTCTCTGCAACAACTAAGGTAGAATTGAAATGTCATTTACTGCTATGTAGTCCAAGGACCTGTCATTCCCTGGACACAGTTTTCAGAAGCATCTACAAACACCTGCAAATTGAGGTGCAACCTGTTTAACTCCTGCCATGGGTTGATGCCTAGCTAGCCAGGTGCACTTTGCGACCGCTCGTCCTCAGGGGACAGAAAGTTTTCAAATCCATTATCAGGAGAACATTTGGTGACAGTAAAATTAATAGTGCAAAAGTCAGGTTGTGACATAGACTCAAACTTCTGTCCCAAGTGCAATATCTCAGAATTGAGTCATAAAATGTTGTCGTTTGGAAGACCAGCAGGATGAGGAAGAAGATTCTACTCATCTGCTCTGCTGAGACCCCACATGCAGGACTGTCTCCAGTTCTGGTGCCTCCAGCAGAAGAGGGATACAAACTGCTGGAGCTGGTCCAGAGGAGGGCCATAAGGATGATCCAAGGGTTGGAGCACTTCTCCTATAGGGACAGGCTGCAAGAGCTGAGGCTGTTCAGCCCGGAGAAGAGAGAGGTCCAGGGAGACCTTAGAGCAGCATTTCAATATCTGAAGGGAACCTACAGGAATGTCTTTGAGCTGGAAGAGTGAAGGCTGAGAGTTGAGATTAGGAAGAAAGTCTTTAAAGCGAGGGTGGTGAGGCACTGGAACAAGTTGCCTGTGGAGATTGTGGATGCCCCCTCCCTGGAGGTGTTCAGTGCCAGGCTGGATGAGGCCTTGAGCAACCTGGTTTAGTGGGAGGTGTCCCTGCCCATCTTTAAGGTCCCTTCCAACCCATGAATCTATGAATCACATTCCTGCTGCTGTTATGAATGCAAACCTCCCCACTTTTGGATTTTGGCGTGTCTGGCTGAGAAATAAATGCATGTGTGCAGGGTTCCTTGTAAAACAACAGACAAAAAGCTCAGGAGCAAGGCTTCTGCCAGCTTGCATGAAGAACATCAGATTACAGCTTTGTGTACCTTAACTCCAGTGTGAATTTATTTTTTCTCCATTTGGGAAGCACTGCATGGCTTGGTTTCTGTTTAAGAGGTGCTGCCCTTGCAGAAGCAGTGACCTTTGCAAAGCAAGCCTGAAGTCATCCTTTGCTTTTCCTGGGATCACATAGCACAGTATCCAGTTGCAGGCTTTTAAGATGGAATGATTGCAGGCTTTGTCCGCTGACCTGTCTTGGATTACCTTTGGTTTGAAAAAGAAAACTCTAAAAGACTTTTCATTTCCTTCCCTCCTTCCTTCATGGCAACCTCTGTGTGCTGAGGATGCAGAGTAGCTGCCCCACCAGCCCAGCACCACTGGGATTTATTGAGACAACTTTAATTGGCCTTTATCTCCTGGTTACACTTTAATACATCTTTGGAAGGAGATTCAAAAAGGGTACAGCGACTCCTTTGATCATTTCCTCTCAGAGCTGAGTTACACCTCACCTTAATTTCCCTTCTTATTCTATCCCCAGTAGAACAGAGCACTTGGCAGAGCCACCACTGAAAGTGGTGGCAAACTGCATGGTGATTCATACATAGAAACATAGAATGGTTCAGGCTGGAAGGGGCCTCAAAGATCGTCCACTTCCAACTCCCCTGTCACGGGCAGAGACAACTTCCACTAGACCAGCTTGCTCACCTCAACCAACCTGGCCTTGAACACCTCCAGGGAGGAGGCATCCACAACCTCCCTGGGCAACCTGTTCCAGTGTCTCACCACCTTCACTCTAAAGATTTTTTTCCTAATCTCCAGTCTCAGTCTGCTCTCTTCCAGCTCAAAACCATTGCCCCTCATTCTGTCACTCCAAGCCCTTGTCAAAAGTCCCTCCCCAGCTTTCTTGTAGACCACTTCAGGTACTGGAAAGCTGCTCTGAGGTTTCTCCTGTCACCTGATCGAGGGAGAAGAGACCAAACCTCACATGGCTCCAACCTCCTTTTAGGTAGCTGTAGAGATGAGGTCCCCCCTTAGCCTCCTCTTCTTCAGGTAGCTTTAAAATTTGCCCAAAACCATAGCCCAAGCAATGTGGAGGACATCAGCCAAGGGTAAGGTGACTTTTGAGGATGAGAAATTGCTGGTGGTGACAGCATGGTGCCTGCATAAATAACATGATCATCATTCACACCAAGGTGGTTTTTACTTGCTTCAGTGGAGCATTTGTGAGCACAGTGGTGGATGCACGGCTCAAAAGCATGCATTGCATGTGTAGCTTGATGCCAGCTCTCCAGCAGAAAACAATATGGAAATGGCCAACACCTTTTAGGATCCTCCAAGAGCCAAGGAGGTGAAAGATTCATAAGCAGGAGGGAGAAGAACAGGCTGGAAAGGGTCTGAGATGTGAGAGTCTGCTTTAAAAGAGGAGGCTTGCTGCTAGCCTTCAGTCTAGGAATCATTGTCTGGAGCTCTTCCCTTGCTCTTTTTGGCTGAAGTTCAAACCTGGCAAGATTAATGTGTTTGTTGTCTTTATTTTACTTCATGAGTTGAGTTTTGTTGGGGGTTTTTTTGTTTTGTTTTTTTTACTGTTATGGTAATCAGCTAGTCCTATGTGTAGCAGAAATCTTTATGTTCTTTCTAGTTCTCAGTACATTTTGGAAGATCAGAAGTGGCCATTTGCTACTGCTCTTTGCACTCAGTGCCCTATATGACCACAAAGGTGTCTGCTGTGTGTCTCCTCAGCCCCTCTGTAATCCTTGCCAACAGTGAGCATGTCTAGAGAGTGACTTAAAGGCCAGATGTAGGCTAGATTTCCTCTGGAGAAACTGCTCTTTGCCATATCAATTAAAAGATTTAATTTCTCCTGGCCCATTTTCATTTAATTTGTAGAATCATTGAATGAGTTGGGTTGGAAGAAACCTTGAAGATCATCCAGTTCCACCCACCCTGCCATGGGCAGGGACACCTCCCACTAAGATTAGGCTCTTCAAGGCCTCATCCAACCTAGTATTGAACACCACCAGGGAGGGAGCATCACAGCCTCCCTGGGCAACCTGTTCTAGTGTCTCACCACCCTCAGTCTAAAGCATTTCTTCCTAATCTCCAGTCTAAATTTCCCCTCCTCAGTCTGAAGCCTTTCTTTCCATTTTGTTGTTCCCTAATCTCTGGCATGAAATACCTGGGGGTGTTAGGGTTGCATTCCATAGCAACGTTTTGCTAGGGAGCTGACAGGACTGGTGGCAACCACAACTTGGGAAGGTCTCTGCAGACATCAGATTGAAAACAAAGGATTAAGACTGTTTGTGGTGCTCTGCAAAGGGCAGATAACCTTTCTGGGCTGCATCTTAAAATACTAAGCAGAGCTGCTAGAGGTGCCTTCATGCTGTGACTTCCTCCAGCACACCATGAACTTCCCAACCCCTGATTGCCATTAAAATATTTACAGTTGCCATTTGCAAGGAAATTACCATCACTCTGTGAGCTGTAACACCCCAGTGATATTTATGGAGAGCAATTGAATTAGAAAGGTCCTAATGGCCTCAGCTGCTCTGCTCCTTGCTTCTGGAGGGAGTGGGCTGAAAGATGCCAGGGGTTTAACTAGTGTGCAAGCTAGAAATGACATAGTTGAGGAGGCCACATAATCTGTGGTCTCCTGATAAACACATGCCTTCCAAAGAGCTGAAAAAAAAGCAATGGGTAGTCAGTGTATAATTCTGATAGTGCATCTCCTGACAGGTTTGGGAAAGCAAGCTTGTGGGGTTGGTGAAAAGTGCTTGACAAGGCAAGGTTGATGTGGAAGCTGTTAATGGTAGTTCTTAGAATCATAGAATGGCTTAGGTCAGAAAGGACCTCAGAGATATCTACTCCAACTTCCCCACCATGGGCAGGGGCACCTCTTAATTAGACTGGGTTGCCCAAGGCCTCATCCAACCTGGCCTTGAACAGCCTCAGGGAAGAGGCATCCACAGCCTTCCTGGGCAGCCTGTTGCAGAGTCTCACCACCCTTGTTCTGAAGTTCTTCCTAAGATCCAGTCTAACCCTGCTCTCCCTCAGCTTCAAACCATTTCTGTTGTCCTGTCTCTAGACACCCTTAGGAAAAGTTCCTCTGCATCCTTCCTGTAGGATCCCTTCAGGTATTGGAAGGCAGCTCTAAGGCACCCCTGGAGTCTTCTCCAGACTGAACAACCCCAGCTCCCTCAGCCTGTCCTCATAGAAGAGGAGCTCAAGCCCATGGATCATCCTTGTGGCCTCCTCTGGACTCACTCCAATGAGTCAATGTAGTAAGGTTGCTGGGGGTGTGGGTGATGTTGGTTTAGATCCTCAGCTGCTGAAAATCTGTGTGAGCCCAGCTGAAAATATGCAAACAGCACCAAGGTGAAAGCAGATTTGCAGGGGCTGAGAGCTGCCTGGTGTTTGAAGGTGCACTGTGAGGTCTGACCTCAGCATAGGCTGACCACTTTACTAACCATGCCTTTTGTCTCTGTTTCTGGTTTGTTGTTTTTTTTTCTTTCCCTGTCTCACAGCACCTTCTCCAGTCAGTAGTGTGAAAAAGGGGAAGATCACTAAAAATAGCATCTCCCTTTCCTGGCAGGAGCCAGACCGACCCAACGGCATCATCCTGGAATACGAAATCAAGTACTTTGAAAAGGTGCGGCCGGGCGATTGCTGAGCACCCCGAGTGCCTTCTCTTTATGTCCTCTTTCTTCCTTAGAATTGTTTGAGTCAGGGAAGGGAATGGAGCCACCTTTATGCATAAATCAATGTCAGATTGATTTTGCAGTAAATGATTAGGAAGACTTGAAATGAGGGTGTTGTTTTCCATCAGCGTGCCTCTGCTCTTGGATGAGTGCTTTAAATCTGCCTGGTGATTCCTCTCCAGCCTTAGCACGTTAAGGTAGAGCCTGTTAAAAATAAGAGGGGTTGGGAGTGCAGCTTCTGTCCCTTACCAGAAACATCTGCCTATCTGTTCATGGAGTCACAAAGTAGTAGGGGTTGGAAGGGACCTACAGAGATCATCCAGTCCAACTTCCCTGCCAGAGCAGGATCACCTAGGGCAGTTCACACAGGAGCACATCCAGAGGGGTTTTGAATGTCTTCAGAGAAGGAGACTCCACAACCTCTCTCCTCAACCTGCTCTAGGGCTCCAGCACCCTCACTGTGAAGAGGTTTCTCATTATGTTCATGTGGAACCTCCTGGACTGATACCTAGGATTGCCCCTAGGTGCAGGACCTTGTACTTGGCCTTACTGAACCTCATGAGATTCTCCTCAGTCCACCTCTCCAGCCTGTCCAGGTCCCAACCTTCAATCTTAGCAACCACACCACTCAGCTTGGTGACATCTGCACACTTGCTGAGAGTGCCTCAATCTCTGTCTGTATCACTGATGAAGATATTGAAGAGCACTGGCCCCAGTACAGACCTGTGAGGGGCACCACTTGTCCCCCATCTCCATCTGGACATTGAGCCTTTGACCACTACCTGTTTCCACATCATAGCTACAGTCTGGGAGAGAATGGCAAATGAAAAGCGGTTTCCAAATTTCTAGACCTTAATTTATGAGCTCTTGTCTGGATTGTGTTACAGTAAATAATTCTAAGAGTAATTACCAAGCATTTGAGGGAAATGTTAATCAAAGCACTGAGACTCTCTCACATTACAAACTGATGCAAATGAAGATTTATTTCAGCAATTTTTCTTCCTACTTCGTTGCTTCAGAAGAACAATGCAAAATTCAGTGTTTTCCTGGAGTTTTAGGTTATTTTTCCTTTCTCAAGGTCTAATTTCTGGTTCTGGAAATGCCACCATCCAGTTGTGTAGTGTATTTACATCATTTAGGCCTAATTACCTTTTAGTATAAATTAAAATTCCTTCCTAAGGTGTTGGGGTTTTTCCCCACTTACCTGTGCCTTGAGACTGATCTTTGTGGGATCACAGAATCAAAGAATGTGAGGACTTGGAAGGGACCTGTGGAGATCATCCAGTCCAACCCCACTGGACTTCAAATTTCCATGGCAGTGGACCAAGTACACCCTAAAAGGTGTTCCTACTGCAGATACCAGTTTGGTCCCCATATTGTCATTTTGTTTGGAAAGTCTCTCTGTTTCATATCTCCTACAGTCCTCTGAGATCTGATTTTCTCTCTTATGATAAATTTTATATAGAACCATAGAATGGTAGGGATTGGAAAGGACCTCCAGAGATCATAGAGTCCAATCCCTCTGCCAGAACAGGATCACCAGGGGCAGGTCACACAGAAACACATCTAGGCAGGTCTTGACAGTCTCCAGAGAAGGAGACTCTCTGGGCAGCCTGCTCCAGGGCCCCAGCACCTTCACTGTGAGGATGTTTCTCCTTATGTTGAAGTGGAACCTTCTGTGTTCCAGTTTGTGTCCATTGCCCCTCATGCTATCACTGAGTATCACTGTGCAGAGCCTGGCTCCATCCTCCAACAGCCAACGTCTACAGATGTTTGTAGACATTGATAAGGTCACCTCTCAGCCTTCTCTTCTCCAGACTAAACACTCCCAAGTCTCTCAGTGTTTCCTTGTAAGTGAGATGCTCCAGTCCCAGTCTTGTGCTGTAGAAAGGGCCTTCAGGGGGTGGTGTGAGGACAAGATCCTAAAAAAGTGCACATTTCAGTCGTGCTTTCTGACGTTGCTGAGGGGGATGTTAAGAGTCTCTCTTTGTCTTCTTTGAGAGTCACTATTGTGTGCTTGAACTTTGTGGTTTTTTTGGGGGTGGGTGGGAACAGGACCAGGAGACAAGCTACACCATCATCAGATCCAAGGAGACGATGATCACAGCGGACGGCCTGAAGCCAGGCTCAGCCTACGTCTTCCAGATCCGCGCCCGCACCGCTGCTGGCTACGGAGGCTTCAGCCGAAGATTTGAGTTTGAAACCAGCCCTGTCTGTAAGTCCTGTTAAAGTCACCCATGGGTTGGCAGTAAATGCCAGAACCAAGTTCTCTCCAAAAGTACTGATCTCCTGACTTGATTCTGGCATCTCTTGATTCTGGATTGGATTGGATTGGATTGGATTGGATTGGATTGGAAGGGACACTCAAAGTTAGAATCAGAGAATCATAGATTAGTAGATAGTTCATCTTGTCCAACTTCTCTGCAGTCAACATGGACACCTCCAACTAGGGCAGACTGCCCAGGGACACATCAAGGTTGATCTTGAATGTCTATTCCAGTGTCTCTCCAACCTCATTATGCAGAACTTCCTCCTCATGTCCAACCTAAATCTCCCCTGCTCCAGTTTTGAACCATTGCCCCTCATCCTTTCACCACAGGCCCTTCTAAACAGTCCCTCCCCAGACTTTCTGTAGGTCCCCTTCACATATTGAAATGCAGCTCTAAGGTCTCCTGGGGCCTTCTCACCTCCAGGCTGAACAACCCCAACTCTCTCAGCCTGTCCCCACAGCAGAGGTGCTCCAGCCCCCTGATCATCTTCCTGGCCTCCTCTGCACTCAGTCCAGCAGATCCATGTCTCTCTTGTGTTGGAATTCCCAGAGCTCAAGGTGAGGTGCACTGGATGGGTTTGCTTCCTCAAAATATGTACACAGGTGGGAGATAAAGTCAGGAGGTCTTCAGGTCTTTATAGCATTCCATGCTTAGGACAGTGCTGTATTTATGAGAGCTAGTGCAAGAGAGAACCAGAGCTCTCCACTGGAGAGAGACAGAGGAAATGGGCCCTGCTTCTCCTCACTTCTTCATGACTGTCTGCAGAGGATATGCAGCTATCTTATCTACATCAGGATGAATACAGCCCTGAAGTGAAACTCTTCTGTAAGTGAAAGAACTGAACCTGCACTGGTGGCATCTTTTGGTGTGAGCTACTGGTAAGATGAAAGATGGCTTCTGCTGCCCATGCCACAGCCTTGAGGAGAGGAATCTGACTTGGGGTCAGAAATGGGGAAAATCTGCACTGCAGACACAGGACTTCTGGTTGGCCTGCTGCAAATTTCAGGGGCTCAAAAAATCTATGTTTTTATGTTGTAATGAGTCTGATCAGGTCTGGATTCTGGAGCAGGGTCTTTGACAGGGTTGAGGCCCACAGAGGCTCATCTTCTCTTGCTCCTGTATTCAGGCACAGCTGTGGGGAAATTTCTTTTTGTTCCAGTGACCAGACTTTTGCAAAGACGTCTAAGATAATTTTGTCCCTCGGAAAATACATCCCCTCTTAGTTTGGACAGCACTCAGTTATTCATTATTTTGTATTTGTTTTGAATGCTGTTTGCAAAGAAGAGGAATTTTGTGGTGCAAACACTGTTCATTCCTGTGGTGAAGACCCTGCTTACTTTGTTTTCCTTGGACTTTTATACTCACAGCATTACAGAGTGTTAGGGGTTGGAAGGGACCTCCAGAGATCATCCAGTCCAACATCCCTGCCACAGCAGGATCACCTAGGGCTGGTCACACAGGAACACATCCAGGCAGTTCTTGGATGCCTCCATAGAAGGAGACTCCATAAACTCTCTTGGCAGCCTGCTCCAGGGCTCTCTCACTCCTATGGTGAAAAAGGTTTTCCTTATATTCATGTGGAACCTCCTCTGCTCCAGTGCTTTGGTTATTGCTACTTAAGGTCATTTAAAATTCATCACAGAATCATAGAATGATTCGGGTTGGAAGGGACCTCCAAGAGTCATATAATCCAACCTTGCTGCAGGCAGCAGGGACATCTTCCACTAGATCAGGTTGCTTGGAGCCTTGTCCAACCTCACCTTGAATACCTCCAGGGATGAGGCCTCAGCTCTGTCCCTGGGCAACCTGTTGCTGTGCTTCAGCACTCTCATGGTGCAGAACTTGTTCCTAACATCCAATCTCAATCTGCTCTTCTCTCATTTCAAACCATTGCCCCTTGTCCTGTCACTGCAGGCCTTTGGAAACAGTCCCTCTGCAGCCTTCTCGTAGCCCACTTCAGGTACTGGAAGGCTGTTATTAGGTCTCCCTGGAGCCTTCTCTTCCCCAGGCTGAGCAACCAGAGCTCCTCAGCCTGTCTCCATATCAGAGGTGCTCCAGCCTCCTAATCATCTTGAAACAGAAGCTTTCAAGTCTTCACAAGGCATGCTACCTTGGAAGCTGCAACAGATTTTTAAGGGAAGCATTTTCCACGTGCAGACGTAGCTGTGGAGCCAAGTGACTGAGCTAATAGAGTGCAAATTGCATCCTGGTGCAAACATTAATGGGCTAAGAATGGGCTATTTAATGTATTTCTTATTATATTAACCATTAATCACACTCTATAAGTAGCAACAAGATCTTGTTAGGCTAAAAATTATCCTAGATTATAACTAAGGAAATTTTGCTTGCAGATGGAAAGTTTCTAGTTTAGAGTCATTACAGTAACAGTGTTCCAGGCTGTTAATGTGGAATAGATGGATAACTGCACATTTCATCCAGTGCTGTTGGTAGCTACCAGAAAATAATGGCACTTCCATAAAGCCTGTTGTGTAAATCATCCTAGAATGGGCTGAGATGGAAGGCTTCTCAAAGATTATCTAGTTCCAACCCCCTGCTATGGGCAGGGACATTTCCACTAGCCCAGCTGCTCAAGGCCTCATTCAGGTTGGCCTTGAACACCTCCAGAGATGCCTCAACCACATGCCTGGGCAACCTGTTTCAGTGTCTCACCACCCTCACTTGAAAGAATTTCTTCCTAATGTCCAGTCTCAATCTGCCTTCTTTCAGCTCAAAGCCATTACCCCTCATCCTGTCACTCCAAGACCTTGTCAAAAGCTCCTCTCCAGCTCTCCTGTAGCCCCCTTCAGGTACTGGAAGGCTGCTCTAGGGTCTCGCTGGAGCCTTCTCTGGGCTGAATAGTCCAAATTCTCTCATCTTGTCCCAATTCTCTCATCTTGTCCCAACAGGTGATGTTCTCCAGCCCCCTGATCATCTTTGTGGCCTCCTTTGGACCCACTCCAACAGTTCCATGTCCTCCTTATCTAGGTGCACCAGAAGTAGATGCAGTGTTTCAGATGGAGTCTCACCAAAGCAGAGTAGAGATGGAGACAGCAGAGTAGAGGGGGAAATATCTGTGTTAATCAGGACTTTCTGAGGACATCAACTGGTGATATCTCCAAACCCTTTTAAGGCCCCTGAGTCATTTAGTCACACCTCTACCCAAGAATTTTCTGCATTGTGAAGGCTGAGTAGGAGGTACTTCTGTGATACTAAGGAGCTCCAGTGTAGTCACAGAAGCACAGAATGCGAGGGGTTGGGAGGGACCTTGAGAGATCACACGGTCCAACAAGGGACCAGTTAGGGCGGGTGAGATACCCACTGAGCCACAGAATCACAGAATGCCAGGCTGGAAAGCAGGAAAGCACCCCAGGAAGCATCTGATCCAACCACTGCACGGTCCCTGATTTCATAGCTGGGAACTTCTCTTCTGTTGGAGTTGAGCTCTGCCTGAAGCAGGACTTAACCAGATGCTTAAATGCTTGGTAAAGTTGAATGCAGCACAAACCTCAGTATCTTGCAAATGCAAAAAAAAAACCCCAACAAACAACAACAAAAAAAAAAAAAAACAAAAAAAAAAAAAAAAAACCAAAACAAAAAAAAAAAACCACCAACCCACGAAAAAAACCCCAACCAACCCCAAACCCCTCAGTTTGACATTTCAAACCCTTTACAAAGTGATTTATTTTCTTTTTCCAAGGCCCTGTACAAAGTCAGTTTTAGTGCCAGGACCATGACCAGCCACCCACTGTGTTCCTGCACAGCTTGGAGAATCTGAAGACAAGCACAGATTGAAATCTCACTGCCCAACTGCAGTTCTGATCTGAACCTCTTGTTCAGAGCCAAAGCAAATTGTTTTGATTCAAGCACCAATGAAAACCTTGCAGTGGCTTTTATGAGAATCAAAAAAACCCAACCAACCTCCAAAGTCACTTGGCCCAAAGAAGAGGTTTCTTTATAGCTATTTTTAATACACTTGAAGAAAATCTAAAACAGAAGTGCAATGGAGGTGAAGGTGGAACTTATTTTGCACTTTTTTCCCCCAGATTTTGGGGTTGGTTTATATTCTGCTGTTCAGTTCTGTCCTGCTGCTTTCACATCCTGCGTCTGTAGTTATGCGAAGCATCACAGTGTAGGCAGGGGTGCATTTTCAGTGCCACTGAATTCATCCAGCCCTAATCAAACTAACCTTGCTGACAGATGGTTTTCATAGAATCACACAATGTTTTGGGTTGGAAGGGGCCCTAATGATCATCCAGTTCCAACCCCTGTGCTATGGGCAGAGATAGCTTCCACTAGACCAGGTTGCTCAAGGTCTCATTCAATCTGGCCTTGAACACCTCCAGTGAGAGGATATCCACAACCTCCCTGGAAAATCTATTTCAGTGTCTCATCACTCTTGCTGCCAAGAATTTCTTCCTAATGTCCAATCTAAAGCTCCCCTTTTCCAACTTCAAACCATTCCCTCATGTCCTAGCACTACAAGGCCTTGTTTTCAGCTGGAATTGGTGAGGTAATGCAGTTGATCAGCCAAGCATGAGGAGCAGCATATCTCCATGTTGAGGACAGGTAATGCAGGTCCCTTGCTGCCTTTAAATCATAGACACATAGAATGGTTTGGGTTGCAAGGGACCTTAAACATCATCTGATTATAACCCCCCAGCATAGGCAAGGACATCTCGTATTAGACCAGATAGCTCAAGGCCCCATCCAACCTGAGTTTCAGTACTTCCAGACTTGAATGCTAAACTACTTCTCTGGGCAGCCTGTTCCTCACCACCACCACTTCTTCTTCATGGGGAAGAATTTCTTCTTAATGTCTAATCTACATCCAGCTTCTTCCAGTTTGAAGCCATTACCCCTTCTACTGTCACTCCATGCCTTTGTAATGGCAGCAAGGCCCCGGTCTGGCTCATGAATTCAGGCTTTTTAGTTGCCATGGATGACCCCAAGATTTATCTCATTTGGCCATCCCTCAAACTGTGCAAAAAACCAGTCACAGCTTAGTGTTCGTCTTTAACATGCCCAGGGAGATTGTGGCTGCTCCCTCCCTGGATGTGTTCCAGGCCAGGTTGGAGGAGGCCTTGAGTAACCTGTACTAGTGGGAGATGTCCCTGCCTATGGCAGGGGGTTGGAACTAGATGATCCTTGAGGTCCCTTCCAACCTTACCATTCTATGATTCTATGAAATGTTTTTCTTTGTAATTATTTTGTCAAGATAGCAACCAAACATCTTGAAGAGCCTCCATAAATCCATGAGGTTAATAAAAATCTCTGGATGCTGGCAGTGAGTTTGGAGAAGTTAAATATTAAATATTTAAAGATGAAATGGTGGTGCAGGTTACGCCGCTCACCGCAGAGCTCCTGTATGAAGAGCTACTTGAAATGCAGCACAGATCGATGTTTAATGCCATACCTTTTGGTCTTTCTTTTCTTTTAAACTATTAATATGGGGCTATATTCCCTCATTTTATAGCCTCCATAAAATTAATCCTCTGCTAAGGACCTGTTTTTACTTCAGTCATTTAGCTAAAGGCTTCTTCAGCATGCGATCGATTCCTGCTGCTCCTTGGGATGTGTGAAGCTTCATCCAGAGCTGGCACAAGGGCAGGAGCTGTAGGCTCTAGCCCATAGAACATCAGCACCTATGCTGGGGAGATGCTTTTGCAGGAAGTGAGCCAGATTTGTCCCCTGAGGTGGTTAAATACATGCAGCTAAACAAGCTGGCAGAGGAGAGGCCAGGGTGAGAAGGCTTCCCTTCTGAGCTGGAGAACCCCAAGTATGAAAAGACCTTAGAGTCTTGGTGGACAAGCAGCTCAGCATGAGTGCACAGTGAGCTGCAGGGGCAAAGAAAGCCAACAGGATTCTGGCTGCATTAACAAGGGCATCAACAACAGGGATAAAGAAGGGATAAACATTGTCCCACTCTGCTGAGTAATGGCCAGACCACTTCTGGAACACTGCCTTGCAATTTTGGTCCCTGCTGTACAAAAAAAGATGTGGAGAGGCTGGAAAGTGTTCAGAGAAAGCCCAGGAGAATGATCAGAGGCCTGACAGCCCTGCATATGAGGAGAGGCTGAGAGAGCTGCATTTTTTCAGGCTGGAGAAGAGAAGGCTTAGGGGAGATCTTATTACCATGGACCAGGACATAAAGGGTGGCTACCAGGGGGATGCAGACTCCCTTTTCACAAGGAGTCCTGTGGAAAAGACAAGAGGTGATGGGGACAAGTTCCTGCTGGGGATATTCCCATTGGACTCCAAAAGAAAATGTTTCCTCATATGAACAGTTGGACATTGGAATCATCTCCCAGGGGAAAAGGTGGATTCTTCTCCATTGGACAGTTTAAAGACTCAGCTTGACAGGATGCTGTGCCAGCTCATTTCAACTCTGCTGTGACCTAGAAAGGTTGGACCAGATGGTCCTTTGGGTCTGTTACAACCTGAAATCCTGGGATTCTGTGAAAATTCTGGGATTCTCTCTCAGGGAGAGATGGGCGCTTTCCCTGTGCAATGCAAATCAGCTAAAAGAAGTGGTGCTAGCATCTCCATTTTGCAGGCTGCAGGAGCCTATTCACCTGCTCACTGCTAAAACCCAGTTTTCAAACAGCTTTCCTGACATCTCTACTGGCATATTTATCACAGGGCTTGTCTCTGCTCTTTTGGCAGAAGAGTTTTTTACAAGGTGTGGACTAGGAGAGTTCTGTTTCCCCTGACCCATGCAAAGGCCAGCCAGCGTAGGTGTCTCAGCATATTCCTGTTTTGCAGAAAGTACCTTCTGGCCATGTCATACAGGTGCCACAAGGAGTTAGGTTTAACTGTTTGTGGAATTGTAGGGTGGTGGGAGCAGGCATTGGAAGGGACTCCAGAGATCATCCAGGATCACCTAGGGCAGGTCACACAGGAACACATCCAGATGAGTCTGAAAGTCTCCAGAGAAGGAGACTCCTCAGCCTGTCTGAGCATCCTGCTCCAGGGCTCCAATATCCTCACAGCAAAGAAGATTCTCCTCAAGCTGAGGTGGAATTTCCTGTGGTTGAGTTTGTCTGTTGCCCTTTGTCCTGTTACTGGGTATCACCTGGAACAGACTGGCTCCATCCTCCTGGCAGCCACACTTTGCCTACCTCTAGGCATTGATCAGATCCCTTCTTAGCCTTCTCTTCTCCAGACTGAACAGCTTCAGGTCTCTCAGCCTACCCTCCTCAGACAGATGTTGCAGTCCCTTCATCATCCTCATAGCCTCCATTGAACTGTCTCTAGTAGTTCCCTGTCACTTTTGAACTGGGGAGCCCTGGTCTGGACACAATATTCCATAGAATCATAGAATGGTTTAGGTTGCAAGGGACTTCAGAGATCATCTACTCCGATCCTGTTTCAGCTGTGGTCTAACTAGGGCTGAGTAGAGGGTAATAAACTGGGTTTGCAAACTCAAAAGGATGCATTCTGCAACATTTTGGATCCTGAATTCAGTGGTGAGAATGGGGTTTTGCTGGGCTTGGGGCTGGGTTTTTCTCGTCGCCTTGGTTTCTCTCCATCCATTTCCCTTCTAAAGTAGAAGCAGACAGCAAAGGGGGAAAGCACAAACTGTAAAAGGGGCGACAGGATGATAAGACTTGAAACCTCTCTGGCAGCCTTGCTCAAAAGACTCCTGTGAGTGCTGCCTCTTGTTTTAATCTGCATTTTTCTGTTCCTCATCTCAGCAGTGGCTGCATCCAGCGACCAGAGCCAGATCCCCATAATTGTTGTGTCCGTAACGGTGGGAGTCATTCTGCTGGTGGTGGTGCTTGGCTTTCTCCTCAGCGGCAGGTAAGAGGAGCAGATGTGTCTTTATACTTCTCCAACTTCTGCCAGTACTCTCCTCTGACCAGCTGATGAACATGACTGAGGCCAAAGCAGCCTGTGGAGGAGGCTGTGGGCTGATTGATCTGTCTGCATAGGAGTGGAAAAGGCTTGCTTCTATGTGTAGTTCACTTCCCAATGGTTTTCAGCTATATATGGACTGACCCTGATGATTCAACCTGATTTTCACAGCGATGTTGTCACACTTTCCTTTAAAAAAAAATTCAGTGAAGTGTCTTATTGCAGGTAAAATTCAGATTCAAAGAATGGTTTGGGTTGGAAGGGACCTTAAAGATCATCTGATTCTAACCTGCTTGCCATGGGCAGGGACTCCTCCCACTAGACCAAGTTGCTCAAGGCCTCAGCCAACCTGGCCTTGAACTCCTCCAGGGAACGTGCCTCAACCACATCCCTGGGCAACCTGTTCCAGTATCTCACCACCCTCACTTGAAAGAATTTCTTCCTAATCTCCAGTTTAAATCTCCCCGCCTCAAGCTCAAATCCATTCCTTCTTGTCCTATCACTACAAGCCTTTGTCAAAAATTCCTCCCCATCTCTCCTGTAGCCCCTTCAGGTACTGAAAGGCTACTCTAAGGTCTCCCCAAAGCCTACTGTGTCTCCAGGCTGAAATATCCAACAGCCCATACTTTTTGCACTCAGAGCTCACAGCAGGCTTTGCACACAGAGAAGACATGACTTCAGGAAAACACTTGGAAAGAAAAGGAGAAGAAACCCAGGATGGCTGAAAACATCCCAAGTTTTGGTCAGGTCTGGATTCAATTTTTTATGTGTAGGTTACTAATGTCTTCCCCACCTGCTGGTGAATTCCCACCACGGAGGGAGACTCTCAGCTTCCAACCATCAAGCAAACCCATGGACTTCTCATGTGCTTAAACATAGGCAAGTGATAAAAGCCTGGGCTGTAGCGTCTTTTATGACTTAATCTAAGGTGATGGATGTTGGTGGGGAGCAAGGGATTGTGGTACTGGGGGAAAATCTGGCTTGGATCAGATCAGTTTACCCTGCAGCACTGGATTTGGGTAGCAGCCAGCACAGAGTGCCTCTTTTTTTAAATCTCCTGCATGTGTATTTTTAATAGCAGTAGTCAAACGACGCAGCATCCCTCATGCAAGGCAGCGTGAGGTGAGTCAGTTGATCAGGTTGAATTTGTTGTCAGTGCAGAATAAACATTAATCCTCCTGAGGTACCAATCAGCCCACTGCTCCTTTCATGATGCAGGTCAATCTTAAACTCGTGTCTAGCAAGGTGACTGTAAGTGACAGGCTGTTGTAAGTGTCACAGGTAGTTACTGGCTGAGGAACTGTACTGGTGCTGAGCATATTGGCTGAGGAGCTTGAGGAACTGTGCTGATACTGAGCATACTGGCTGAGGGTCATATTTCCCAGAGGAGGTAGGCAGGCTACCAACCTGCAAACATGGAGCTGAGCAGCTCCAGCCCCAGGCATAAGGCATCCATGGAGGGGCGCAGCTATTTCTTGTCTTAAAAGGTAAGTGTACTGCCAGGCTGAGCTCCACTCAGGGTCTGAGATTGACTGTCTCTTCTTGCTAAGCTGCTGGAGGTCCTGTCATCTGCTTTGAGTGACTTGTTTGGCTTAAAAATGGAAAAGTAGATGCAGAAGAAGCATGCAGTGGTGTGGTCAGATTGGATGGCTGTGGGCCATTCACACCAGTGGCTACAGGAAAGCTGTAGCTGAAAAGACTTGGCTCTGAATGCTGTAGGCAAAAGTTCAAGTCTCTCCTTAAATGCTGAAGGTGTTGAGTCAAAGCCTTCCTGAGCAGAGCAGGGGGATTTGGAGCTTGGCTTCCAGCAGCCTGGGTGCACACTTGTGTCGATGCACATGTGGCTGTAGAGAAACTATGGATGTAGTGTAGGTAACTCTGCAAGGAGGACTCTGGGGGGTGTGGGGGTGTGAATCACTGGCAGAGGGAGACGTGTCCCTCTGTGGCCATGAGGAATTGTAACTGTGTGGTGATCAGCAGCTCCCATTGCCACAGGGTTGGCAAGCACTCAGGACACCTCTGAGGAGGACATACCCATGCAGGTCTGGTTTTTTTGCTGCTACTCTCTCTGGTCTAAGCAAGCAGTTGCAAAGCCTGAGCCATTTGTCAGCAGTTCTCATTAGTTACATCCTTCTGTCCTTTGCCCTAATGGGCTTTCCAGGACGTGCTTCCTCTTGGCTCTGTCTCTTGGCATGTTTATAAAAGCCCTTTTCTCCTTTGGCCAGAACTTTTGTTGCCACCTCTGCTGCTGCTCTAATCACACCTCTCTATGTGAACACCAGAGTGGCAGAACAGAATCACAGAGCACCAGGGGTTGGAAGGGACCTCTGGAGATCATCTACTCCCAGGAGCTTCTCCATGGTGGATGTACAGGAAGAGGCAGGCACAGGGAGATGAGTTCTTGCCCCATTTTTACCTTTTCAACCCTTCTTCTCAACTGGTAAGAGCCAAATCCTTTACTGGATGGAATGGTGGAAAAGCCTCCAGTGCCAAGGTGTGGTCCATCATTAAGGAATTGGCCTCAAAACCACAAAGCTTCTAGGTGGCTTTGGCTTCCTGTGAATTTTAAGCCCCTCTAGTGTGTTGAGTGACTCCTGAGAAGGGTAAAATAAATCCCAGAAGCCTGGAAAGCTGACAGCCAATTTGAAATTAAACAAAGCAAAACAAAAAAATTGCTCCTGTTGAGAAGAAGCAGAGATGCTGCTGAAATTTATCACTCACTGCTTTGCCTTGGATATGATTTTGAGACAATTCCTGGAGTGAGCCTCCTGCTGCAACACTGCAGGGGTGATAAACACATTCCAAGTCATGGGATAATCCCTTTCTGAAGCTGTTAACCTGCTTCTGGAAGATGCTTTCCTCCATCTTTGGAGTAGTTAGCATTGTTCCAGGGGTGTAAGTTTCCTTTCCTAATGCTTTTTCCATTCTTGCTGTTAGAAAAATTTGAGCTGCAGGAGTTGCTCCAACTGGAAGTACCACTGCTTTGCACACCAAGTAAGCCATGCAAAGCCCAGACTCTTGTCTTTTCTGCTAGGGCAGGGGAGCAGGTACTGCCTGGCAGCAAAGCTAAGAAGAAAAACCCTCTTTCTCTGTAGTACTGAATCATTTTGGATGGAAAAGGCAGATACACAGGTTCACAGATTACATCTGGTTGGAAGGAACCCTCAAAGCTCACCTCGTCCAACCATGCTGCAGGCAGCAGGGACACCTCCAACTTCAGCAGCCTGCCATATTGAGTCTGATCTTCAACATCTTCAGGGATGGGGCCTCAACCACATCCCTGGGCAACCTGTTCCAGTATTTCACCAGCCTCGTTGTGCAAACTTCATCCTGATGTCCAACCTAAATCTCCCCTGTTTCAGTTTCAAACCATTGACCCTCGTCCTGTCATCACAGGCCCTTCTAAACAGTCCCTCCCCAGCCTTCCTGTAGGTCCCCTTCAGATACTGAAATGCAGCTCTAAGGTTTCCTTGGAGCCTTATCTTATCCAGGTTGAACAGCCCCAGCTCTTTTTGCCTGTCCCTACAGAAGTGCTTCAGCTCTCTGGTCATCTTTGTGGCCTCCTCTGGACCAGCTCCAGCAGGTCTGTGTTTCTCTTGTGTCCGGAGCCCCTTTAAGATCGTTGAATCCAACCATTACAGGAGGGATGTAGCTTGGCCAGCTCCTGTAGACATGCTCCTTGTTGCTGGCTCTGTGGTGCTTCCAGGCTCCCTGGGAGGCCCATGCCACCTCAGAATGAGGATATTCCTGCCTAGGATGCTATATAGTATCTCTTTGTGGCTCTCCTGCCAAATACCAGTCTAAAGCAAGCAGGGGCTTGAGAGCAGCCCTATAGTGAGAAGGGGAGGATGTCCTCCTGTGCTTATAGGACTGGAAGGTTTGATGGGCTCTTCAGGCTTACTATTTTCCATCAGGTCCCTGGAGGCAGAAGATTCCACATCTCTTCCCCCTCCCCCCACCCCTCCTTTTTTACTTTTTTTTTTTTTTTTTTTTCCTGTATCTCTGCAGCTTTCTCTGCAAGTAACATCTTGGCATCTGCCATTGGCAGCTGGCCCTCAAGCAAAGGTCAACTGAGCAGTAGTCACGGTGGCATTTCTATGTGCCAGCATCCATCTGTGGCAGCATGGTTTGTGTCTGAAGCTGGAAGTTCTTGGGAATTTTGAAACAAGCAGGCTTTGCCCTGAACAATTAAGCTGTGCTGCAGAGCTGATTTACTTGCAGATGCTCCAGAAAACTCTTCCTCTGAAGAGTGTCCTCTGAACAAGGTCATCAATGCCAGGCAAAATAGCTGCTGGCTTTTTAAAGTTCCCTCCCTCTTTGCACCAAGGGCAATATTAATAATATAACCATCAGGATTACAATCAAAGGGGCTCACTAAATCAGCAGGGAAAAAAATAAAAAAGAGAGAGAAGTGGATTGAAAATCTGTTCTTAAACCAGCTGCAAGCAGTGAATTAAAGAGCAGGGAGCTGTTACTACCTGTGTGTTGTTAGGGCTCTGTGAGCTTTTTGTGAGCGCGATGCCTTCGACACGTAAAGCAAGGCTGGAAATTTTGCTTTCCCAGCAGTGCTTTGATTCACAGAGTCACAGATTGCACTGTGTTGGAAGGGACCTTCAAAGTTCATCTTGTCCAATGCCCCTGCACTCAGCAGGGACATCTCCAGCTAGATCAGGTCACTGCCACTTACCAACACTGTTCCTAATCAAGGGATATATTGATCTAAAACCCTGTCAGCTCTTTGGCGTACAGTCTGTGCCAGACAGCCACAGACTCGTGGGATGGGTTAGGTCAGAAGGGACTTGAAAAATCATCCAGTTCCAAACCCCTGCCATGGGCAGAGACACCTCTCGTGAGACCAGGTTGCTCAAGGCCCCCTCCATCCTGGCCTTGAACACCTTCAGGGAGGAGGCATCCACAACCTCCCTGGGAAACCTGTTCCAGTATCTCACCAACTTCACTAGAAAAAATTTCTTCCTAACCTCCAGTCTCCATCTCCCCTCTTCCAGTTCAAATCTATTCCCCTACCCATATGACTACAAGCCCTTGTCAGAAGTTCCTCTACAGCTCTCCTGTAGCTCCCTTCAGATACTGGAAGGCTGCTCTAAGTTCTCCCTGGAGCCTTCTCTTCTCCATGCTGAACAATGCCAGTCACAAAGATCTTAGAGCTTAGTCTTGCAAGGAGCAATAATGTGCTGCAGTCATCCTAGAAACTGAGGCAGGAAGCCATGTCTGCACCAGCCTGGGAGAAGACCCACTGCTCCAGAGCAGTTCTCCCTCTTTTGTCCTTCAAGCCAAACCCTGTTTGAAATGTTGGTGCAGAGAGGGTCTTAGGGTGAGTGTTAAGAAACTTCAGGTCCCCCCATTCTCTGGAGCATTTGTAGCACTAAACAAAGCCCTGGGCTTCCAAAAAAGCCAAATGGGGATGCTGTTAGGTCAGTGCTGTGCATGTTAGCAAAAACTGCCCCAAATAACTAGGAAATGTACTGAGGATCTGCATTTATGGCTAGCTACCCATTATGGATGACCTTTCCATATCAAGTGATCTTCCAAAGAACCAGAGGGAGCTTTTGATAGAGGGGGGAAAAAAGAGAGCCAAGATATGAGGTGATGAAACACTGCCCCTTGCCCTGTGTTGTACTTACATAGAGAGTCTCATCTGGCAAGGAAGAAGTCTGCAAAAGACAAAGCAAATACAAACCTTGCCACCTGGGTGGTGACAATTAGATGCTTCTGCACCAGGATATCCATCCCCAACCTTAGCTGATTTATACTTTTAGCTATCAGCCCCTGCAGTGGCAGAGAGCTATGTTCTGCCCACAAAGAACTGCATCATATTAAAATGGGAGTAGAAAGTGCTGTATAGCCTATGTCCTGAGCCAATGTTTGCGACCTGCCATCATGTGGAATGTTAAAATGGACAATTTTTTTCCACCACCTCCCTCTCATGCTATGTTCCAAGATGTGTCAGGGCATTACAAAATAGGCTTTTGGGGATATTTCCTTAGGAAACGGAAGACAGCTTGGAGATAACATTTTTCATAGAGCATTTTTTCCAGCCTGAGTCACTGGTTTGTGTTGTTGCTTTTTAAAGGATTTTTATCTCTGTGTTCTTGCCTGCTCTTCCTTCTTCCTACAGGACATTGTCTCCTGTGATTTAGAGCCACTTTATGATGCAGCCCTGCTGCCAAATGCTCCCCACGAGTAGCCAAGCCAATCCCAAATTCCCAGCTGCCAAGAGCAGGCAGGGTCTCGTCCTGTTCTGTGTTTAGGTCAAGGCTGTTGCAACCTCCCTGCTGTTAACAGCCTCCCTGCTCCTCCAGGGCTCCTTTTCCCAGCCAGCAGTGTTAGCTGCACTGGTGCACTAACAGCATAGCAAGGTATGACCCAGAGCTCATGCCCAGTGCAGTTCCTGTCCCTGGAAGCGTTGCTCTCCCTCTGCTTAGGGTGTGTACAGATAACCCAAGAGTGCCTTTCCAACACCCGAAGAAGACTACAAGAAGGCTGCAGGGGAAGTGTTTCCAAAGGCCTACAGTGATAGCATGTGGGGCAATGGTTTGAAATGAGAGAAGAGCAGATTGAGATTGGATGTTAAGAACAAGTTCTGCACCGTGAGAATTCTGGAACACTGCAACAGGGTGCCCAGGGAGGGAGTCGAGGCCCCATCCCTGGACTATTCAAGGTCAGGCTGGACAAGGCTGTGAGCAACCTTATCTAGTGAAGATGTCCCTGCTGCCTGCAGGGAGGGTTGGACTGGATGAGCTGTGGAGGTCCTTTCTAATCCAAACCATTCTATGAGGTCTGCTTGAGCTTCTGCATTCTCAGTTCTTCTCCAGCAGCACAGGGACATGCTTTAATGTCTGAAATAGGTTTAACTCCTCAGCAAGAGCAGGTGACTCCTTACACATTATATATTTCTGGGCAAAGAAGGAGCTCACTGCTAGCAGTTCACAGTGTGCAGTACTGGTGCTCTGATGTCTGAAGGAAGCATGTTGGCTCACAAAGTGCTTGGTGTAGTGCTGGCCTCTTGACCTGGAGATGCAGGAAGCAACCGTTGCCATCACACAAGGCTGTCTGAAGGATTAGAAACATCTTCCCAGACACCCTCAAGTATTTCAGCCTGTAATTGCAAGCCTCTGAAGAACATCCCATTAGAGCAGCTTATTAAAAGCAGCAAATGAGCCTTTCATTTATCAAGACTCCAGAAGTCTTCAAGAGAAAACTCTTAAAAACCACAGCTATATTTGGCAGAGTCTCTTCCAAGATCTATCTAGCCACCAGCAATGGAGTTGAATTCCAAATGCTCTCTGGGTCATCTACAGGCTTGTGGTCAATTAATTACCTTGATTGCAGGCACAGTTGTTTGGGCCCATCATAGAGATACACATTTCATTAAGAGCCTGTAGGGTTTGAAGCCATGCCAAGGGTGTTTGTAAGGCCTCCTAGCCGAGCTTTATTGAACTTTACTCTCCATATATTTGGGTTTGCAAGCCACAGAGACATTGTGGGGGTCACCTCTGCTGCAACTGGAGGAGTGTTGGCTTTGTGTCCCTAAGATAACCAAAATCAGTACAGTTGGTCTAGGCAAAAAGCAGAGCAGTGCCTGCAGACCAAGAAAGTCCAGAAAGTGCTGCTGCAGCTCAAGGCTCCTCTGCATTGCCTCTGGCCATCTGCAGCCCTTTCACAGAATCACAGAATGGTAGGGGTTAGAAAGGACCTCTGGAAATCATCAAGTCCAACACAGGTATGCCTAGGTCAGGTTGCACAGGAGCACATCCAGGTGGCCTTTCCTTGAGCCAGGGCTCAAAGCAGAAGTCACCTTTTTTAAGCCAGCTTGGCTTTTGGAGACACTGCTGGCTCAAAGATGTTTTTGAACATCTCTCCTGTGAAGAAAGACCTGGGGCTGTTTAGCCTGGAAGAGAAGGCTGAGAGGGGACCTTATCAATGTCTATAAATATCTGAAGGATGGGGAGCAAGAAGAAGGGGCCAGGCTCTTTTCAGTGGTGTCCTGTGAGAGGACAAGGGGCAATGGATACAAAGTGGAACACAGAAAGTTCTGTGTCAATGTGAGGAGAAACTTCTGAGGGTTTTGGAGCCCTGGAGCAGGCTGCCCAGAGAGGTAATGGAATTTCCTCCTCTGAAGGCTTTCCAGACCCACCTGGATACATTCCAGTGTGACCTGCCCTAGGTGACCCTGCTTTAGCAGGGAAGATGGGCTGGATGATCTCCAGATATCCCTTCCAACCCCTGCCATTCTATGATGTTCTGATGTTTGTCTGCCTAATTGAGCCATCCTTTTAACACAAGTAGTGCAGAATCTTCCTTTGCCCTGACCGTTCAGACCAAGTAGTCCATTCCCTTACCTATCCAAGTGCTCCTGGGACTGGAAAGTGAATTTGGTTACCTGCTTATCCAGTCAAGTTTGTTTCTAAGAGCTTTGAATTTCCCCTAATGTTACAGCTTGGGGTATTTTGAACCCAGATGCACAGCATTATGTGATGGGTGTGCAGGAGCATGGCTGCATTCAGGCATATTTCACTTGCACTGGAGCATTTTGTTCCTCCCCATCAAGGGAGCAAGTAAGATCTGAGGGGAGACCTCACTGTGCTCTACAACTCCCTGAAAGGAGCTTACAGTGAGGTGGGGGTTGATCTCTTCTCCCCACCATCAGGTGATAGGATCAGAGGAAATGGCCAGAAATAGTGCCAGGGAAGGCTTAGGTTGGAGATTAGCAAGAATTTCTTTGATGCAAGAGTGTTGAAACAGGCTGCCCAGGGAGCTGGTGGAGTCACCATCCCTGGAGGTGTTCAAGAAAGGTGTGGTCATGGCACTTTGGGACATGGTTTAGTGGCCATGGTGGTGTTGGGTTGATGGCTGGCCTTGATGATCTTAGAGGCCTTTTCCAACCCAAACAATTCTGTGATTCAGTGCAGGGTACTGATTTGGTCTTGGATCATCATGGTTGCTGGTGAGGTGCATAAAGACTTTTCTTTGTTGGAGGAAACAGAAAGTGCTCTTCATTGAAAGTGCTTTGGTTCAGGTTAATTGACCTGTTGTTAACAAACCCTTTAATTTGCACCATGGGCAATGTGGGAAGGTCTGGTGGCAACAACTGTTAGAAAATGCTTTGAGGAAAAGGAATTTATAGCTAAAATATAAGCAGAGTGCTTACAGCCTCAGGGATCTTCTAGAGGTGTAACAATTCCATGCACTGGAATCCTGCAAGTGTAAACCCAGAAAATGGAAAACATTATTCTAAACCTTTAGAACTTGGGTTCCCTTTGTGTGCTTTTGGGGTTTGGAGCTCTGAGGTTAAATTCAATCAATGGAATTACAGAATCATTTTATTTGGAAAAGAGCTTTGAGATCACCCAATCCAAGCCCAAACATCATATAATTCTGCCAAGGCTGGTGCTAAACCATGGCCCTCAGCACCACATCTCTGTCTCTTTGAAACACCTCCAGCAATGGAGATTCAGCCACCTCCCTGGGCAGCCTGTTCCAGGCTCTGAGCACCCTTTTGGTCAAAAAGATTTTTCTAAGATCCAACCTAAACCTCCCCTGGTGCAGCTTGAGGTCATTTCCTCTCCTCCTAACACTTGTTTCTAGGGAGAAGAGACCAACCCTCACCTCACTGCAACTTCCTTTCAGGGGGTTGTAGAGAGCAATGAGGTCTCCCCTCAGCCTCCTCTTCTCCAGACTAAGCTCCCTCAGCTGCTCCTCACCAGCCCTGCTCTCCAGACCCTTCCCCAGCTTTGTTGCCCTTCTCTGGACATGCTCCAGCCTCTCAATGTCCTTGCAATGAGGAGCCCAAAACTGCACCCAGGATTCAAGCTGTGACCTCACCACAGCTTGAGTGCAGAGGCACGATCACTACCCCTGATCCTGCTGGCCACACCATTGCTGATCCAGACCAGAATGCTGATAGCCTTATTGGCCACCTGGGTACACATTGGCTTACCTTCAGAGAGCTGCTAATCTACACTGCCAGGACTTTCTTTACTGGGCAGCTTTCCAACCACTCTGCCCCAGGCTTGGATCATTCATGGGCCTGATGTAGCCCAAGTGCAGGACCCAGCACTTGATCTCATTGGACCTCATCCCAGTGGCCTTGGTCCATTGATCCAGCCTGTCCAGATCACTCTGCAGATCATTGCTACCCTCCAGCAGATCAGCACAGCCACACAGCTTAGTGTCATCTGCAAACTCACTGAGGGTGCCTCAAACTCCTCACCCAGATCATTGATAAAAATGTAAAAGAGACCTGGCACTGAGCCCTGGGGAGCACAAAGCAGAGGCTTGGTGAATGCTGAGCTGCTCCAGTTGGACTGCACCAAATGGGGCATCACAAAACCACAAAATACTGTTAATTATATTAAAAAAAAAAAAGGCATCAGTGTTTAGCAAGTTGTTTTGCTGGTGGGAAAGAAGCTTATGGAGGCATTCTTCATGGGTTCTAATTTAAGTAAGAACATAATCCATGCTGTAATTCTAGAGATCATTGCATGCCTGAAGTTATTTCACATCAAGAATTCCAGGCAGTGCAGTTGCAGAATGTTAATTTTCTCTAAATAGGCTACTTTATTATTATTTCTGTTGGTAAGGATGACAGCTGATTTGAGGAGAAATGATGAGTGAGATCAGAAGCTGACTTTAACTGGAGTGTGTCTGCACTGTTGAGCTCCTTCTAGATGGTCCTGAAGTTCTTCCCTGTTGTTTCTTCTGCACCGTGTTCTTATTCAGGGTGAATTAAGCTGCAGCTTTGATAACAGTAGAATTGTCCATGTCAGTTCTCTTACAAGGAGGAAGGGTGGTTACTGATGCACAACCAGCCTTGGGTTACAAGCTGATGGCAAGTGAACCCCTTCCCTAATAAGACTAATCATAGAATAGGTTGGGTTGGAAGGGGGCTCTGAAGGTTGTCCAGCCCAACCCCACTGCAGTCAGCAGGGACATCCTCCACTAGAACAGGTTGCTCAGAGCCTTGTCCAGCCTCACCTTGAATATCTCCAGAGATGGAGCCTCAACTGCCTCCCTGTTGCAGTGTGCCAGCATCCTCATGGTGCAGATCCTGTTCCTAGCACCCAACCTATATCTCCTTTTCTCTAATTTCAAACCTCAGCAGCCTTTGAAAGTGAGCTGTGCAGACACTCAGTGCCATAATTTGAGTTAATTTAGGCTGAATGTTCTCCCATGACTCCTAAAGTTCTGCTTCTGCAGATGTGCAATGCATGTGCAGGGCTTCATTGATATAAGGAGACCCAGCAACAGATGGGGGAGTTGGGTACATGAACAAGGCAGGGCTTACCTTCAGCCAGTGCCTTTATTGAAAGGAAATTGTAACTGTACCACACACAACACTTGTGGAACTGAGTCACTTTGCCTGCTCCAAGGCAGCTGCTCAAGTTTAAGCACATGGATATATGGCTCCATTAATCCTAATGGTGGTACTCAAGTATGAAGAGCACATAGAATCGTGGAATCTTAGGCTGGGTTTGGTTAGAAAAGGTCTTCGAGGTCATCAAATCCAACCATTATCAAACACTACCAAGGCTGGCGCTAAACCATGGCTCTCAGCACTGCATCTCTACAGTTCTGAAACACCTCAAGGAATGGGGATTCAACCAGCTCCCTAGGCTGCCAGTTCCAATGTTGAGAGCCTTTTCAGTCAAGAAGTTTCTTCCGATGTCCAACCTAAACCTCCCCTGGTGCAACATGGTTAATTGCTTTTCAGGATCTCTATGCTCTCCCCATGGTGCTTTTCATAGATTCATAGAATGGTTTAAATTGGAAGAGGCCTTAAAAATCATCCATTTCCAACCCCCTGCCATGGGGAGGGACACCTCCCAGTAGACCAGGCTGCTCAAGGCCTTGTCCAACCTGACCTTGAACACCTCCAGCAGTAGTACATGGCATGAAATCCTTGCAGCTCAAGGTGTTATGGTACAAAAAAATTAGTTGCAGTAGATTCACAGAATGGTGTGGGTTGGAAGAGGTCTTGAAGATCATCTAGTTCCAACCTGCCTGCCATGGGCAGGAACACTTTCCGCTAGACCAGCTTGCTCGAGGTCTCACCCAACCTGGCTTTGGGAGTCAGAAATAAGTAAGAAGGAAGAAGTGGGTATAAAAATGTTGGAAATGTTGCCAGGATGGTGGGATTATTCCTTATCCTGGGCCTTTTTGTTCTACTTTTCAGTTGCTGCGATCATGGCGGTGGGTGGGCTTCTTCTCTGCGTGCTGTTGCCTATCCGAGCCTTACATGGTCAGTGTTCCCACCTGTGCTGGCACCTATTTTTGTGTCCTTCTTCCATGTTTTCTGTGCACAGTCTGCCTCTCCCTCCCTTGATTGGCTTGGAGATTGCTTTGCCATCCGATCTCTCCTCCAACTTTGTCTATCTCAACACCAGGAGATAGCGTGACCTGAATCAGAGTTTGTCTCCAGGAAAAGCAGGAGTCCAGGGGCAAAACCCAGCCCTGCTGGGTTGTGCAGTGACCCATGCAGACACCACACCAGCCACGTCACGGTGTCAAAACATCAAGTGTGCTGAACACTTCATCAGATTCTGTTTCTCGTCACAAAGGGGCTGGGAGAGGGCATTTGTCCCTAGGAAGGAACTGCAAGTGGCAGGGTGTCTGGTGGCATGTGAGCTGCATGTCAGTGAAATGAGCTGTGTCATCGCCATACATCCCCATGTGTGACACACCAGGCAATGACACCGTGCTGATTGCCAATGATATGCTCCACCAGCAGTGGACATATCTCTGTGGGCCTCAAGAGCTATACAGCCATGCTGCATGCTGCCCTATCCTGTGCCAACAGCTGGGTTGCCTCACCAGATTCTGCTCTCTGGTGCTCTCCTCTCTCTTTCTAGCTAACCTAAGGCAGGGTCATTTTCATGTCTGCTGGTTTGACTGGACACCAACTGAGTTGCTCCCCGAAGGGAAGGTGGTTCAATTCTTTGAATCAGCTGTGGTATGTGCAGACAGAGATCTTCCTACAGCTCCTAGGAGACTTGTGATATTACCACCCCATTCAGATAGCTGCTTGAGACTCTAGGAGCACTGAGATGTTGTTGTTTGAACTGGGAAGGTTTTGCAGCATAGCTAAGCAGGAGGTGTGAAACTCCTCTGCTGTGTTATCTGGAGGATGCTGAGGCTTTGCATGGTGGTAGCTGGGCCACAGTCCAATTCCTGGCTGTGGGGCAACAGCAATCACCATGGTTGACCACTGTGGGGTCCTCTGATGATGTGCTTTGTCTCTGATAGAGGCCTGAACCTGGAAATGTAAGTCCCAAAGGCTCCAGAAGCAGTTTTCTTCCTGCTGTTTTTCTTCCTGATGGAGTATTTTCAATTTGATTTTCGTAGAATCCTAGAGTGGTTTGGGGTGGAAGGGACCTCCAAAGGTCATCCAGTCCAATCCCTCTGCATCAGCAGAGAGATTCTCCAGTAGATCAGGTTGCTCTGAGCCTTGTCCAGCCTGACCTTGAATATCTCAATTTTGGTGACTTTTGAGTGCGTAAAAGCAAAGTGTTTGGCTGCAAGATGTTCTTCTGGTAGGTGTGGTCATTCCTGTGAGCCACCAGTTTGGCAATGAGTGCACTAAAAGAGAGTTTCCTGGTGCTTCTGTCGTGCCTGTGCCACCAGTGCACTCCCTTACTGGGAGTCATTCTGAAAATGTCGTCAGCCAGGCTCCCAAACAAAGAGTGACAGCAATAGAAAATGCTTCTCACAGGAGACCAGGATGGACTGGATGGCTACAAAGACGAGAAGTGCACAGGGAGAACTTGGCTGATCTGGAAAACACCCTCTGCAAGTTTCTTCCTAAGTTGTGGGCAGACAAATCTGGCATGAAGCAGGGAGGGGGAGATGAGAAAAGTGACTTTGAAGCATGGACACCGTCAGCTGTGCTGTGGGAAGGCACGACAAGCTCTTCAGAGAGATTTATGGAGATTACTTCAGAGGAAGCTTCCTGCAAGAGGGGGAAATGCTTTCTTGTTTACATTATTTTTAATTGTTCTGGAGGTTGTTTAGGAAAGCAGGGAGTATTGCAGAGCCAAGGCAGGGAAAGACTAAAAGCTAAAAATACCACCACTGGAACTTGGAAACTTCCTTTGTAAGGTGTCCAAGTTCATCAGAAGTCAAAGGCAGGGTCACACTGTGCGGAGTGAGACAGCAAGAGACTGGGAAAGCAGCTGAGGAGACAGTGAGCCTACAGCCCTCAGAAAGGAACCTGCCCTGCATCTTCTGGGCCCAGCTGTCTAGTGTATCTTTCAACTGAGCTGGAGGTCTTAGCTTGTCATCTGATGACCTTTTATGGCTCTTTTGATCTCTTTCTCCAGGTTATAAGGTTTGGAGACCAGACAGAGGAGTCTAAGGTCTCCCTGAAGCCTTCTCTTCTCCAGGCTGAACAGCCTCAATTCCTTCAGCCTGTCTTCATAGGAGAGGTTCTCCAGCCCTCTTATCATCTTTGTGGCCTCCTCTAGACCCACTCCAGCAGGTCCGTGTCTCTCTTGTGGTGCAAGTCCCCCAACTGTGTCCTGCCCGGGTTATGACCAGAGCTGTGGCCTCAGCTAGGAAGATGGAAACTCCTTCCCTTGGGCATTCTGTGGGTTTTGGGGGATGTCTGGTGTGGCCAAGAGACCACATCCCACCCACCAAGGGCATGGCAAGCTGCAGGGTCAGCCACATGGTCCATGGGGAGTGAGCAGCTTCTTTTGCCTCATTTTCTGAAGGGTTTTTCTTCATGAATTGCCTTCTACCATGCCAGGCAGCCTGCATTGCTTTCCCAGCTGGATTCTTCATCTTCTCACCTGTCCTTTGTATATTTTATAAAGCTATATAGGGATCATTTTACAACTTCACTTTTATAATCTACCCCATCAATATTTTACCAGCTGCCTGCCAATCTGCAAGTAGTTGTTAAATAAGACATGATGCCTTAAGAGTGTTTAACGGTGCCTATTTTTTTTCTCCTCTTGATGCTTCTGTTGGAAGAAGCGTGCAAGGAAAAGATCTACTTTCTAGATACAGAGTCATGGAATGTTAAAGGTTGGAAGGGACTTCCAGAGATCATCTAGTCCAAAGCCCCTGCCAGAGCAGGGTCACCTCGGGCAGGTCACACAGGTATGCATCCAGGAGGGTCTGGAAAGTCTCCAGAGAAGGAGATTCCACAACCTCTCTGGGCAGCCTGCTGCAGGGGTCCAGCACCCTCACAATGAAAATTTTTCTCCTTCTGTTCCTGTGGAACCTCCTCTGCTCCAGCTTGCACCCATTGCCCCTTGTCCTGTCATTGTACATCACTGAGCAGAGCCTGGCTCTGTCCTCCTGACACTGCCCTTCACGTTGTTGTAGACATGAATGAGGTCACCCCTCAGGCTCCTCTTCTCCATGCTACAGAGCCCCAGCTCACTCAGCCTTGTCTCACAAGGGAGAAACTGGGACAAATCCAGATCAGGGGTAAAAGTGTTGAGATTTAGGTGTACTGCTGCTGAATTAACTCACTGCCTGAGTGTCTCCAGCTGAGTGGGAGATGAAGTGATCATCAGGATCTTTATGCTTTTGATGACACAGAAAAGAAAGGAAATCTATGGCTTGTGAAATGACAATAGACTGGAGGAGAAGTCTTCCATCAGGAGGCTTCTGACTCATGGCTTTTCC
This sequence comes from Eubucco bourcierii, assembly GCA_013396675.1. Classification (NCBI taxonomy): domain Eukaryota; kingdom Metazoa; phylum Chordata; class Aves; order Piciformes; family Ramphastidae; genus Eubucco; species Eubucco bourcierii. The sequence goes on along the minus strand of VWZE01002128.1, from coordinate 84,409 downwards.
AGCAAATATAAAGAGCAAATGCACTGACAGAACTGGATGATTTCACAAAGCAGTGGGAGGTATTTCTTCCTCCAACATGTCTTGCAAAGCCATAATATTTAGATCCTTTTATCTCCCAGGAAGGTTCTTGTATTGAGTCAAGGCTGTTAACCTGAAATTGCAGATTTTTGGGAGATGTAGCAGAGAATCATAGAATGCTCTAGGGTGGAAAGGACCTCTAGAGGTCATCTTGTCCAACACCTCTGCAGTAAACAGGGACATCCCCAACCAGATCAGGTTGCTCAGAGGTCCATCGAGCCTGAGCTTGAATGTCTTCAGGGATGGGGTCTCCACCACCTCCCTGGGCAGCCTGTTCCAGTGGTTTGCCACCTTCATGGTAAAGAACTTCTTCCTGATGTTCAACCTCAATGTCTGTCTTGCTGTAGTTTCAAACCACTGCTCTTCATCCTATCCCTTCAAGCCTTTCTAAACAGTCCCTCTTCTCTTCTGTAGGAAGGCTGCTCTAAGTGCTGCCTGGAGCCTTCTCTTCTCCAGGCTGAACAGCCCAAACTCTCTGTCTTCATAGGAGAGGTGCTTCAACTCTGTGATCATTTTTGTGGCTCTCCTCTGGACCTGCTCCATCAGTTTAGTTGGGGAAAAAAAGGAGAAATTGCTGCTTGTGAGTGTTAAAGCATCTGAAGGTCAAGAAAGGAAGAAGTGTAGTTTGATTCCAGTCCTGTGGTTGGTTTCTCTGGGTATTTTAAGACAGTGAGTCTTAAGACAGCTGATTGCAACAGGCAAGGATTCACAGCAAGCTTTGGTGCTGGCACCCACCTGTGGCTTGACAGTTGCAGTCCACTAGCTGTCTTTTCACTTTGGCCTGTCTCGTCTAGGTTCGGTTTAATGATGCTTTGGGGTTCCCTGGTTTTGTCTGCTGATGTGAAGTGCTGCTGTGTGAGGTTGATCACGTTTGAGAGAGGGGGGACAGCTGGTGCCAAAGGGTTTGCACTGGCCCCTTGAGTGTGCGTGCCTTTGGCAGAAGGATGAATTGAAACTTCTCTTTACCTCAAGCCCAGAAAAGTGAGTTCTGCAGAAAACTGCTGTGACTTGGGACAACTTGCAGCAGAAGAAAACACCAGGGACCTGGTGCTGGTGCTCATACCTCTAGCTGATATAGTTACAGAGGCAGGCAGTGTGATGAAGGAGAAAGATCCATTTTCACCCAGGCATGGTGAACACCGAAGTGTGCCTTGCATAGACTCTTTCTCTCAAGCTCTCCATGTACACAGTGTTCAGTGTTCGAGTGAATTAGGCAGGAGCTCTTCTCTAGCTGTGCTGCTAGAGCAAGGCAAGAAGCAGGCAGATGACAGCCACACCTCTGGACACCTTTTTGTCACCTTTGTGGGTTTCACATTTGAGGCGAGGTGGTCCCAGCTTGGTTGTTGCTGCTGCTATCAAGCCCTTATTGGACAACCTGGCTGTTTATCGAGGGCAACCCATTTATCTCCCTGACTGTCAGCCCTCCCCGCCTTGTCTTCTGCACCTTGTCTCGGTCCATTCTCCTGCACTTGCACAACCTTTACAGTCTGCGTTTTTCCTCCTCTCTTCTTGGCAGAGGTCACACCTTCTCCCCAAGCTAAACTTCCCTGCCTGTTCCCCTTCCCCACAGCAGCCCTGAGAGCTGTTCTTTGCTCTTCCCCTCCTCGCCCCTCTGGTGGCCAGCTCTGCTGAGGCCGGCTCAGCAGCGGTGTGTCCACCCCGGTGCGTTGGGGTGTGCATTTGTACTCGTCAGCATTTCACAAACCCACTGCCAAAATCCTCCAGCCAAAAGGCTGCTTGGCCCCTTGCATGCCTGCAGACAGCAGTTCCCTCTAATAGGACCTCACGCTGAGGGCATGTTTCATGCAGATGCCTGTTAGTGCCTCCTCCTAACTGCAGTTTTGTTTCTGCTAATTGTGCCCTGCTCCTTGCTGTGAGTGAGGCTGGAGTGCTCACACTCCCCTGTCTCAAAGGTCATGGGCAAGGAAAAGAGAACACTCCCAAGTTTCTCAGCTTTGAGTTGCTTCCTGGCAACTCAGGACTTTCTCTGAGGTGTCCTGGCTGCTGATCCCACTGTGCACTGGCTGCCTTGCAGGTGTCTCCTGCAGTGTTTGCACTCTACCAAGCACTGTCTCTCTGTCTCAAGTTCATGCATTCTGCTTAAAGGATGAACCAGTTCCTGTATGTAGTTATTGTGTAAGGTCATAGAATTGGAATGGTTTGGGTTAAAAGGGACCTTAAAGATCTAGTTCTAACCCACCATGGGTTAGACACCTCCTACTAGACCGTGTTCAAAGCCCCATCCAACCTGGCTTTGGACACTTCCAGGCTTGGAGACTCCACAACTTCTCTGTGTGGGCAACCTCTCCTGTGCCTCACCACCCTTATGGAGAAGAATTTAAGAATTTCTTCCAAAGGTCTAATCTCAATCAAGCTTCTTCCAGCTCAAAGCCATTGCCCCTCCTCCTGTCTTTCCATGCCTTTGTAAAAAGTCCCTCTCCAGCTATCCCAGAGGCCCTCTGGACAGACTGACATATACATGTACCTCCTGCTTACCTCGTCCTGTATTCTTCCCATGTGTCTGTGTGTGAATAGAACAGTTCTCCTCGCCTGTGCAGTCACCCTGCCATGGCAGGAAAGTTCCAGCTTCCCTATGGGCAGGGACACCTTCCACTAGACCAGGCTGCTCAAGGCCTCATCCAACCTGGCCTTGCAGCCTACAGGGAGGGATCACCTAGAGAAAGAGGAGAAAGAGTGAGAGACAAGTCAAGGACGAGCAACTCAAGAATATTAGGAGGATGTCCTGGGGCAGATGTAACTCCCACATCTGTGGTTGCAATTCTATGGTGAGCTTCAGCAGGATTCCTGCACTGCCAAACAGGCAGTGACTGTGAGCCTTTTTCTACCTCTGTGGCTGCTAAGCAGAGGGGATTGCAGGAATAATAGCTCCCTTATGTGAAGACAGGAGGTGTGCAGGAACCCCCACCATAGCCATGAATGCACAGAGGAGACCCTTGAAGGCAGCAAGGCAACAGGTTTCATGGTTTTGTAAGCCATTATTTTTCATGTGTGTAATGTGTAAGTCATTAAGGTTGGAAAATCCCTCTAATGTCATTGGGTGCAGCCATCCAGCACTGCCATGGCCATTAAACCATGTCTGCAAGCACCATATCCACAATGTTTCTTCAACACCTCCAGGGATGGTGACTCCACCACCTCCCTGGGCAGCCTGTTCCAGTCCCTGACCACTCTTGCAGCAAAGACATTTTTTTCCCTTATCTCCAAACTAACCCTCCCCTGGCACAATTTCAGGCCATTTCCTCTGCTTCTGTCACCTGATACTAGGGAGAAAAGACCAACCCCCACCTCACCCCAACCTCTTTTCAAGGAGTTGTAGAGGACAATGAGGTCTGCCCTCAGTCTACACACTCCCTCAATTGCTGCTCACCAGACCTGTTGTCCAGGCCTTCACCAGCTTTGGTGCCCTTCTCCAGACTAGCTCCAGTCCCTCAATGTCCTTCTTGTAGTGAAGGCCCCAGATGTGAATGCAGGACTCAAGGTGTGGCCTGGTGCTTACCCAAGACTGTTTTCTAGAGTATCGAAATGTAAAGTCCTGTGCAAATGCCCAGTGGGTGAAGTGGAGCATGCAATGCATACAACATGGTGCCTGCAAAAGAGGCCTTGCTTCTGCCTTTCTGATGTTCCATCCCATTCCCCTTACATTGTCCTTCCTGTCCTTGCTTTATTTTTTTGTTCTTATTGACTGCTGAATTAGATCTGTGGTAAAGTGGAGTAGTTGAGGAGCACCTGTGGGATTTGGTAGCACAAGGCCAGTTGCAACCCAGTTGGGTATTTGGCCCCAAATCCCCTTACGGAAATTGCAAGTGGTTTGATGAGCTAAAACTGGGACAGCAGTGACAGAGCCACTGGAGAGGGTGCATCATGGCTGCTCTGGAGCTTTGTGTGGTTGGAAGGAAAGAGCAGGCCTTCTGCCACAGCAGAGACAAAAACGCTGTTCTGGCTTTTCTTTTCTTGTTCCAGGCGATGTGGCTATAGCAAGGCTAAACAAGACCCTGAAGAAGAAAAGATGCATTTTCATAATGGCCACAGTGAGTAAAGATCCAGCGTGTTGGGGTGGTTTTGGCTCCCTGTGGTAATGAGAAATGCAACTGAGAGGAGCTCTTTTAAATACATCAATAAATAAATGTGTTGGTTTGCTGCTAATGCACAAAAGAATTGCTTGTTCTCTCATTCAGTAAGTGTCCACCTGCCCCTGCTCTAAGCCCCGTGGAGAACTGGACATTAGACCAGTCCCTATGTGTCAGCAGCTCTCCATACCTGTATGTTTGGAGCAGATCTCTCTAGTGAGCCACTGGGTTCTGTTCCTCTGGCTTTGCTGTGTGACCCCAACTGCCATTAACTGTGCCTGGCTGGCCACAAAGATTCTATGTTTTTTCTGTCCAGAATGCACATTGGAAATCCTTGCTCCACTCCAGCCAGCCCTGAGGACCAAGCTCACAGCTGCTCTTTGTCTTGGATGGCTCTGCAGAAGTGTGAGGAATAGTTCTTGCTCCTAGGAAGCTTTCAGAAATGTTGTGTTAATGCCCTTATAGACAAAAAACCCTCTGCAGGGTTGCTAGAAAATCCATCTTATGGTCACTGCCAGTCCTCCAGTACATCCAAAGGCACTGCTCGAAAAGCCTGCCATTGTCAAGCGCTGTAGGATCTGGGGGTGGGTAGCAGTGAAGTGCCACTTGAACAATGAAATGGTTGTGGTTGGAAAAGACTTTTAAGATCATCCAGTCCAACCATTCTCTGTTTTTACCAAGGCTGGTGCTAAAACATGGCCCTCAGCACCACAACTCTGCGTCTCTGAAACACCTCCAGGGATGGGGATTCAATCACCTCCCTGGAAATCCTGTTCCAGGCTTTGAGAATCCTTTCAGTCAAGAAGCTACTTCTAAGATCCAACCTAAACATCCCCTGGTGCAATTTGAGCCCATTAGCTCTACTTCTATCACTTGTTCCTAGGGAAAAGAGACCAACCCCCACCTCACTCCCACCTTTCAGGGAGCTGAAGAGAAATAAGGTCTCCCCTCAGTCTCCTCTTCTCCAGACTAGACAACCCCAGTTCCCTCAGCTGCTCCTCACCAGCCCTGTTCTCCAGACCCTTCATCAGCTTTGTTGCCCTTCTCAGAACCCGCTCCAGCACCTCAATATATGTAGTGAGGGCCCCAAAACTGACCCCAGGACTCAAGTTGTGGCCTCCCAAATGCTGAATACAGGGTGACAATCACTTCCCTGCTTCTGCTGATTGCACTGTTGCTAATCCAGGCCAGGGTGGAAAAGGGTGGAGAAGGTGAACACATCTTCAGTGACACTCAAATTTCCATTACCGCTGTGTAATGAAGGCAGCAGGAAGCAAATCAATTAAGAAACACCCTGTAATGTCCCTGTCTTGTTAGACTGATGAGCAGTTCTTGGTGGGAGTAGCCTTAATCATTGTCAAAATAAACTTAGAACAGGGATAATGAAAATACTTTCTCCTTTTTCAAATCCTAGAGACAAAGCCTGCTGTTGTATATTTCCACTGACACAACCCACAAGTTTCACAGACTGCATCAGGTTGGAAGGGACCCCCAAAGGTCAACCACCCTACAGGCAGTAGTGACACCTCCAACTGGATCAGGCTGCTCAGGAACGCGATGAATCTGATCTTGAATGTCTGCAGGGGTGGGACCTCAACCACATCCCTGGATCTCTTCCAGGATTTCACCATTCTCACTGTGCAGAACTTTCTCTTGATGTCCAAACTAAATCTCCCTTGCTCCAGTTCCAAACCATTGCCCCTCATCCTACCACCACAGGCTCTTCTAAAAAGTCCCTCTCCAGCCTTTCTGTAGGTCCCCTTCAGATATTTAAATGAAGCCCTGAGGTCTCCCCAGAGTTCATTTACATCTCAGTAGCTCATTCTGCAATAATGTGGCTGAGTGATCAACTGACATATGGCTGCTAGGGTATAATTTACTGCAGCTCTCCATCACACCCCCTTTCCTTGGGCCCATCCAGCTGGCTTTGTAAACTATTCCCTTAACATTTGGGTTTTCATGCTTTACCTCCTGCACCACTGTTTCCAGATCTGGAAAGAGATCCTTTTGCACCACACAGAATCATAGAGTCACAGAATGGTAGAGGTTGGAAGGGATCTCCAAGGATCATCCATTCCAACCTACCTGCCAAAGCAGGGTCATCTGGGGCAGGTCACACAGGAACACATCCAGGTAGGTCTTGAAAGTCTCCAAAGGAGACTGGGCAGCCTGCTCCAGGGCTCCAGCACATTCACTGTAAAGAAGTTTCTCCTGCTGTTGAAGTGAAACCAGACCCTGGTCCAGCCCACTGGGTATCACCAAGGGGGTTTTCAGTTTTGTTGTTTGCTTTCCTAAATACAATTACTGGTGTCACACAAACTAAACATCATTGTCTAAGGATGCTCCTCATCCGTTTGCACCAGAACAGCTTTCCCTTCTGCCCTGTTTCTCAGCAAAGTGGAGTGCAGTGGGCAGAAAAGTGTGTTGCCCATCTTCTGTCATGTCACGTACCTGTAACAGTCTTAATTTGTTTTTGCAGTTAAGCTGCCTGGAGTGAGGACCTATATTGATCCCCACACCTATGAGGACCCTAACCAAGCTGTCCACGAGTTTGCGAAGGAGATTGAAGCGTCCTGCATCACCATTGAAAGAGTTATTGGAGCTGGTATGGAAATGCAGCTCATCAGCGTGGACTGTTGGCTTTCCTAACTCCTCAGGGCTATGAGATGTTTGTGCTGTTAGGTACCCTGCAAGGGATAGAATTGTAAATTTGTAGATGCATAGAATGTTTTCGTTTGGAAGCGATATTGAAGATCATCTAGTTCCAACCCTCATGGCAGGGACACCTTCCACTAGAACAAGCTGCTCAAGGCCTTGAACACCTCCAGGGAGAGGGAATCCATAATCTCCCTGGGCAACCTGTTCCAGTGTCTTGCCACCCTCACTGTCAAAAATTTCTTTCTAATATCCAGTCTAAATTAATCCTATAATCCTAGAATGGTTTGGGTTGGAAGTGACCTCCAAAACTCATTCAGTCCAACCACCCCTGCACTCATCAGAAATGTCCTCCACTAGATCAGGTTGCTCAGAGCCCTGTCCAGCCTCACTTTGAATATCTCCAGGGATGGGGCCTCAGCTTCCTTCCCAGGCAACCTGTTGCAGTGTTCCAGCACCCTCATGGTGCAGAACTTGTTCCTATCATCCAATCTCAATCTGCTCTTCTCTCATTTCAAACCATTGCCCCTTGTCCTGTCACTACAGGCCTTTGGAAACAGTCCCTCTGCAGCCTTCTTGTAGCCCACTTCTGGTACTGGAAGGTTGCTGTTATTAAATCTCCCCTTCTCAAGCTTACAGCTGTTCCCTCTCATCCTATCACTGCAAGCCTGGTAAGTGATGTGCCAGGACTCATTCTTCCTGTAGACAAAAAAATGAAGGGAAGAAGCAGCCCTATGGAATCTAGAGCAGAGCTCTTTAAATCTGGGAAATTGATACTTTTCTGCCTATTTTTCTTGTGCTTAAGAATTGCTTAGCTTATGCTAGGCTGGCTGTTTGAGATGGTTCACAGATTGCACCGGCTCAGAAGGGACCCTCAAAGGTCACCTTATCCAACCACCCTGCAGTCAGCAGGGATACCTCCACCTAGACCAGGCTGCCCAGAGCCACATTGAGTCTGATCTTGTGATGTTCAGCTTCCACATGCATCAGTGTGGGACAGCCTTGTGCACTTTTGGTCACCTATCTACAGGAGCTGGGCTGCATTCTATGGGTGGCTGCATGCTGTGTGGCCTTGAGTTGCTGCCATCTCCTGCTGTCTCGTGTCCTCTGCAGGTGAATTTGGGGAGGTGTGCAGCGGGCGGCTGAAGCTGCAGGGGAAGCGAGAGTTCCCCGTGGCCATCAAAACCCTGAAGGTGGGCTACACGGAGAAACAGCGGCGAGACTTCTTGGGAGAGGCAAGCATCATGGGACAGTTTGACCACCCCAACATCATCCATCTGGAAGGTGTCGTCACAAAAAGTAGGTACAAGCTGCTGGGGACTGCTGTCCTTGGGTGATGGGAGAGTTGGTTAGGGGAGGGAGACTTGAGGAACAAGACCAGGGGCTCGGGCTGTGTGTTACAGAATTGTAGAATGGGCTGGGTTGGAAAGGAACTGCAAAGGTCATCTAGTCCAACACCCTCTGCAGGAAGCAGGGGTATCCTCAACTAGACAGGGTTGCCCACAGTCCTGTCAAGCCTCACCTTGAGTATCTCCAGTTGGGGCTCAGGCTGCAGTTGGTGCTGTTCATCTTGGAGAGGAGAAGGCTCCAGGGAGACCTTAGAGCAGCCTTCCAGTACCTGAAGTGGGCTACAGGAGAGCTGGGGAGGGACTTTTGACAAGGCATTGTAGTAACAGGACAAGGGACAGTGGCTTTGAGCTGGAAGAGGGCAGACTGAGACTGTAGATTAGGAAGAAATTCTTTCCATTTAGGGTGGTGAAACACTGGAACATGTTGCTCAGGAAGGCTGTAGATGCCCCCTCCTTGGAGGTATTCAAGGTCAGGTTGGATGAGGTCTTGAACAACCTGGGCTACAGGGAGGTGTCTCTGCTCATGGCAGGGAAATTGAAACTGGATGATCTTGAAGGTCTCTTCCAACCCAAGCCATTCTATGAAACAACCTTTATAGCTCCCAAACTGCTGCTGTCTCGAAGTATTGTTTAGCTTCTTCCCTTCAGTGTTTTAGTCAGCAGCCTACTGCAGATTCAGATCTTTAGGGCAAAAAGTGCTTGCTGAACCATAATTCTACTTTGGAAGTAAATTAAGCTAAATTCAATTAAGCTGTTTTTAATTCTGAAGGAGAAGATCTGTGCTGGGGCTTCATATCATTTAACTACCCTACTTCAAATGCATACCTCAGTTAATTTAGATTAATTGTCTTCATTGTCCCCATTCAGACAAGCCCTTGGCTATTTCTGCTTTGCCAAGGTAAGGACATTCCTGTTTCCGTAGACTCACAGGATGGTTTCAGCTGGAAAAGCCCTTTCAGATCATCCAGTCCAACCATACTCTAATTCTGGCAATGCTGGTGCTAAACCATGGCCGTCAGCACCACATCTCTGCCTTTTTGAAACACCTCCAGGGATGGGGATTCAACCACCTCACTGGGCAGCCTATGCCAGTCTTTGAGAACCCTTTCAGTGAAAAGAGATTTTTTTTTGCTCCTCTTATTGCCAGACCCCCAAGGCTTTCACATCCCCTTTGGTTGCACTGATAAGTGTGCACGTTGCATTGCCACATTGATAGGAATGACATCTACACATGTTTTATGGCCCTGTGATGCCAGCAGGAGGAAGCTCTGCTGACAGGGAGATTCATCCGAGTGCTTCAGAAAACCTAAGGTTTCCTTTTAATTTACTTTGCTGAGAGCTACTGTACTGGTGTCTTTATTTCAGCGTTCTTGGATAGGGGGCTAATTTATTTCACAATGGCTGCCAGCCTGCAGCAGCTGGATAATGAAACACAAGTGCCAGGAATATGGTTTGCTTTTCATAGAATCACAGAATGGTTTGGGTTAGAAGGGACCCCAAATATCACCCAAAACCTCTGCCACGGGCAGGGACACTTCTCCTCCCCTTCACTCTCCTCCTCTGCCCTCCCTTGTCCTGCCCTCTCCTCAAGCAATGAAAAAGCAGGACTCTGAAGGAGGTTCCCTACAGTGGTGGCATAATGAGATGCCAGTCTTTCTTCAGCACTGCCTTGAGGTGTCAGAAATAAGGGGCTCTGTGCTACAGAGGAGGTTTAGGGGTTATAACAAAAATTTAAAAGGAAAAAAGGAGATATACCTGGAATTTCCCTTCCTTGCCTATCCACTGACATGCCAGGGGAGCTTTAGGTCGGAGATGAGGAACGATTTACTTCCTACAAGAGTGGTCAGGGATTGGAACAGGCTACCCAGGGAGGTGGGGGAGTCACCATCCCTGGAGGCATTCAAGAACTGTGTAGACATGGCACTTTGGGATGTGGTTTAATGGCCATGGTGGTGTTGGCTTGACGGTTGGACTTGATGATCTTCGAAGTGTTTTCCAAGTCAAACAGTTCTATGATTCTGTGTTTGCCAACCTATAGTGAGATTAATCATAGAATCATAGAATCATAGAATGGTAAGGTTAGAAGGGACCTCAAGGATCATCTAGTTCCAACGCCCCCTACCATAGGCAGGGACACCTCCCACTAGTACAGGTTACTCAGGGCCTCGTCCAACCTGGCCTTGAACACCTCCAGGGAGGGAGTAGCCCCAGCATCCCTGGGCAACCTGTGCCAGTGCCTCACCACCCTCACTGGAAAGAACTTCCTCCTCACAGCCAGTCTAAATCTCCCCTCTGCCAGTTTAAACCCATTGCCCCTTGTCTTGTCATTGCAAGACCTTGTAAACAGTCCCTCCCCAGCCTTCCTGTAGGCCCCCTTCAGATACTGGAAGGCTACTCTAAGGTCTCCTGGAAGCCTTCTCTTCTCCTGGCTGCAGAGCCCCAACTCTCTCAGCCTGTCCTCATGGGAGAGCTGCTGCAGCCCTCTGATCATCTTCGTGGCCCTCCTCTGGACCCGTTCCAACGCTTCCATGGCCTTCCTGTGCTGAGGGCTCCAGAACTACACACAGTACCCAAGCTCCTCAGCCTTCTCCTGCATACATCCCGTGCTGTGTGCAGAGAGATGGTTGTCATCCTTAAAGATGGGGCTCATTATTTCCTTTAGAACTCAGTGATGCATTTCCTGTCCCCAGGGTGCATCTCTCCTATCAAAAGCAGCCCTTCCAGCAAGCTTTGGCTCAAGTGGTAGCTATGGTACTTAACTGCAGAAGCGGTGCAGGTCCCTTTCACTGCAAAGGTAGTGTCTGCACAGCAAGCAGTGTTTTGATTGGCAAGTTCACAATTATCTTCATCATGCAGACAATTAAGCAGTAAATTAGGTAAATAGTTAAAATAAGGGGAAAGTGGGCAGATAAAGATCAATCTAAATGGCAGAACGTGTGCCAAGCTGAGCAGCAGTTCCCTTCACAGGCACCTTCCACCACGTGGCAGCTCTCGTTGATCACGTCTACGAAAGACATTGATAATGCTCCTCACAGATAGTTGACAGCTCCTTTTCTGTCGGTGCTTGGTGCCAGCTCACGGAAATTGATTTAAATAAAAAATAATTTACATGTTGTTCTAAGGTTTGATTGAATTTACAGGGGCTGGAGCGAGCTGCGTTAATTATTACTGTGTCACTGTGGCAAGCTAGCGAGAAATTAGATCTAAAACCCCACCAAAAACTCCATATAATTACCATCAAAATGAGTCAGGCGTGAAAATTAATCAAATGTATTTGGAAAAAACACAATTATCCCCGACAACAATAGGAGACCAGGTCTCCTCTTGAGAACTTTTATTTTGATTTCCACCTTGCGCTCATTCCACACTTAATGTGATAGGCCGCTCAGCACCACGGCTCTGCCTCTTGGAAACACCTCCAGGCATGGGGGTTCATTCACCTCTCTGGGCAGCCTGTGCCAGGCTTTGAAAACTCTTTCAGTCAAGAAGTTACTTCTAATGTCCACATTAAATCTCCCCTGGTGCAGCTTGAGCCCATTTCCTGCCCTCCTGCCACTTGTTCCTAGGGAGAAGAGTGCAACCCCCACCTCACTCCAACCTCCTTTCAGGGAGCTGTAGAGAATGAGACGGTCTCCTATCAGTCTCATTTTCTCCTGCTAAACAACTCCTTTTCTTCCTTCCAGATGTTCTTGCAGGTGTGGTCTCATGGAATAACTTGAATTACAAGGGGTGTAATCTCATCGTTTCCTGATCTTGGTTTTCATGGTTACCAATCTCAGGCATATACTTCAGATTATCCCAGTTGCTCCTGTTAATAAATTCATAGGCTCATAGTATGGTTTGGGTTGGAAGTGACCTAGAAGATCATGCAGCTCCAACTCCTATGCCATAGGCAGGGACACCTTATGCTAGACCAGGTTGCTAAAGGCCTCGTCCAGCCTGGCCTTGAACACCTCCAGGGAGGTGGCATCCACAACCTCCCTGGGTAACCTGTTGTAGTATTGTAGCATCCTGATGGTGCAGAATTTGTTCCTAACTTCCAGTCTAAATTTGCTCTTCTGTCATTTCAAACCATTGCCCTTGTCCTGTCACTGCAGGCCTCTGGAAACAGTACCTCTGCAGCCTTCTTGTAATCCCCTTCAGGTACTGGAAGGCTGCTCTAAGGTCTCCCTGGAGTCTTCTTTTCTCCAGGCTGGACAACCCCAGCCCCCTCAGTCTGTCCCCACAGCAGAGGAGCTCCAGCTCCCAGATCATTTTCATGGCCCTCCTCTGGACTCACTCTATCAGGTCCATGACCTTCCTGTGTTGAGGGCTCCAGAGATGAACACAGCACTCCAGGTGATGCCTTGCCAGAGCAGAGAGGTTGCCTGGGTTCAACTTGCAACGTCTTCCTCAAACATCATCTAAACATTCTCAGGCTTGGAATCTCACCCATAATACAGGATTACTTCTTTATCTCCTCCTCTTCCTCAACTCCTCTCTGTTTTGACAAACCCCATGGTCATCTCCTGTGACAGCAGCATCTTGGCATAGATGTCCTCTTCCAGGGCTGTCTCTTGCCATTCAGATGCAGTATGAGGAGACTTGTTTATTACTCATGGGTTTGAAGTAAATTGCTAACAAAGTTCTGCACTTCCCCTTTTCCAGGCAAACCAGTGATGATAGTGACAGAGTACATGGAGAACGGCTCTCTGGATACATTTTTAAAGGTAATGCTCAGATCCCTCTGCCAGGGGACTTTGGTTACACTTTTGAGTTCTTTGCACGTGCTTAATGTCAACAAAAATGTTTGCTGGGTGCTGGTCCAGCTGTTGATGCTGTCTGGAGGCAGGAATAGTTCTGCTGTCTGTTTGACCTGTATTTATACAGCATCATGAGGGACATGGGGCATGCACTGGTACAAAGAGATAAGAATAAATTGGAGGAGATGATGGTTCTTTTAAAAAGCAATCTGAAGCATGGAGATGATTAACTGAACTTGCAAAATCTGATGTGTCTCAAGAGCACATCCACACTGCATCATGGCAAAGCCCAGACTTGTCAGAGTCTTTCCAGGAAACCTAAGTGAAGGAAGAATAAGGGAAGCAGTTAGGAATCATAGAATCATAGAATCATTTTGGTTGGGAAAGACTTCTCAGATCATCCAGTCCAACCATTCTCTAACCTTACCAACTCTGGTGCTAAACCATGGGCCTCAGCACCTCATCTCTGCCTCTTTGAAGCACCCTCTGGGATAGGGGAATTGAACCACCTCCCTGGGCAGCCTGTGACAGTGTTTGAGATCCCTTTCAGTCAAGAGTTTTCTTCTAAGATCCAACCTAAACTTCCCCTGGTACAATTTCAGGCCACTTCCTCTCCTATCACCTGATACTAGGAAGAAGAGTCCAACCCCCACCACACTGCAGCTTCCTTTCAGGGAGTTGTAGAGAGCAATGAGATCTCCCCTCACCCTCTACTTCTCCAGTTTAAAGAACCTCAGTTCGCAGGATCACAGGATGTCAGAGGTTGGAAGAGACCCAAAGAGATCATTGAGTCCAACCCCCCTGCCAGAGCAGGACCATACAGTCTAGCTCAGGTCACACAGGAACACATCCAGGTGGGCCTTGAAAGTCTCCAGGGAAGGAGACTCCAGAACCATCCTGGGGAGCCTGTTCCAGTGCTCTTTGACACTTACAGTCAAGAAGTTCCCCATTGTGTTGAGGTGGAACCTCCTGTGCTGCAGCTTACATGCACTGCTCCTTGTCCTATCACAGGGAGCAAGTGAGAAGAGCCTGTCATCCCCCTCCTGGCACAGAAGCAGTTCCCTCAGCTACTTCTCACCAGACCTGTTCACCAGACTCTTAATCAGCTTTGTTGCCCTTTTCTGGCCTGCTTCAGCACTTCAGTGTCCTTGTAGTGAGGGCCCAAACCTGACCCCAGGACTCAGGGTGTGACATCACCAGTGCTGAGTACAGAAGCACAATCATTTCACTGGTGCTGCTGGTCACACTAATGCAGTAGAGAGAGAAACCTCTGCTCCCAAATATTGACAGGTAGACCTCTGCAGGAAGAATTTAGGAAGAAATTCTTTACAGTCAGGGTGGTGAGACACTGAAACAGGTTGCCCAGGGAGGTTGTGGATGCCCCTTGCTGCAGGTGTTTAAGGCCAGGTTGGATGAGGACTCGAGCAACCTGGTCTAGTGGAAGGTGTCCTTGCCCATTGTAGTTAGGTTAGGACTAGATGACCTTGAAGGTCTCTCCCAACCTAAACAATTCTGTGAATCGATGATTTCTACACAACTCTGTGTCGTGCAGTTAGGTGGTTCAGGGCCATCCCACCCCAATCTCTTTATAGAGATGCCTCCAGGTGTTGACTCCCAGGCATGGATGTCAATCTCCAGCAGGACACAGCTCACTCCGTGATCTCCAGTAGCACATTTCCTTAACCTTCTCTCTCGAGATCCTCATCCAAACGGTGAAACTTTGCAAAGCTTCAGAGCAGGAGGGTAATGAATGATTAATGTCCCTGGTTTCCTTTGCACTTGGACTTCTGCAGAGGCAGTGCTGCTGGTGCAGAGTCCCAGCTGAGCAAATGTCTGCTTCCCTCCACAGAAGAACGACGGGCAGTTCACCGTCATCCAGCTGGTGGGGATGCTGCGAGGCATCGCCTCGGGAATGAAGTACCTGTCTGACATGGGCTATGTGCACAGGGACCTGGCTGCCAGGAATATCCTCATCAACAGCAACTTAGTCTGCAAGGTGTCAGACTTTGGCCTCTCCAGAGTGCTAGAAGATGACCCTGAAGCGGCATACACAACCAGGGTGAGTTCTGAGGTTGCTGAGCTAACTGAGCTCAAAAAATCTGTATTCCCTGCAACATTTGAGTGTTCAGGCTCCTTAGCAAAGAGCTTTCTGCAAGTCCAGCACCTCTGAACATTGCACAAGGGGAGTTACCAGTTAGCTATCACAGAAACATTCTGGTTGGAAAAGCCCCTCAGGTTCACCAAGTCCAACCTATAACCTTTCTCTGCAGGGTGCACCCTAAACCATATCCCCAAGCACCACATCCAAACGACTTTTAAACACATCTAGGGTTGGTGACTCCACCACCTCCATGGGCAGCCCATTCCAATGCCTGACCACTCTTGCTGAGAAAAAATGTTTCCTAATGTCCAGTCTAAACCTACCCAGTTGCAGCTTGAGGCCATTCCCTCTGGTTCTATCACTATTTACCTGTGAGAAGAGAGCAGCACCACAGGTTTTATCAGCACCAGCTGGTTTTATCAGCACCAGCTGTTAGCAGATTCATTTTGCCAGTAGTGTAATTTGTAATGGGGATGGCCAAATAAGGCTGAACTTAAATTTCTAAGTTCATAGAATAGTAAATTCTAGTATAATAGTAAATCAGGTTGGAAGGGACCTCAGAGGTCATCTACTCCAAGCCCCCTGCCGTGGACAGGGACATCTCTCAACTAGATTCGGCTGCTCAAGGCCTCATCCAATCTGTCTGAACACCTCCAGGGATGATGCCTCTACCACCTCCCTGGGCAGCCTGTTCCAATGCCTGACCACTCTTGCAGCAAAGAAATTTTTCCTAATGTCCAGTCTGTATCTCCCCTGGCACAATTAAAGCCCTTTCCCCCTCATCTTTGCTTTTGCACCCATGCAGAGATGTAAGCCATGTTCTTCTGGACACTTGGACCCTTTTAAACCATGGGGCAGTGTGGGTGCCCCTTGCAAATGACACTGTTGGGGGTAATTTCCACCAGCCTGAGAAAGAGCACCTCCACCTCAGTGCTCTATTCCTGTCCATCCTTGATCCATTCCTTGAAGGCATCATCCTTCAGGCCCACATGACCCGTGGAGAACAGGTGGGCAGGAGTTCTGCTGGGCAGGACTGGCTCCAAGAGGGTCTCCGCTCTTCATGACAGTGGTTGGCATGCCTGGATGTGTCCTGTCAGTGTGTTTGCCCAAGAACATTGTTTTACTGGTGACAGGAGCTCTCTGGGTTGCCTTCCCAGTTCCTGTGGAGATCTGGGAAGGACCTTTCAGCTCTTGGCAGTGGCAGCCCCGTGACGGGAGTTGGCCACAGCCGGAACAGAACCACCCTGCAGGCAGGAGGGCTCTTGTCCAGCCCTGCTGCAGCATGCTGCCATCTCCTAATTGGCACTGCTGAAGATCTGGCCCCTCACTTAAAGCATGTGCAGATCAGCCTGTGAAGAAATGATTCCTGGGAGAAGGGACTTTTTCTACTTTGCTTTGAAAATGGATTCCAAATTCTGCCTTTTTCTCCCAGTAACAAACACTGTCAGGGGGCACTCAGGGAAACCTTCCAATATTTAGCTCAGCGCTGAGAGGAAAGGGACATCACAGTGAAATGTATTCTGATATAAATCAAGGGAGACAACTCTTTGAAGCCAGTGAGAAAAGTATTCCTTCATCCAAACTCTCTTTTCCCTCCCCTGTTCCTTCTCAGAGCTGATCTGAAGTTTAATTTCTAAAATGGTAGAAAAGGGAAAAAAGGGAGAAGCAAGACAACAAAGCAAATTTCACAGCTGTAGCATCATTTCCAGTCCCACAGAAGAAGCCAAGTAGGCTGGTCCTTACACCCCAGATTTCTGTAACTCCTCTGCAGAGCTCTCTGCAGGATCTGTAGGGTGGGTGAGGAAGGAATTGGACAGGACTGAGAGCTGGGTTCAAGCCAACTTCATGAGGTTCAACAAGGCCAAGTGCACCTGGGTCAAGGCAGTCCCAAGCACAAATTCAGGCTGGGCAAGAAGTGGCTCAAGAGAAGTCTCAATGAGGACTCAGGGGTAACACTGATAACAAATTCCCCATGATCCAGCAATGGTCACCAGCAGCCCAGAAGGCACGTGTATGTTGGGCTGCATTCAAAGCAGTGAGAGCAGCAGGACAGGGAGGGGATTCTGCCTCTGCTCTGCTGTGCAGCAGCACTGCATCCAGTTCTGGTGCACTCAGCAGAAGGAGGACATGGAACTCCTAGAGCAGGTTCAGAGGAGGCCATGAAGATGATCAGGGGGTTGGAGAACCTCTGCTATATGGACAGGCTCAGAGAGCTGGGGCTGTTCAGTCTGGAGAAGAGAAGGCTCCAGGCATACCTTAGAGCAGCCTTCCAGTACCTGAGGGGGGCTACAGGAGAGCTGGGGAGGGACTTCTGACAAGGGCTTGTAGCAACAGGATGAGAGGCAATGGATTTAAGCTGGAAGAGGGCAGATGGAGACTGGGGATTAGGAAGAAATTCTTTTGAATGAGGATGGTGAGACACTGGAACAGGTTGCCCAGGGAGGCTGTGGAATCTCCTTCCCTGCAGGTGTTCAAGGCCAGGTTGGATAAGGACTTGGGCAACCTGGTGTAGTGGAAGGTGCCCCTGCCCATGTTCTGGGGGGTGGAAATAGATGATTTTGAAGGTCCTTTCCAAGCCAAACTATTCTGCAAATCAGGACTGCATTCAGTAAAAAAGGAACAGAAAAAGGAATGTTACTTTTGCAGCAATTTGCATGAACCCTTCATTAGATCAAAGCTTTCCTCGGCTTCAGAGCTGTCTGTGCCTCCCCCGCTCGCTCTCCAGGATGCAGGAAATGTATTCCCTTACCAATCCCTGCCACGTAATTGAGATGTTGATCCTACACACGCCCCAGCATTCCAACAACAAACCTTCAGGACAGCCAATTAGTAGGCAGCCTACAAATGCTTATGGGCTGAGCTAATGTGGAAAGAGCCCCTGTGCTGTCAACCAGATTTACTTCAGAATCCGATGTCTCTTTCTAGACAGAAAATCCACAGATTCACAGCTTCACAGATTGCATTGTGTTGGAAGGGACACTCAAAGGTCATCCTGTCCAACCCCCTGCACTCAGCAGGGACACCTCCAACTAGAGCAGGCTGCACAGGGACAGATCCAGTCTGAACTTGATTGTCTCTAGGGACAGGGCCTCAGCCACATCCCTGGGCAACCTGTTCCAGTGTTTCACCACCCTCACTGTGCAGAGCTTCCTCCTGATGTCCAACTTAAACCTGCCCTCCTCCAGTTTCAAACTGTTGGCCCTTGTCCTGCCTCTAACAAACCCTTTTAAACAGTCGCATCCTTATGTGCTCTTAAAAATGTTGGTTTGTCCTCATTTCCACAGTGGTGAGACCCTGGCCCAGATTGCCCAGAGAGGTGCTATATGCCCCATCCCTGGAAACACAGCAGGTGAGGTTAGACAGGGCTCTGAGCAACCTTATGTCCTTGAAGAACACACTGATCATCTTTGTGGCCTCCTCTGGACCCCCTCCAGCAGCTCCATGTCCCTCATGCTGAGTGCGCCAGAACTGGATGCAGTGCTGCAGGTGAGGTCTCAGCAGAGCAGAACAGAGAGGCAGAATCCCCTCCCTGTCCTGCTGCTCTCACTGCTTTTGATCCGGCCCAGCACACAACTGCCTTCTGGGCTGCTGGTGACCATTGCTGGCTCATGGAGAATTTGTTATCAGTGTTACTCCTGAGTCCTTCTTCTTGAGTCTTCTCTTGAGCCACTCCTTGCCCAGCCTGGATTTGTGCTTGGGGCTGCCTTGACCCAGGTGTGGGACCTTGAACTTGGCCTTGTTGAACCTCATGAGATTGGCTTGAGCCCAGCTCTCAATCCTGTCCAAGTCCCTCTGGATGGATCCCTTCCCTCCACTTTATCAACCACATCACACAGATTGATGTGCCCTCAGACTTTCTGAGGGTACCTCAGTCCTACTGCCTATGTCTCTAACAGATGTCAAACAGCGCTGGTCCCACTACTGACCTCTGAAGGATGCAACTAATTGCTGGTCTCCATTTGGACATTGAGCCATTGACCACAGGTCTCTGAATGCAGCAATCCAGCCAATTCCTTATCCAGCCAGCAGCCACCCCCCAAGCCCATTCTTTTCCAGTTTGGTGACCAGGAGGTCATGTTTGCATGAACTGAGGTGTTTGTTCTTAATTGCAGAAGTTTTCCTGAAAGGGGATGATGGGACATGAAAAGGGCCGAATGGCTGGGCTGGGGCTGAGCAGGTGGCAGCACAAAACCTCCTTTAGCTGTGTGCCCATGAGAAGACCTCTCTGTATGATGGAGTGAAGCTTCACTCACATGACATGGGGGTGACACACATGAGGACGCTTGAGTCTTCATCAAAAACCTTGCAGAGTGATGGGGTAAGATAGCTCCTGAGGATTTAATGGAATTGCAGGGGGAGTGACATATTAGAGACATGCCCCCTCCCTGGAGGTGTTCAGGGCCAGGTTGGACAGGGCCTTCTGCAGCCTGCTCTAGTGGGAAGTGGTTTCAAACTAGATGATCTTTAAGGTCGCTTCCAACCCAAACCATTTTATGATTCCATGTCTACGATTCCATGGCCTTGCTGACTGCAGGGTTGTTGGACCAAATGACCTTTAAAGGTCACTTCCAACCCAAACTCTTACGTGGTGTTCAAGAAAGGTGTGGACATGGCATTTTGGAACGTGGTTTAATGGCCGTGGTGGTGTTAGGTCAATGGTTGGACCCAATGATCTTAGCAGGAACCTTTTCCAACCATCCTGTGATTCTCCGCTTGTCTGCCCTCCTCCACAGTCTGTTTGTGGGCATAATTTATGTTCTTTGTCCTTTTGTCTTCCCCCTAGGGAGGGAAGATCCCCATCCGATGGACAGCACCCGAAGCTATCGCCTTCCGCAAATTCACCTCGGCCAGCGACGTCTGGAGCTACGGCATCGTGATGTGGGAGGTGATGTCCTACGGAGAGAGACCCTACTGGGAGATGACAAACCAAGATGTAAGCATGTGGGGGAGCTGCTGCCTGAAGGGACTTGGGAGGGCTTGGAGAATTTCTGCAGCCAGAGAGGTTTTTAATACTGTCGCAAATTACATCCTCATAGGTAGACTCAAGGACACTGGGTTAGAGGACTGGACCCTGAGGTGGGTTGGAAACTGGCTCAACATAGAGCTCAGAGGCTTGTGACCAGCAGCAGAATCCAGTCGGAGGCCTGTGGCCAGTGGTGTTCCACAGGGATCAGTGCTGCCCAGTTTTGCTATATCTTCATCAATAACCTGGATGAGAGGATTGAGTGGACCCTCAGCAGCTTCACCGATGGTACCAATCCCCAGGGTGGTTGACAGCCCCACCAGGCTGTGCTGGCATCCAATGAGATCTGGACAGGCTGGAGAGCTGGGTGAAGGAGAACCTCATGAAGTTCAACAGGGACAAGTGCAGAGTCCTGCACCTGGGGAGGAATAAGAACAGGCACCAGTACAGGTTAGAGGTTGTCCTGCTGGAAAGCAGCTCCATGGAGAAAGACCTTGGAGTCCTGGTGGACAGCAAGTTCTGCATGGGTCGGCAATGTGCCCTTGTGGCCAAGAGGGCCAATGGCATCCTGGGGTGCATCAACAAAAGTGTGTCCAGCAGGTATAGGGAGGTTCTCCTTCCCCCTATACTCTGCCCTGGTGAGGTCTCACCTGGAATTCTGTGTCCAGTTCTGGGCTCTCCAAGAGAGACAGGGATGTGCTGGAGAGAGTCCAATGGTGAGCTAGGAGGATGATGAAGTGACTGGAATATCTGTCTGATGAGGAAAGTCTGAGAGACCTGAGGCTTTTTAGCCTAGAGAGAAGGATGAGAGGGAATCTGATCAATGTCTATAAATATCTGAGGGGTGGGTGTCAAGAAGAAGGGGGCAGGCTCTTTCCAGTAGTCTCCTGTGATAGGACAAGGAACATCGGGTACGAGCTGGAACACAGGAGATTCCATCTAAGCTGCTTTGGTGTGAGGGTTCTGGAGCCCTGGAGCAGGCTGCACAGAGAGCTTGTGGAATCTCCTTTGGAGACATTCAAAACCCACCTTGATGTGTTCCTTTGTGACTTGCCCTGGGTGATCCTGCTCTGGCAGGGGGGTTGTACTGAGTGATCTCTGGAGGTCCCTTCCAACCTCTATCATTCTGTGATTCTGTGAGGCAGGGATGGGACCGAGGCGGGGAGAGCCACTGTAGAGAACTCGACTGTGCCTTCCCCATGCCAGACACAATCCTCCCATTTGCTGCTCTGGTGTTTGCAGCAGCAGCCCAGAACAGGCTGTGCACAGGGGGAAATGTGTCTGCACAGAGGCAAGCTGCTTCCCCCCTCCCCAGGCTCATGGAGCTTCACTAATGCTGTTAGAGCTGGAGCCTGTTCCTCCTCTGCTTAATGACCAAGGGCTGCCAGGGGATAGATGCTGATCAACTGGCAGCATTTCAACTGCATGCTCAAACCCCTGCAGAAACTCAGGAGAGCAATGACAGGGGCTTTGTTCTGCTTGCACAAAAGCTGGGTGATTTGATCTAGTGACAGCAGTCCTGAGAGCTGCCTCTTGATTGCTCTTCATTGCTGATCTCAGGGGCATCCTTTTGCTCCTCTGTGAAGATCTTGCAAACCCGTGCCAACACCAGCTCTCATGCTTCCTTTGTACAGCACCCTTAGAATTGTGTCCCCTTGCTCCTGGGCACCAGTGTCTGCCTAAGCCCCTCAACCCAAGGCATAGATGCTTGTGGGGACACTGTCTCCCTCCTGACTACAGCTTTGATCCCAGGAGGAGTCGGGAGCTCTCAACCCTACTGCAGGGCTTCCTCCTACATTGAGCTCACCATAAACATCTGTCCTTGTCTACAGACGAAAAAAAGAAAAGAAACTTAGGGTTGACAGATTTTCTCAGCCTCTCCTTTCTCTTCATGGCTCTGAGAACCATGACATAGAATCATAGAATGGCTTGGAAGGGATCTTCGAGATCATCTAGTTCCAACTTCCCCTTAAATTAAAGAAGTTCCTCCCTGTGTTCAGATGGAACTCTTCATGTTCAAGTTTGAGCCCATTACCTTTTGCCCTGTCACTAAGCACCACTGAAAAGAGTTTGGCCCCATCTTCCTCACACCCACCCTTAGATATTGTTGACTTGCTAGAGGGCAGGGATGGCATCCAGAGGGACCTGGACAGGCTGCAGAGGTGGGCCCAGGCCAACTTCATGAAATTCAATAAGGCCAAGTGTAAGGTCCTGCACCTGGGTAGGCACAATCCCAAGCACAAATCCAGGCTGGGTGGTGAATGGTTGGAGAGCAGCCCTGAGGAAAAGGACCTTGGAGTCTGGGTTGATGAAAAGCTCAACATGAGCCTGCAGTGTGCACATGCAGCCCAGACAGCAACTGAGTCCTAGGCTGCATCAAGAGCAGCGTGGCCAGCAGGGCAAGGGAGGGGATTCTGCCTCTTTACTCTGCACTCCTCAGACCCCACCTGGAGTACTGTGTGCAGTTCTGGAGCCCTCAGCACAGGAAGGACATGGAAGTGTTGGAGTGGGTCCAGAGGAGGGCCACGAAGATGCACAGTGGGCTGCAGCAGCTCTCCCATGAGGACAGGCTGAGAGAGTTGAGGTTTTTCAACCTGGAAAAGAGAAGGCTTCCAGGAGACCTTGTAGTAGCCTTCCAGTATCTGAAGGGGGCCTACAGAAAGGCTGGGGAGGGACTATTTACAAGGTCTTGCAATGACAGGGCAAGGGGCAATGGTTTTAAACTGGCAGAGGGGAGATTTAGACTGGATGTTAGGAAGGAGTTCTTTCTAGTGAGGGTGGTGAGGCACTGGAACAGGTTGCCCAGGGAGGTTGTGGCAACCTGTTCAAGGCCAGGTTGGACGAGGCCCTGAGTAACCTGTACTAGTGGGAGGTGTCCCTGCCTATGGCAGGGGGTTGGAACTAGATGATCCTTGAGGTTCCTTCCAACCTTACCATTCTATGATTCTATGATTCTATATTTGTAAGCATTGAAAAGATTCCCCCTCAGCCTCCTCTGGGGTTGTTCAGCCTAGGTAAGAGAAGACTCTGAGGGAACCTTAGAGCTAGCTTCCAATACCTGAAGGGATCCTGCAGGAAGAGGGAGTTTTTGTCAGGGTACCCAGAGACAGGACAAGGGGAATGGTTTAAAGCTGAGGGAGGGTAAGGTTAGACTGGATTTTAGAAAGCAGTTCTTCAGTATGAGGGTGGTGAGAGTCTGGAATAGGCTGCCCAGGGAGGTTGTGGATGCCCCCTCCCTAGGGGTGTTCAAGGCCAGGTCGATGATGCCTTAGGTAACCAAGTCAAATTGAGAGGCATCCCTGGCCATGGCGTGGGGGTTGGACAAGATGATCTCTGAGGGTCCATTCCAACCCAATGCAATCTGTGACTCTGAATCTCTGAGGTCCCTTCCAACCTGAGCCATTCTATGATTCTATAGTTCTCAAACTCTACCAAGGCTGGTGCTAAACCATGTCTTTCAGCACCACATCTCAGCCTCCTTTCAACACCTCCAGGGCCGGGGATTCAACCACCTCCCTGGGCAGCCTGTTCCTGTCTTAAAGAATGCTTTCAGTGAAAGCTTTTTTGCTCTTCTGGTTGCCAGACCCCAGAAGGCACCTTCAGAGGGTGTTTCAGCACCCCAGCTCCTCAGAGTGTTTTGATACTATTTACCTTGGATGGCCAGAACTAAGAACATCCTGTAAATTGAGTTAACAGTATTGATTGTGATGTTACTGCCAGGAATATCAAACATCCATAACCCCACTGCAGATGGAGTTCAGATATTCTGAGCTGGTGCCAGATGGTCTGCTCCTTGTCTTGCTCTTATTTTCTTCCTGCTACAGCTGGAGGATGATCCATTGTTGTTATAAATACAGACATGGACACAGCAAATTATATTCTCCTGGCTGTGCCACACTGTGGCTTTTCCTTGTTTAGTTGGGGATTTTTTATAGGGCAGCTGCAAATTTGAGCTGAAATTCATGATGTGAAAAACAGACAGTGCAGGTAGCATAGCCTGGTGGGGCTGGGTTTTTATGCTGAGAGCAAAAGCCAGGCTGTACCTTGCAAGCACAGATTGAGTGGAGAGCTGTGCAAGTGCTCCACTGACAAATCTCCCATGGGTTCAAAAGGACTGCAGGTCTTGTAGGACAGATTTTCAGATCTGCTTGCTGCCCTTAGAGAAGATTACAAAGCCTTGCCTAACTTCTTCTCTGCCCCATACATCTTTAGAGAGTTTGAGGTTCCTGCTACTGCTGAGAGGTGGGCCAGTGCCAACCTCATCAAGTTCAACAAAGCCAAGTGCAAAGCCCTGAGTCTGGGTTGGGGTGAACCCAAGCATGAATCCAGGCTGGGTGGAGAATGGGTAGAGAGCAGTGCTGAGGAGAAGGACCTGAAGTTTCTGAGTGACAAGAAGCTCAACATGAGTCAGCAATGGTTGCTGCCAGCCCAGAAACCAGCCCTATCATGGGCTGCATCTAAAGCAGCATGGGCAATAGGTGCAGGGAGAGGATTCTGCCCCTATGCTACACTTGGCTGAGGGCCCAGCTGCAGTGCTGTGCCCAGTCCAACATGAGAAGGACATGGAGCTATTAAAGCAGTTCCAGAGGAGCCTGGGAAGATAATCAGAGGGATGATCAGAGAACCTCCATGGACATGCTGAGAGTTGGGGATGTTCAGCCTGGAGAAGAGAAGGTTCCAGGGATACCTTAGAGCTGCCTTCCAGTGCCAGAAGGGGGCTACAGGAGGGCTGTGGAGGGACTTTTGACAAAGGCGTGGAGTGACAGGATGAGGGGCAATGGCTTCAAACTGGAAAAAGCTATGTTTAGATTGGACATTAGTAGGAGATGCTTCCCCATAAGTGTGGTGAGGCACTGGAACAGGTTGCCCAGAGAAGTTGTGGAGGTTCCAAGCCAGGGAGTATTGAAAGCCAGGTTGGATGGGGCCTCGAGCAGTTTGGTCTAGAAGGAGGTGTCCCTGCCTGTGGCTGGGAGGTTGTAACTAGCTGGTCTTTAAGGTCTCTTTCAAGCCAAACCATTCTATGATTCCTGGAACTCTTCCACTTAGCAAAAATCCCTGTGGTGGGTGACAATTTGAAAGTGATCCAAGGAGCCCTGAATTTGGGAGCCTTCTGAAATGCAGCAGCAGGCTGTTGTGGCTCTTCCTGTACTCCTCATCTAGGGACTAAAGATCCAGAAAACCACTTCCATACTGACCACAGACACTGCCTAGAATGAAAGCATCTGAGCAGATCCTCAGGACTCCCAAGAGTGAAATGCTGTGGTTTTCCACGCAGCAAATAACTGCTTCCAGCTCCTTTTGGTCAGGGACTCTTGGGAGTAGAGGGTGTGAAGATGTGCTGCTGGGACTCTCTTGGCACAGGCACATCCCTATGTGGCTTGAAACTCAAGTTGCCTTCCCCTGCAAGTTTTAGTGGTTCAAAATGGGAACTGCTGAGCTCAGTGCCCCAATGTAAATTTGCCTCAGACAAGTTGGTTCCTTCACTTCTGCCCTATATATTAATTTCTGCTTTTCAAGAACTCCATGGAGAAGGATCTTGGAGTCCTGGTGGAAAGGAAGTTATCCACGGCATGGCAAGGTGTCATTCTGGCCAAGAGGGCAGACAGCATCCTGGGGCGCATCAAGAAAACTGTGTCCAGCAGGTCTAGGGAGGTTGTCCTCCCCTTGTGAGGTCACATCTAGAGTATTGCATTCCAAAGGGACAGGGAAATATTGGGGAGAGTCCAGTGGAAGCTATGAGGATGATGAAGGGACCAGAACATCTGCCTAATGAGGAAAGGCTGAGACACCTGGGGTTGTTTAGCCTGGACTAGAGAAGGCTGAGAGGAGATCTGATCAATGTTTACAAATACCTGAATGGTGAGTGTCAAGAGTCAGGGGCCAGGCTCTACTTGGTTGTGTCCTGGGATAGGACAAGGGGCAAAGGACTCAAACTGGAACCCAGGGAGTTCTACTTCAACACGAAGAGAAGCTGGTGTGAGGGGGCTGGAGCCCTAGAGCAGGCTGCCCAGAGAGCTTGTGGAGTCTCCTTCTCTGGACACTTTCAGGACTGAGTGCATTCCTATGTTTCCTGCCCTGCAGGGGTGATCCCTGCTTTGACAGGGGATGATCTCTGGAGGCCCCCTCCAACCACTAGCATTCCATGATTCTAAGAGGGCAGGCAGCACGTTAGCATGCCACTCATTCTGGATATAGACCCAAGGATGGTTTTAATTTGGAAGCAGTGCCAGAAGCCTCCCTTGGTTCTAATTCCCATCCTCTTGGGCTGACGTTTCCAATTCCTGGCAGAAATGTGGGCACGCTGAGGAGCGCCAGGCCCCAGACAGTACTGAATGATGTATGAGCTGGTCCTTCTGCTTCTGCCTTGAAGCCATCCATCAATTAGCCTTCAGAGGCCCTTCTGAAATGCAGGCAGGCTTTGATTACTGTAATACAAATTTGTGGTCTAGCACATGCCTTTTCATTTAAAAAGAAGCCAACTTCTGAATAAACAAAACCAGTGAGCTGGGAGAAGATGCCATAAAGACCTGTAGGCCACTTTTTGTGGGCTTAGGAGTTTCCTGCTCTCTATATTCACTTAAATATAAAGAAAACTGACTTGCTATGGGAGTGCTGGAGCCCTGGAGCAGGCTGCCCAGAGATGCTGTGAAGCCTCCTTTTCTGGAGACTTAAAAAACCCACCTGGATGCATTCCTAGGCAACCTGGTCTAGGTGCTCTTGCTTTAGCAGGGGTATTGTATCTCCAGAGGTCACTTCCAACCCCCACCATTCTGTGACAACCTACAGAACTCAGCTGACCCTTTAAGTGCAAGCTGGTTGCAGCAGTGCCTTGGTTGGCTGGAATCATTTTGCAGTGACCAAAAATCCATTTATTAAACCCATCCTCGTACTCTACTCTGCCCTAGTGAGACCACATCAGGAGTATTGTGTCCAGTTCTGGGCTCCCCAGTTCAAGAAGGACAGGGACTTGCTGGACAGAGTATGGAAAAGGTCAGTGAAGATGCAGAGAGGTCTGGAACATTTCTGTGATGAGGAAAGACTGAGAGAGTTGGGGTTTCTTAGTCTGGAGAAGAGTAGCATGAGAGGGGATCTCATCAACGCTGATCAATACTTAAATGGTGAATGGCAGGAAGATGGGACCAGGCTTTGTTCAGTGGTGCCCAGTGACAAGGGGTAACTGGCACAAACTGGAACATCAGAAGTTCCATCTAAAGGTGAAGGGGAACTTCTTTAATTTAAGGGTGATGGAGCCCTGGGGCAGGCTGCCAAGAGAGGTGGTGGAGTCTGCATCTCTGGAGACATTCAGAACCTACCTGGATGTGTTCCTGTGTGACCTTCTTGAGGTGATCCTGCCTTGGCAGGGGAGTTGGACTCAGTGATCTCCAAAGGTCCTATCCAACCCTCACCATTCTTTGATAACCTGTGGATCTCAGCTGAGCTTTGATTAGGTACTGGGTGGCAATCTGTTCCCCCCTGGTTGCAGCAGTGCCTTGGCTGACTGGAGTCATTTTGCAGCACCAAAACTTCATTTATTCAACCCATCCTGTAGAAACTACAAGAGACAGTAGGGCTTTATTCGCTTTGCCTCTTGTGTGCTGTACTGGGGGGGTGGTGGCATCTTCCTGCTGGTCCCAATGCTCTCTGTTGAAGGCAGCTGACCTTTGAAAGAAGGTGAAAGGAACACAAGCAAGCCATCAGGATGCTGCTTTGTGCCCTGCAGGTGATTAAAGCTGTGGAGGAAGGCTACCGCCTGCCAAGTCCCATGGACTGCCCTGCTGCTCTCTACCAGCTGATGCTCGACTGCTGGCAGAAGGACCGCAACAGCCGGCCCAAGTTCGATGACATCGTCAGCATGCTGGACAAGCTCATCCGGAACCCCAGCAGCCTGAAGACCTTGGTGAATGCATCCAACAGGTACACATGGGGCCACAGAGAGCCTGCCAAGTCAGACTCCTGTCTGAATAACCCACCCCTGAGGGTGAATTGCTGCTTGGTATTTAACCCATGCACATCTGTGAGTGGATGTTCTTCCTTATGTCGTGGAATCAGAGAATCATAAAATCGTGTGGGTTGGAAAAGTCCTCTAAAATCATCCAGTCCAACCATCAACCCAACCCCACCACAGCCATTAAACCATGTCCCAAACTGCTATGTCCACACCTTTCTCAAACACCTCCAGGGATGGTGACTCCACCATCAGCCTCTTCCAATCCCTGACCATTCTTGCAGCTAAGAATTTTTTTCTTAATCTCCAACCTAAATCTCCCTGGCACAATTTCAGGCCATTTCCTCTCCTTCTATCACCTGATACCAGGGAGAAGAGACCAACTCCCACCTCACTGCAATGTCCTATCAGGGAGCAGTAGCAAGCAATGAGGTCTCCCCTCAGGCTCCTCTTCTCTACACTAAACAACCCTCAGCTTCTCCTCACCAGACCTGTTCTCCAGACCCTTTACCAGCTTTGTTGTCCTTCTCTGGACCTGCTCCAGTCCCTCAAGGTCTTTCTTGGACTGAGTGACTCAAAACTGAACCAGGACTCAAAGTGTGGCCTCACCAGTGCACAGTACAGGAGCCTTAGTATTTTAGTGAGCTCTAATGTTGGGCTCTCCACTGCAAACACAGAAGCAGTGTTTCAGAGCCATCTGTGCTGCTAGTCACTCAGTCCCTGTAAGATCATGAAGGACAGGAGAATAGAAATCATCACTGCTCCTCTGAGGGCAGTGGAGGACAGGCTGAGGAAGGACTGACTTTGGAGATCCCTTCCAACCCAAACTATTCTGTGATTTTGTAATATTCCATAATTAACACTGAAAGAAGCCCTTTGAGGGAGGTGATTCTCAAAGGAGTCAAAACAAGGCACTTTGTTTCCCTTGGACAGAGTTGAGAGGGGTGTAAGCTGAAGTCAGACTGGTGCTGCGGACCAAAGCAGAAAGGTACATTTGGACTGGGGATTAGGAAGAAATTCTTTCCAGTGAGGGTGGGGAGACACTCCAACAGGTTGCCCAAGGACGTTGTGGATGTCCCCTCTCTGGAGGTGTTCAAGGCCAGGTTGGATGAAGCCTTGAGCAACCTGGGCTAGTGGAACATGTCCCTGCCCGTGGCAGGGCGTTTGGAACTGGATGATCTTCGAAGTCCCTTCCATAGCAAACCATTCTGTGGCTCTGTGATCTCCACACCTTCCAAGAGAGTCTTGCACAGCCTCATGTGGCCATCTCACCCCACCTTGCAGTGAGACCTCCCATCCCTGTGCCGCCCTGTCCTTGTACAGAAAGATCAGACCTCTGTTGGTTTTCAAGCAGCTCTGACTCCTCACAATATTTCCCATGCCTCATTTCCCACCTGAAGAACAACAAAGGACTCCTGTTAGCAATCAGATGTAACGTCAGTCCGAGCAAACCTGTGGGAGAAGGTTGATGATAGCATGAAATGTGCTGTCATCTAGTTCTCTTATAAGCTAGTTCTCTTTTATTTTCAGCTCAGAAGCTTCACTTTCCAGACTGGTTATCTGGTGGTTTGTGCACTCTTTCACAGCTTCAGATTGCACTGGGTTGGAAGGGACCCACAAAGGTCAGTGGGTTGTCTAACCCCGCCTGCAGGCAGCGGGGACCCCTCCAACAACAGCAGGCTGCCCAGGGCCACTTTGAGTCTGATCTTGAATGTCTCCAGGGGTGGAGCCTCAATCACATTCCTGGACAACCTGTTCCAGTATTTCACCACCCTTATCATGCAGAACTTCCCCCTGAGGTCCGGCCCAAACCTACCCTGCTCCAGTTTCAAACCATTGCCCCTCCTATTGCTACAGTCTCTCCTCAGCCTTCTTTTAGGTCCTTCCAAAGCCTTCTCTTTTCCATGCTGAACAATTCCCTCTGTCTTCATAACAGAGGTGCGCCAGTCTGCTGCTCATCTTTAAGGCCTCCTCTGGATCCTCTCCATGTCTCTCCTGTGTTGGTGATCCCATAGTTGGACACAGCACTGCAGGTGAGGTCTTGGCAGAGCAGAGAGGCAGAATCACCTCTTTCCATCTGCTGGCCACACTGCTTTGGATGCAGCCCAAGCTGCTACTGGCCTACTGGGCTGAAAGTGCCCATTGATGGCTTAGGTCCAGCTTCTCACCCCACACCATCCCCAAGTCCCTTTTCTGCAGGGCTGCTCTCAATCTGATGGCCCACCAGTCTGGACTGATATAGAGGGATTCCCTGACTTAGGTTCAGGAGCTTGCACTTGTTGAGCCTCATGAGATTCTAGAGAAAAGAGAGAATGCAGTCAGCAAACCATTTCCTCAAACTGCTGAGCACTTTGCTGATGTTTTATTCTACTAACAGGTCCGGGCAATTCAGAGCTGCTGTGGGTGTTTTGCATATGGATGGAGCAGCTGAGCAGACAGGCTTTGGGACAGTGCTTCTAAGCCTCATGGATTGCTCTGCACAGACCACAGCAATTCTAAAGGAGTCGTAATTTCAGTGTCTGGCAGCTGTAAAGGATGGTGGTGGTGGTGGTGGTGTTCTGTGTAATGTGTTCTTTATGGAAATTCTCATTAATGCAAATAAGGGAGAAAGTCACTCTC
The DNA here is from genome assembly GCA_013396675.1 of Eubucco bourcierii. Taxonomy (NCBI): domain Eukaryota; kingdom Metazoa; phylum Chordata; class Aves; order Piciformes; family Ramphastidae; genus Eubucco; species Eubucco bourcierii. The sequence goes on along the minus strand of VWZE01002128.1, from coordinate 53,869 downwards.
TACATTACAGCTCTGCATATCAGTAGGTGCCTTCTGACATCAGTGATGGAAAATCCACTTCTTATTATGATTACTTAGGAGTTTTGAATTTCTCATGTGTATAAAATGTTATGGGAAGCCATTATGTGCTGGGTACTGGAGGTATTCACATTTTATTGGGCCCTTCAGCCTTGCCATTAAATAAACAAATAATCCTAATGTGCTCATAAAACATATGAAGATTCTTGAAGTGCTATAGCGTCATAGATTCATTGAATGGTTTGGGTTGGAAGGGACCTTAAAGATCATCTAGTTCCAACTCCCTGCCATGGGCAGGGACACCTTCCACTACACCAGGTTGCTCAGGTGTCATCCAACTTGACCTTGAACACCTCCAGGGAGGGGACATCTACAGCCTCCCAGGGCAAACTATTCCAGTATCTAACCACCCTCACTCTAAAGAATCTCTTCCTAATCTCTAGTCTCAGTCTGCACTCTTCCAGCTCAAAGCCATTGTCTCTCATCCTGTCACTACAATCCCTTGTCCAAAGTCCCTCCCCAGCTCTCCTGTAGCCCACTTCAGGTACTGGAAGGCTGCTGTAAGGTCTCCCTGGAGCCTTCTGTTCTCCAGGCTGAACAGCCCCAGCTGTCTCAGCATCTCCCCATAGGGGAGGTTCTCCAGCCCTCTGATCCTATTTGTGGCTTCCTCTGGACCATTCCAGCAGTTCAATATTCTTGATGCAGTAGGAAGTCTTTCAGATGTGATCCTTACCATCAGAAGCTGACCTAGAAAATGGGTGGGGGGTGGTTAACCTTTTTGCAAGGCTTATGTGTGCCGCATATCATGGTTTACAAAGCAAGGGACAGACCTAGTTTCTTTCCTTGTGCTGACCTGGCACAGGCCCCCTTTGCTCTTTGCACATCATTAGTAGGATGGTGGACCCGTCCGTGGCATGCGCTGCTTGTGCCAGGCACTGCAGTGGTGTTTCTGCTGTGCTGAAGGGTTATTATCTCCCTCAGCTCCTGCTTCCGTGAATGGCATCACCGAGCAGGTTAGCAACTGAGGCTGCATGGGCTTGAGCCAGGGTGTGAGAGCTGGACTCTGCCTCTGCTTTCAAGGGTGGAGTCTTTGGAGCATTGCTGCTCTCTGCAGGGCTCTCTAGATGCTGCCCACACAAGAAAAAAAGAAAAAAAACCAAAAAACCAGCAGCACCCTCATGCAGCCCAGAAGGCAGCTGTGGGCTGGGCTGCAGCAAAAGCAGTGTGGTCAGCAGGGCAAGAGGGGGGATGCTGCCCCTTCCCTCTGCTCTGCTGAGACCTCACCTCCAACACTGCATCCAGTTCTGGTGTCCTCAGCATAAGAAGGACACAGATCTGTTGGAGAGTCCATAAGAGGCCACAAAGATGATCTAAGGGCTGGAGCACCTCTGTGATGAGGACAGGCTGAGGGAACTGGGGTTGTTCAGCCTGCAGAAGAGAAGACTCTGGGAGGACCGTAGCGTTGCATTCCAATACCTGAAGGGATCTTACAGGATGGGTGCAGAGACTTCCTAAGGGTTTCTAGAGACAGGACAAGGGGGAATGGTTCAAAGCTGAGGGAGAGCAGGGTTAGACTGGATCTTAGGATGAAATTCTTTGCCAAGTGTAGGTGAGAGGCGTCCTTGCCCATGGCAGGGGGGTTGGAGTAGAAGGTCTCTGAGGTCCCTTCCTACCCGAGCTATCTATGACTGTATGATTTGTAATCCCCACCCAGCTGGCTCCTGATGTATTGACAACAGCCTGACATTGATGGTCTCTGCTGGGAAATGCGATTTGGGCTCTGGACTGTCCTAAGTTAATTAGGAGCTTTAAAAGAGGAGGTGGAAAACAAGGCAGGAGGAGTGAAACTAAAGGCTTTGCAGTAACTGTGGCTGGGGACCCTGATGGAAGAGGAGTCTGATTGTGGGTGAGAGGTAATGGGAACACACAGTAGTCCTCTTCTGCTTGCAGTAGGGAGCAGAAATGCCAGGAGCTAGCTCAAAAATGAGTGAAGTTACAGGTGAAGTGGTATAGAATCATAGAATAGTAGGGGTTGGAATGGGCCTCCAGAGATCCTCCAGTCCAGCCCCCCTGCCAAAGCAGGATCACCTAAGGCAGGTCACAAAGGAATGCACCCAGATGGATCTGGAAAATCTCCAGAGAAGGAGACTCCACAACCTCTCTGGGCAGCCTGCTCCAGGGCTTCAGCAGCCTCACACCAAAGAAGTTCCTCCTTGTGTTGAGCTGGAACCTCCTGTGCTCCAGATTGTACACAATGTTCCTTGTCTTCTCATAGGACACCACTGAAAAGAGCCTGGCCCCTTCTTGTTGAGACACCTCCCTCAGGTATTTATAGATATGGATAAAGTCCCCCCTCAGGCTGCTCCTCTCCAGACTAAACAGCCCCAGGTCTCTCAGCCTTTCCTTGTAGCACAGGTATTCAAAATTCCCACCAAGCCTCCGAGTTTAGGCTGCAGTACTGAACACACAGTGAGAGAATCATCTCCACCTTCTAAAAAGGTGGGCCACTGAGTGCCATCAGGTGCACCTTGATACCTTCTGTGTCTCTGCTTGCCTTTAGGGTGTCCAATCTGCTGGTAGAGCACAGTCCAGTGGGGAGCAGTGCCTACAGGTCGGTGGGGGAGTGGCTGGAAGCCATCAAAATGGGCCGGTACACCGAGATCTTCATGGAGAACGGATACAGTTCCATGGACGCTGTGGCTCAGGTGACCCTAGAGTGAGTAGTGCCTGGATCATTTTCACCTGGTTGGTTGGAATTGCAGAGTGGAGGAAGACAAACCATGCAAAAAATACGGAGGGGTGAGGTTGCAGAAGGGGAAACCGTGTCCCTGTGTTTGCAGTCAGCAGTTTCTCTTCTAGCTTCGGTATTGGTGACAATAAAGAGCAGGCAAGATTAAAACCTAGGGTCCCTCCATGGGCAGCCAGTACTTTGGAGCCTCTACTTGTAGCAATTCGTGCTCAGGCTTGGATAATTGTCAGGCCATCGGCTCTGTCTAAGAGCACTTGATCATTTGGAGTTGCCAACAAGTAAAAGAAGCCCTCGCCCTACTGCTCCAGGCATAGCATCTGGACTCCCCACTGAGTTATACAGGCTGGACACCAGATCAGCTGGGAACCCAAACAGGTACCAAGCCCAGCAAGGCCTGGAAGTATCATTCGACGTGAACAGAAATAAGCATAGGTACAGCTGATGCCAGCAGAAGAGCAGCAGCAAACCCACAGAGCCCTAGGGGATAGACTTCCTGTCTGAGAGCCTTCCTTCTGAAGGTGTCCTTGGCTGTTTGCACATGGCTGTGGCTGCAGTTGGGATGACAGCACTCAGGTGACTTGGTATAGGCCTCGGGGGCTGCTGCTTTGTTCTGCTCCACCTTTAATTTCCTGCCTTGCTTGTGTAATTATGGCTGTTCTTCTGCAACCTACTCTGAGTTGCCTCAAGCCTGCCTTTCTAGCTGGGTTAGTCTGAGCTTGGGTTAATGCAGGCATTAGAGCAGGTGATGCTGTGGAGAAGACTGTGGCTCCTCCAATCACACATGGATCACCAGTGCAGCTAGAGCTGGTGCTGAGCATTAGGGATGAAACAAGAGAAATCCCCCCAGAACTGCAGCATTTCTCCAGCCTGCTCCAGGCTTGCTCTGGAGCTGACCCTCTACACCTGCTGCAGGTTAGTGACATCTCCATGGAGCTCAGGTTTGTGTTATATGCATGGAGGGAGTCCAGGAGTGTTTTCTGCTCTCACTCAGGCTTTATTTGCTTCAGTCATACCACCAAGATTTTTGCCCCTTACACCTGGGCTCATCCAGTCTATCTCCAGACATTGTCATGAAAACCCTGAGCTAGGGATTCGATCCTCTCCATCAGGTGTCAAGGTAGTCAGAGTGCATGAATTCCCACCTGGATGCTTTCTTGAGTGCCTGAGAGCCTTACAGGTGATCTGCCAGCCAGGTCCTGCAATGACATGCCATGTTACTTTGCTTTTGAGGACTCCATTGTTCCTCACCCACTCTGATATTGCAGTGCCCAGAAACACCAGGCTTCAGGGCTTCATTTAGGCCAGTGAGGTGAGACTCCACCTTGAATATTGTGTCCAGTTCTGGTGTCCCCAGCATGAGAAGGACACAGAGCTGTTGGCAAAAATCCAGAGGAGGCCACAAAGATGATCCAAGGGCTGGAGCACCTCTGCTATGAGGTCAGGCTATGGAGTCATTCAGCCTGGAGAAGACTCTGGGAGGACCTTAGAGCTGCCTTCCAATACCTGAAGGGATCCTACAGGAAGGCTGCAGAGGGAGTTTTCACAAGGGTGTCTAGAGACAGGATGAGGGGGAATGGTTTGAAGCTGAGGGAGAGCAGGGTTAGACTGGATCTTAGGAAGAAGTTCTTCAGTAGGAGGGTGGTGGGACTCTGGAATAAGCTGCCCAGGGAGGTTGTGGATTTTTTCTCCCTGGAGGTGTTCAAGGCCAGGCTAGATGAGGCCTCCAGTTGAGAGGTGTCCCTGCCCATAGCAGGGGGGCTGGGAGTAAGTCATCACTGAGGTACTTTGCAGCCTGAGCCGTTCTGTGATCCTATGAATGTAAAGAATTCCTAAAATCTACTGGGGAAAAAAAGTTGCTAGTGCTGTAGGAGGGGCTGGCCACCATGCTGATGGGACTGGTGGCTGTGGGCACCCAACCTGTGGCCCTAGTTGAGCTGGCAGATGTTCAGCATTGGGGGTTCTTTTTAATTCTCCCAACTTTGGCACCCAAAGCAAAATCCTGCTCATCACTGTGCTGCCTTCAAACTGAATGGCTTCATGTGTTTATTGCAGGCAAGAGTAGTGTTAGTGAGTGGATTTTGGAAAGAAAAGAGTTGAAGAAAGCTAAAACCAGTGAATATGTGCCCCAGGTCAGTGAATATTTGTCCCAAGTCAGTGAATATTTGCCCCAAATCAGTGAATATTGCCCCAAGTCTGTAAATAGTTGCCACAAGTCAGTGAATATTTGTCCCAAGTCAGTCAATATTTGCCCCAAGTCAGTCAATATTTGCCCCAAATCAGTGAATATTGCCCCAAGTCTGTAAATAGTTGCCACAAGTCAGTGAATATTTGTCCCAAGTCAGTCAATATTTGCCCCAAGTCAGTCAATATTTGCCCCAAATCAGTGAATATTGCCCCAAGTCTATAAATAGTTGCCACAAGTCAGTGAATATTTGGCCCAGGTCAGTGAATATTGCCCCAGGTCAGTGAATATTTGCCCCAGGTCAGTGTATATTGCCCCAAGTCTGTGAACATTTGGCCCAGGTCAGTGCATATTGCCCCAGATCTGTGAATATTTGCCCCAGGTCAGTGAATATTTGGCCCAGGTCAGTGCATATTGCCCCAAGTCTGTGAATATTTGGCCCAGGTCAGTGAATATTGCCCCAGGTCAGTGCATATTGCCCCAGGTCTGTGAATATTTGGCCCAGGTCAGTGAATATTGCCCCAGGTCAGTGCATATTGCCCTAGGTCTGTGAATATTTGGCCCAGGTCAGTGAATATTGCCCCAGGTCAGTGCATATTGCCCTAGGTCTGTGAATATTTGGCCCAGGTCAGTGAATATTGCCCCA
>VWZE01002128.1:37437-48237 GCA_013396675.1 Eubucco bourcierii | reverse complement strand
GCCCCAGGCCAGTGACTATTGCCCCAGGTCAGTGCATATTGCCCCAGGTCTGTGAATATTTGGCCCAGGTCAGTGAATATTGCCCCAGGTCAGTGCATATTGCCCTAGGTCTGTGAATATTTGGCCCAGGTCAGTGAATATTGCCCCAGGTCTGTGAACTTTTGCCCCAAGTCAGTGTATATTGTCCCAAGTCAGTAAACATTGCCTCAAATCAGTGAATATTGCCCCAAGCTGCGCCTGCTTCCATAAAAGTCCTGCAGAAAATGTGTCCCCCCTCAACAAAGAGTGATGTCTACATTTAGCTCTAATTCTTGCAAAGGGATGAATCACCCTGTGAAAAGTGGAGCCTCACCCTCCACTCCCTCTTTCCAACTGGATATCAGACTTGAAGGCAACCCTTCCAGTGGACCAGACCTGCTCTTTAAACTTGTGGACCACCCAGTGACTTTTGAGTGTGTCTGGAGCTCTCTCATTCCCCTGCAAGAATAACCTTCCCAGGACAATCCTGCAGAATAGCTAGATCCATGACATGAGTTGCAGTCTGAACCTGGGCTGGACCACTTCCTAACCGTGTGGACTTACACCCCCTTGGAAAGCTCTGTACTCACTGAATCTCAGGACCTCCCTGTTGTTTGTTCTTAGATGAAGAGCTCTGAATATTTGTAATACTCTGTGCTGTGTTGCTTTGCATTGTACTTTTTTTTTTTTTTCCTTCTTCTAAAATAAAATCATTTATTTATTGGAAGCTGATGCTGGATGAAGAGCAGTTTAAGAGTTCACCTGCTCTGGATCCTTATTCTTGAACCTGAAAGCTCAGTCCTGAGATTGGGATCCTCTCTCTGCTGCTGAACAAAGCAATTCTTTAGAGTCAAGTAGGGTGGGAATAAGGAATGAGAGCAGATGAACTCTTAACAAATGCTTTTCACCAAGTCCTCATTTTATGCAGAAGTCCCTAGGAAGGGAATTCCTTTCTCTTTGGCATCTTCTGAAGGTCTTTTGAGGTCGTTCTTCTCCTTTCCCCTCATTCAAACTGACGACTAACTCTGTGAGTAGTCCCAGTCTGCATGGGCAGTTGTAGAGTTCCACCACGTGAAGAAGAGTGGTGAAATCTGACCTGGATGGGAGCTGAAATACAAACTGTGTGTGGTAGGTTGGTGGCTGCCAGCCGTGGAGGTCTTTCAGGACCCTGACTCTTGCTTGCATGACTGGTGAGGGTGGGGGCTGTGTTTTATGTGGCAATCCAGTCCGAGTCTACACTGTGTGTGACAAACCGGTCCATGGTGTGTAAGTAGCTCTGTTTGTAAATAAAATGTTTTAAATCTACTCCTTGCAACGTGGAGACCCTGAATTCAACCCTTGTGAGTGGAGGAGGCTGCAGGGAAGAGGGGCAGGTTGGTTGTCCCTGGCAGTGGCGGCTGGGCTGTGGTGCCAGGCGGCGGTGAGGGAGCGGCACACTGCAGCTGCACACAGGGTGCTTGGGGGGACCCCACGCCAATTTCCCCTTCCCTGCCTGGACTTTTGGTCAGCTTACAGCAGCTTCCTGGCACTGTCTTGGCAAGTGACAGTCCTGCCTGCTTCCACCCTGAGCCCTGGCTAAACGAAAGAGAAGGGAAAAGGGGAGACTTCTCCCTGAATTGAGAAGCAAAAGGTGTCTATTGCCAGAGGGGGTCAAGTGTTCTGAAGCGGGGAGACAGCACATGGCTGCACATAACTGCAGGGCACCCCTGTGCTGCTGCCACAGCCATGCACGCTAAACCCAGCGCTGGGTGGGGACGTCACTTACAGGGCAAGGTGCTGCCTGGATCCTGATCACAGGTGTCTTTCCCCCACCAGCCTGGGTCTTAGCTGAGCCTTCTCTTGCAGGGAATTGCAAAAATCAAAGAATCTCAGCATGGTAGGAGTTGGAAGGGACCTCCAGAGATCATCTAGTCCAACCCGCCTGCCAGAGCAGGGTCACCTAGGGCAGGTCACAGAGAAACACACCCAGATGGGTCTTGAAAATCACAGAATCACAGAGTCACAGAACTTTAGAGGTTGGAAGGGACCTCCAGAGATCGAGTCCAACCTCCCTACCAAGGCAGGATCCCCTAGGGTAGTTCACTCTGGAATGCATCTAGGTGTGTTTTGAAAGTCACCAGAGAAGGAGACTGCACAACCTTTCTGGATGGCCTGCTCCAGGGCTCTGGTATCCTCAAAGTGAAGAAGTCTTATTCTTAAGTTCAAGTGGAAGCTTCTGGTTCCTTCTGGGTTCTAGTTCGTGCCTGTTGCCCCTTGTCCTGTTGCTGTGCACCACGGAAGAGAGCCTGGACCTATGCTCTTGACCTTCATCCTTTAGATATTGCTCAGCACTGAGATAGCCTCTCTTTTCCATCTGATTTCTTTTACTTCTGAGGCTGTGCCTCAGCAGACAGCCACACACAGCTCCTCTGTGGAGCTAAGCCCAGTGATGCAGCCAGTTGACTGCAGTGACATGAACCAGGCAGTGTTTTTGCAGCCCTTTGTCACAGAGGTTGATTTATTCTGCCTTTGTTTTGGGGTTTGGTATTTTTTTTGTTTGTTTGGTTGGTTTGTTTTTGGTTTGTTAGTTTTTTTGCACCTGGTTTGGTTTCTGCCTCATGGTCCTTTAAGTCCTTCAGGGCTGGATGTGTGGGACCATGCAATGTGCTTCAAGTCACAGTTGGAAAATGGGAGTTAAAGCCCCTGCATTCCCTGGGAGAGCTCTGGGAGGTTTTCTTTTGCTGCCTTTTGCAATGTGCAGGGTGGCTTTGGAATAAAGCTGCTGGCTACATACTAGGTGAGCATACAGGAACTGCTGTCTTCCTTTCTGTCTGTAGAGGTGAAAGACCCCCATGGTAGGGTTTTGTTCCCCTCTTTGAGGAGTCCCTGTGCTTTTGGCTGGCAGCTCCACATTGCAGAGGATTTCATATTAAAAAAGTAATAATAGACTGGATCCCCTGGTGAGCAGCTAATGGATTGAAACCAGAAACTCCTTTTTCTTCCTGCTTTCTTGTAAATCAATGAGCTGCTCCTCCAGGATATTGAGTTGAGGGGCTACTCAGAGGGAGAAAAGAGCTGTGTAGTGAGGAGGGGAGTTTTTATTAGCCTGATGGAGCCGTGTGTGATGCCTTTTTCATGGATTCAGGTTTTGTTTTTGGTTTGTTTTTTTTTTTTTTTTTTTTTTTTTTTTTTTGTGGGTGTAACATGTAAGAGTATCAGAAATGATCCATCTGGGCAAAATCAGTGGTGCTGGATTTTCCAAAGAGCTCAGCTTGCACTTTTCAATATCTGGAGAAAAGGAAAAAAATAAAATAAAATGAAAAGAGGCTGAATTTTCACAAAGGAAATGCCAGCAGAGTTGTACTCAGCAGGGGGAAGATGGATGTTGGCTCTTCCGAAAATTAGGTGCTGTGCCGGGCTGGGGTTTTGGGGTTGTTGTCTGGTTTTATCTTTGGTGTGAACTTCCAGCTGTGCTGTGTACATAAAATAAATTGCATGTAACCAACAGCAGCACCACATTTGCTGTCATTATTAAGGTGGCTAGCTGAAGTAGTTTCACAATTCAGTGGAGGCAGAAATGGAAGTGTATGTTCCCTCAGAGAAGGTAGCCACATTCTGCAGCTGCAGCAGCCAGGTAAGGAGCATTACTGCTGTGTCTGGCTGACCTCCCTTGCTCCATGCCCCTTCCACCGTGATTTCCCCTCTGATGAGGTACCTCCATGTAAAAAGGGGTGAGGAGGAAATGAAGGGTTCAGCCTGGGGCAGAAACTGTGCTCCTTTGCAAATCAAAGGGCTGAAAAGGTGACAACCCTTGGAAGACAGCAGATCTAACTTCTGACTTCCACCAGCTGATGTTAACCTATCGACCTTGGCTCAGGATTGCTTCTTATTCAAAAGAGTGTGGGTTTTGGGCAGGGGTGCTTGGTGCTATTCACACAGCAGTCTCTGTGCAGAACGTGAAGCTACTGAGGGAGGTGCACCTCCATGAAAGATCATGGGAAATATTACATGAACCTCATCTCATCAGGTTCAAGAAGGCAAAGTGCAGGGTCCTGCACCTAGGTCAGGGCATCCCTCAATATCAATCCAGGCTGAGGGATGATGAGATTGAGAGCAGCCCTGCAGAGAAGGACTTGTGGGTGCTGGTGGGTGAAAAGCTGGACATGAGACAGCAATGGGCACTGGCAGCCCAGAAGACCAATGGCAGCCTGGGCTGCATTCAAAGCAGTGTGGCTAGCAGATGGAGAGAGGTGATTCTGCCCCTCTGCTCTGCTCTGCTGAGACCTCAACTGCAGTGCAATGTTCAGCTGTGGGGCCACCAGCAGAAGAGAGACATGGACATGATGGAGCCAGTCCACTGGAGGAGCACAGAGATAATCAGAGGCCTGGAGCACCTCAGCAATGAGGACAGGGTGAGGAGGGAGCTTGGATTGTTCAGCCTGGAAAAGAGAAGGCTCCAGGAAGACCTTAGAGCTGCATTTCAATATCTGAAGGGGACTTACAGGAGGGCTGAGGAGGGTCTGCTCAGAAGGGCCTGTGGTGAGAGGTATGAGGGGCAACGGTTTGAAACTGGATCAGGGAAGATTTTGGTTGGACATGAAGAGGAAGTTCTGCACAATGAGAGTGGTGAGACACTGGAACAGGCTGCCCAGGGATATGGTCGAGGTCCCATCCCTGGAGACACTCAAGATCAGACTCAATGTGTCCCTGGGCAGCCTGATCTAGTTGGAGGTGTCCCTGGTGAGTGCAGGGGGATTGAACAAAGTGACCTTTGAGTGTCCCTTCCCACTGGATGCAATCTGTGTAGAAGTGTGTTGGTGGTCATAGCACATGTCTACCTGCTGTGAGCTTAGGCCAGGTTTCCAGTATGTCTCAGGTGATGGTTGGGCTCCTGGGTGTTGGTGATTATCCTCAGCCCTTGCATGCACCACCCCCATCAGTGTGATTTCCAAAAAGCAGCTCTGTGCTCAAGGAGGCCATGTCCTGCTGGCTTGCAGTTGGAGAGATTATTCCTAGAGATGTGCGCAGAGAGCAGCAACAGTTCTGTGGTTTGTGTGTGTGTTGGTGAGTTCTCAGAGCCCTGCTTTGAACACAGCCTTTATTCAGTGCAGCCTGGAGGTGGAAAGTGAGAGGGCTGATGTTTCTCTAGTGGGAAGTCTTCAGAGCACACACAGTGTCTCTAAGTCAGGTGTTGAGTCTAAGTGCGTCTAACAGTCTGTGAGTCTTGTGTTGCAAACGTGGATGCACCTGTCTTAATGTTTCTTCTGAGCTTTTATTCCTCCAACGTCTTTGTGAACTCATCCCTCAGTAGGAAACCCCTACAGCTCTGCTCTGCCACAGCCCACGGCCTGAACTGCCTTTAGATCACCCAGGGTCCTGCTCTGCAGTCTCCAGAGGTGATTTGCACTCTCATGTCTTCGGGTGGGATAAATTGTCCCCTAGCACCATGAACTTTGGTGATCACCTCCATCTATACAGCTACATTCTCGAGGGCTGAGCTTCTGAGGAAGCAACCTTTCCTTTTAATCCTGCACTTCACATAAGCTGCCTCGATTCACACCTTTCCTGTCATGGCAGCACAGCACAAATGCCTCTAACTCAGAAAATTCACCCCTCAAAAACAAAACAAAAAACAAACAAACAAAACCCAAATGTGGGTTTGAAGGAAGACTTGCAAAGGTCTAGAGGGAATATTGCCAATTCTTATGGACTTGAGGGAGTCATCAGAGTAGTGGCCTGTGCTGGAGGCCTTTGCTGTAGAGCTCTCTCTAGGAGCTGGCTCTAGAACTTTGTGCCCTTTGTGTGGCTTTTGAGTTTGCCTAGTCCGAAGAGGAAGGAAGTGTGGATTGACCTCCACTACTCATATCTGAGCTCAACCACAAGCCTCTCCCAGCAGAAGAGAACTGCAACACAGCCTTTCTTAGGTGGCTTTTTCTCTTGGAAACATGACTTATCACACCTAGCAGAGTCCTTGGCCAAAGGTGATGCTGACGCTTTGCTGTCCAGCTTTTCTCCTTGGCCAGCGATCTCGGTCAGACTCTGTCACCTCTCTGAGATGGTGTCAAGCATTAAGGAAAAACCCCACAAATCTGGGGAAAATTAAATTTCATAGATTTGTAGAATGGCTCAGGTTGGAAGGGACCTCAGAGATCGTCTACTCCAACCTCCCCACCACTGGCAGGGATGCCTCTCAACTAGACTTTGGCTGCTCAAGGCTTCATCCAACCTGGCCTTGAACACCCCCAGGGAAGAGGCATCCACAACCTCCCTGGGCAGCCTGTTCCAGTGTCTCACCACCCTCGTGCTGAAGAACTTCTTCCTCACATCCAGTCTAACCCTGCTCTCCCTCAGCTTCTAACCATTCCCCTTGTCCTGTCTCTAGACACCCTTATGACCAGTCCCTCTCAGCCTTCCTGGGAGCTGGCAGTGGTCAGAGGTAGGCGCTGGCAGCGGCAGCAGTGCCAGCAGCGATGTGCGCGGTGGCGTCTGCCTGAGCAGACCCTGGAACCAACGTCTGCTTTCTCCCACAGGGATTTGAGGCGGCTGGGAGTGACACTTGTTGGTCACCAGAAGAAGATAATGAGCAGCCTTCAAGAGATGAAGGTCCAGTTGGTGAATGGGATGGTGCCATTGTAACTGGGTTTTAAAGTCACTTCCTCAAAGTGGGTCGGTCCTGCACTTTGTACACTAGCCCTGAGATTTATTTTGACTAAAAAAAGAAAAAAAAGAAGAGAAAAAAAAAAAAAAAAAGAGAGAAAAAGGGAAATTCAGTGCTTTCTACAACTGAAAGACCTTGGCTTCTGCCTCAGTGTTTATAAAGCAGTGTTTGACTTCAAAAAAAAGTTTTCCTTTTCTTCTTCTTTGTGTCCTCATTTTCCTGAAGTTGATGTAAGATGCATGGAACATGGAAACGAATCTGCTGTCACGTGAGGTGAACCCATCTCTTAAGCTTCAGCCAGGACAACCAGAAGCCTCCCCACCACAAGCTGGGAGATACTTGTATCAAGAGGGAGAGAGAGCTATAAATATGCCTAGCACCTTTCCATCCTGAGTTGCAGCAGCACACGGTGGTGCTTCCAAGGACTGCCTTGAGCAGAGGAGTTTTGTGGCGGTGCACCCAGCGGGCTCCACAAAAGCTGCAGTTTGCTGGAGTTCCAGCTTGGAGTCGTAGCTGTCTCCAGGAGTGTCTTGAAGAGCAATATTGATTAGAGTATTTCTCCATAGAGATGTTGTTTTGTAAATGTAAAGAAAAGGATGGGGGGGTGGGGGTGGAGGGAAGGAAAACAATAATAAATGCTGTTACACAGCATGAAGTTACAGAGGCTGGCTGGTGTATAAACGTGTTGCTTGCTCTGTGGTGGCAAAGCCAACACAGGGTGTATATTTTGGGGGTTGGTTTTTTTTTTTTTTTGGTTGGTTGGTTTTGGTTTGGTTGGGGTTTTTTTCTTTCAAACACACACACACCCTACCCTGTGTTCCCAAGGTTGTTTGCCCTTCTGGGAGGACATTGATGGTGAAGATGTATATACTGTGCAGTTTGCTACACATCAAGTACAAGACCTGTGCTCTTTCCTTGGTTTGGCCTTTTTTTTTTCCTGCCCCCCTCTCTTTGGTTTGTCTCTCTCTTCTGTTACTGCTCTGTCATTTGGGGGTTTGGGGGGGATTTTGGTTCGGTTTGATTTTTTTGCTTTAGGCAACACCTGAAGCCTCCAGGAGGTTCCATGGATCAAGTAGAATCATAGAATCATGGAATTGTTCCAGGTGGAAGAGACCTGTAAGGCCCCTCCCTGGAAGTGTTTAAGGCCAGGATGGATAAGGCCTTGAGCAACCTAGTCTGGTGGGAGGTGTCCCTGCCCATAGCAGGGAGGTTGGAACTGGATGATCTCTAAGGTCCCTTCCAACCTCAACCATTCTATGAATCACCAAGTCTAACCCTCAGCCCAACCACCACCATGGCCACTAAACCACGTCCCCAAATGCCACATCCACACATGTCTTAAACACCTCCAGGGACACTGACTCCATCACCTCCCTGGGAAGACAACACAGACATGGAAAAACATGGCAACTTCTCCTCTGGGTGGGGGATGCCAGAAAGCAACCAACCAACCCACACAGCCACTGGCAGGGGGAGCCTGCCTCCACCATCTCATCAGAGCTAGAGACAGGGCTAATTGCAAAGCTAAAGATCACAGAGGCCCTGCCACAACATAGAATTGTAGCATCATAGAATCACAGAATGGCTGGGGACTCCAAAGGTCATCCAGTCCAACCCCCTGTGCAGTCAGCAGAAATATCCTCCACTAGAGCAGGTTGCTCAAAGCCTTGTCCAGCCTGACCTTGAATACGTCCAGAAATGAGGCCTCAACTCCCTCCCTGGGTAGCCTGCTCCACACAGGTCTGTGGGTTAAATGGAAGATGCAAAGTGCCCCAGACTAGGTGTGCAGTCAGGGTTTGCTCCTCTGAAATCCATACCTTTAATTTCTCCTTCCTCTCTCATTAGCCTGGTTTGAGACCATCACCACCACAGGGGGATTTTCTCATTTGGTCAGATGCATGTAGACCATTTTCATAAGTGGCTTTTGTCCTAGAAGGAGTCTGCTTAATTAAAAGATGTTGCCCCTGACTTCCTTTCCACCGTGGACTGGGGACATCCAGAAGAAGAAAAATAAAAGACTTGTTTCTCAGCGGCTTCCAGTGACAACATGGCATCAGTTTCCATCTGTATGAGTCCTGCTCACAGACAGCGTGGGATTGCCCCCTGCAACTGGAAACAGGACATAGACCTGTTGGAGTAAGTCCAGAGCAGAGCAACAAGGATGATCCGAGGGCTGAAGCACCTCTGCTATGAGGACAGGTTATGGGAGCTGTGCTTGTTCAGCCTGGAGAAGAGAAGGCTCTGGGGGAGACCTTAGAGCTGCCTTCCAAAACCTGAAGGGAACCTACTTGAAGGCTGCAGAAGGATTTTTCATGAGGGTGTCTAGAGACAGGACAAGGGGGAAGGGTTTGAAGCTGAGAGAGAGCAGGATTAGACTGGATCTGAGGAAGAAGTTCTTCAGCACAAGGGTGGTGAGACTCTGGAACAAGCTGCCCAGCGTGGTTGTGAATACCTCCTGCCTGGAGGTGTTCAAGACCAGGTTGGGTGAAGCCCTGAGCAGCCAATGTCTAGTTGAGAGGTGCCCCTGCCTGTGGTGGGGAGATTGGAGTAGATCTCTGAGGTCCCTTCCAACCGGAGCCATTCTCTGATTCTGTAAACAGTGTTCCAGTCTGGTAGCCATCACCCAGTGCAGCCCTCAGCCCTATCCCTGGAGCCCAGGAGAGAAACCACATGGTAGTTTTAGCTGGGAGGAAGGAGTCTTGCTGTTCCTCTTCTCATTACAAGAGTTCAGGAGTTAAATCCTGGGATGCAGTGTGGTGGTGAGGTCATGGTCACCCAGCATGGAGATTTTGCAGCATCTCCTCCAAAGGGGTGGTATTATTTAGGATACTGTGCTGTTCTAGGTTGTGTCTCTGGGCATTTTCAGTTTGGGTATGAACCACTTCAGGGTAGAGCACAGAGATGAGGTAAGAGCAGAGTAGCCTAACATGGTCAAATCAGTGGCATCCCATGGCAGAGAAGGTTCCATCCATCTGAGGCTGACGTGGGCTGAGGTCAGGACTTGGTTGGAGCCAAGATTCGTGTGTGAATTAAAGCTCATGCTGTTTTCAGAGGGATCCGAGGGCAACCTGATCCCCTGAAAATCCCACCAACAAACAGGTTGGAGCTGTCCTCCTTTTCTTGTGGGTAGGGCTAATCATTTAATTTGGTTTTAATCCTGCTCTGACAGGGGCGTTGGACTGGGGGATCTTTTGAGGTCCCCTCCAACCTCTAACCTTCTGTGACCGATTCTGTGGTTCACAGCTTGAGCTTTCTCTTCGTGAAGGTTTTGGTGAAGATAGGCATTTAGAACTGACTCAGCAGATGTTTTGTAGATACATTGCTGCCTTAGAGTTTGGGAAGCATCCTGTAGCTTCCTTCCTTTGTGGTAACATCAACCCTTTGACTTTCTGCAGCTTCTTTCACTCTTGGTGCTGCAGAGCTGAGCTGGAGGAGCTCGTTCAGTGCTAAAAGTGTGTCCTTCGCACCTTTCAGAAGCAGGTGTTGGATGTCACATTCAGCTCTTGCAGAGGTCTTTATTCCATTTGCCCCAGGCTTTTGGATGAGATTTGGCACAAAGAATGGTCTGTAAGGAGAAAGGGAAAGGTGTAGGAGAAGGTTGAGTTGGTATTTTTGTCCTTAGCAGCAGGGCTGGCTTCATTTCAGCAGGGCTTCTTCAGGCAATATTTGCCTGTTCTGAAATGACCTCCTCCTCTGCCAGCTGCTTCCAAGCTCCTTGGGAATGGGGAGAAATGTGAGGGAGAGGAGGCAGAGTGAAGTCTGGCGGTGTGGTTTCTCATCCTGTTGGTTCGCATTGGCACTCCCTGGACAGCAAAAGGTGGGGAGGAATCAAGACATCACTGTTTCAGCTGCTTGAGAAGAGATTTGTCATCCAATAAGTACGATTATTAGAGATGTCAGCACGACGGCTTGGGAATGTTTGTGCCTCCCTGCCTGCCACACTGGGCAAGAGAGCGCCTGGGAAGACAGCAACAACTCCTTTTGTCAGGAGGAACCCTTGGGCTGCCACCCACACCCACCAGCTGCACCCAGAGAGAGGCCAGGAGCAAACATGCACTTTCTGCCCCTCACCTCTGCTGGGCTGGGAGAGCTGGGTTTGATCCTCTTTCATGGGGTTACAACAGCAATATGCCCTCCCCTTCCTT
>VWZE01002128.1:2685-29123 GCA_013396675.1 Eubucco bourcierii | reverse complement strand
AAAAAAAAAAAAAAAAAAAAAAGTGGTCCTGCTACAGGATGATCTTTTGAGGTCACTTCCAGCCCCTAACAATCTGTGATTCTGTGTCATTCTCCCCCTCTGCTCTGCCTTGCTGAGACCACATCTGGAGTATGGTGTCCAGTTCTGGGCTCCCCAGTTCAAGAGGGACAGGGATGTACTGGAGAGAGTCCTACAGAGGCTACGAGGATGATGGAAGGACTGTAATGTCTGTCTGATGAGGAAATGTTGAGAGAATTGTGGCACCGGCACTTTGCTACTCCTGGCTCTTCCTGATCCAGGCCAGGATGGGCTTCCTGGCCACCTGGGCACACTGCTGGTTCATCTTCAGGCAGCTGTTGATCAATGCCCACATCTCTTTCTCTTCTGGGTAACTTTCCAGAGACCAAGTGGTCCAAGGGCTTGCGGTGACACGAGTGCAGGACCCAGCTCTTGTCTTTTGAACCTCATACAGTTGGCCTCAGCCCCTCAGGCCCTCTGCAGAGCCTTCCTACCCTACAGTAGATGAACACTGCCACACAATTTGGTGTCATCTGCAGACCTACTGAGGGTGCCTCAATCCCCTCACCCAGGTCACTGATAAGGACATTAAGAGAACTGGTCCCAGTGCCAAACCCTGTGGAGCACCACTGGTGACCAGTCACCAACTGGATTTAACTCCACTCCTCATCACTCATCAGGCTCAACCATCCAACCAGTTTTTACCCACTGAAGCATCCACCCATTAAGCCATGAGCATCTCCATGAGGATGCTGTGGGACACAGTGTGATGATTTTATTTGGGGGAGAAACAGCTATAAACAGATGAATAGTTAATGGAAAACAAAAACCCGAGCTGATTTCTCCTTTGGGAGCTTCAGTGGTCACCATAAGGTTATCTGAGGGGGGCGCTGTGTGGGTTGTGTGTGGTGGGCAAGTAATTTTTCAGGTTGGACACTTGCCTTTGGACCCTGTGCTTTGGAGTGGAGGTGATTTAAGAGGGAGACAGAGAAATTTGAGGGAGTTTCTTTTTTCCTAAGGAAGGGCAAGGGTCAGGAGAATATTTCTTCCCCACTGTCTCAAGAGAAATGGGGTGATGAGGCAGCAGCAGTCTGTTAAGAGACTGAGGGATTTGTGCTGGGGGGGTTCTCTGCTAAGCCTCACAGCTGGTGCAGGTGGAGCTGCAGCCATCAGAAGTCGTAACAGTCCCGGTGGAAACATTCGGCTGCGGTAAAAGCAGACATAAATCTATTATGCCTGCGAATACAATATCAATATTTACAGAGGGAGGTCAAGGAAGAGAGCTCTGCTCGGGAAATGTCAGCTTCGGAGCAGGAGGAGGAGGAGGCATTAGCAGCATTTGCATTCATGTTGGAGCATTACTCCCCCAGGAAAAGAGGCTCATGGCATCCCAGAAAAGCTGGGGAACTCCTGTGCATTTGCCAGGTGGAACAGAGGCCTCTTGCCAAAGGGTGAGCTCCTTCCTCCATCCTTGGGCTGACCTTTTGCCTGTAACTCAGTGAGAACATCAGGCACCAGTGGCCCGGCAGTATGTGAGACGGTCCCAGCTGGGATGTTCACGGGCACCCAGTGCTCAGCAGTGTCTATGCACGCGGCCAAACAGATCGGCAACCACAGGGAGCCAGAGCCAGTGATGTTGGTGAGTAGCAGAAACCCCTTGCTGCTTGCCTGTGCAGCAGGGAGCTGTGCCCACGGCTGACTGGAGGGAGCTTCTCTCTTGGGAGGAGAGGCTGAGACACCTGGGGCTGTTTAGTCTGCAGAAGAGCAGCCTGAGAGGGGATCTTCTCAATGCTTATTGCTATCGAGAGGGTGGGAATGAAGAGGATGGGGCTGGGCTCTTTCCTGCAGTAGCCAGTGATAGGACAGGAACACTGGGTACAAGCTGGAACACAGGAGGTTCTACCTCACCATGAGGAAAAACATCTTTGCTGCGAGGGTGCTAGAGCCCTGGAGCAGGCTACCCAGAGAGGTTGTGGAGTCTCCTCTAGAGATTTCCAAAACCCACCTGGACACTGCAGTCTGGAACAATCTGCAAGGTGGGTGACCCTGCTTTTACCAGTTGGCCTGGATGACCTCCAGAGGTCCCTTCCAAGCCCTACCATTCTGCAAATCTGGGATTCTGTGACTAGACCCAAAGACAGGCAATGTGGGGAGCTGAAGGCATTGAAAGAGGGGAAACCTCTGTCATAGCACTGAGTTAAGGGGAGGGTGCAGAGTGTCCCATCTGCACCCCATGTCCCTGGAGTGGCAAAGGACAGCTCAATGACCTACTGAAAGTCAACTTTGGGTCTTCCAGCTTCCTCCAGATTAAATGTTTTTGTTAGTAGTAGGTAGATGTTTCCTCCATGGCCATTTCCCTCTTAGCAGTTTTATTAATAAATGGAAATTGACAATGAAATTGGCAAGTTTCTGCCAGTCAGAGCTGCAAGCCAGGCGCTGGGGATTTGTTCTGTGTGGAATCTCATGATGTGCTCTGTCTGCCTTGTCAGTCACCAGTGATTGAGTTGATATTGATACCAATTAGGAAACCAAATCACACCGTGTGCCCAACACCTGAGCACAAAGGATGCCACCACAGAGCCTCTGTGTGTGTGTGTGTGTGTGTGTTTGGCAGGGGGAAGATTTCTTGTGGCACACAGAAGAGCCAGCATCATCTCTGTGGGAAATTAACCCCCACTGGCAATGCCTCTTGTTTCCAGAGGGGCTGTAGCCACATAGTCCATCTCCCAGATGTCTCCAGACCTCCCCTGGCATGATCCAAGCTCCTCTAGGTTTTGTAATTCTCATTCTCAGCTTGAATTGCCTGGCCTGGCCCATGTCCCATGGAAGAATTTGTGTGACACTCTTCTGGTGTCCCATCGCTGTTTCTCTTTCTGCTCCTCTCACTGGTGCATGGCACTGGGTAGCTGTCGCCAAAAGCACCAGTGAGGGGCCAGGAGGAGCTGCCCATGCCCAGCAGGCAGCAGCTCTGGGGGCTCTTGGGCTCATGCCATGCTACAGAGAGCTCTGACTGTGCCACATCTCTTCCCACACAAGGATGGACAGAGAACCCTCTGCTATGCCAGAGTGAGCCAAAGTGGGATGTGAAGCCCCAGAAAGAAGCCGGGCAGGCTGTGCTGAGGACCACACTACTGCCTGCCTGGCACATGGGGGCCTGTGCCCACCCACTCAAGGGAACTTCATGGCTCCAGCTGGATTGTGGCTTAAGGCTGGTTGGTTCAGTCCCACTTTGTTTCAGGTCCAGTTTTCAGGTGGCTCCAGTTTAGTTTGTCTGCAGGTCTGGTTCCTGGACAGCTCTAGCTCCTGGATGACTCCAGCTCCTGGATGACTGCAGCTCATGGGCAACTCCAGCTCATGGACAGCTCCAGCTCATGGACAGCTCCAGCTCTTGGACAGCTCCAGATCTTGGACAGCTCCAGCTCTTGGACAGCTCCAGCTCATGGACAGCTCCAGCTCATGGACAGCTCCAGCTCTTGGACAGCTCCAGCTCATGGACAGCTCCAGCTCATGGACAGCTCCAGCTCTTGGACAGCTCCAGTTCATGGACAGCTCCAGCTCTTGGACAGCTCCAGCTCATGGACAGCTCCAGCTCATGGATGACTCCAGTTTGTTACAGTCCCAGTTCAGTTTTGCTTCCAGCTCATTCGCAGCCCCAGTTTGTTCTGCTTTGGCTCCTTTGAGGTCCAGCTCATCAATGGCTGCAGTGCATTTCAGCACCAGCTCCAGTAGTTAATCTGTGCTTGTTCAAACAAGCTTGGCTTTTGAAAAGGCTGTAAATCAGTCACTGCTGTAACTTGTGTATGACTATGAGCTGTCATAATTGTACGTTGTCCAAACATGGACTAAGGAGTTCACGACTTTCAGCTGCTGTGCACACTGAATAAGCAGTTGGATGTGAAGATGCTGTACAAGGTATCTTTTACCCCCCAGAGACAGACATTTGACTCCATGCACACCAAGCTCCCAAACTTCAGGGACCAACACAACCAGACCCCCATCTCCTCTCTGAGGTCCCTTTCAACCTAAGCCATTCTATGGTTCTGTGACTTTATGATGTGTTCCAACTGAGAATCCATTGTGGACTATAAGTTCCTTCCTCGATAGGAAACGTTCTTAAGATAAAATTCTGACCTTAAACCATGACCACCATCACCTCTTTAATAGCAATTTTTACTGCATCACATGCCTGGCAAAACACAGCTAGTGCAGGGCAAGGCAAGCCACTGCCAAGAGGGAGAAGGTAAAGGAGCCCCTTTTCTTTCATGCCTTGAAAATGCAGTAAGTGTGATAAAACAGGCCTTTGCAAGGGACCTCTGTGAATTATGGTCCATTGTCAGAAACGTTGCACCTAATTAGCAGCCAAAGATTCCAGAGAGAAGAAACTCTGACATGATGGAATGGCTGTTTGCAGAGTCTCAGCCCACAAGTGTTGTGATGCTGGCACAATTATTGATGTGACTTCTAAATTAAATTAATTTAAAGAGGGAGCCACAGCACTGGGTTTCTAAATGAAATGAATGTTCAGTAGCTCATGCCTCTTTGGCACTTGCTTACTCACCACAGCTTTTTCACTTGGAGCATTTTCAGGAGGTGCAGTTATGGCACTTCATCTGCTGTAAGTCACTTACTACTACTGTGAGTATTCTTTGCATTGTAGTAAGAGTTGGAGGCCTTGATCACTGCCTTTTTATGCATAGAAAAACTTGAACTTGTGTTACTCCATTCCATACTCCAGAACTTACATGACTCCAGTTCAGACATAGTATTGGAGGTGTGGTCTCAGCAGAGCAGAGGGGTAGAATCCCCTCTCTTGCCCTGCTGCCCACACTCCTCTTGCTGCAGCCCAGTCCACAGCTGCCTTCTGGGCTGCATGAGGGCACTGCTGGCTCATGCTGAGCTTCTCAGCAACCAACACCCCCAAGTCTCTTTCTTCAGGGCTGCTCTCAACCCACTCTGCACCCAGCCTGGATTTGTGCCTGGGGTTGGCCTGACCCAGCTGCAGGACCTTGCACTTTGACTTGTTGAACCCCATGCAGTTGGCACTGGCCCACTTCTGGATGTCATCTCTGCCCTCAGGTGAGTTCAGCACACCACACAGTTTGATGTCATCAGCAAACTTGCTGAAAGTGCTTCAGTGCCACTACCCATGACTGGTGAGGAGCAGCTGAGAGGACCTGGATTCTTTAGTCTGGAGAAGAGGGGAGACCTCATTGATCTCTACAGTCCCCCAAAAGAAGCTTGCAGTGAGGTGAGGGTTGGTCTCTTCTCCCTAGTATCAGGTGATAGAAAGGCAAGAAATGGCCTGAAATTCTGATAGGGGAGGTTTAGGCTGTTCCAAGAATGGCCAGGGATTGTAACAGGCTGCCCATGGAAGTGATGGAGTCACCATCCTTGGAGGTGTTCAAGAACTGTGTGGTCATGACACTTCGGGACATAGTTTGATGGCCATGGTGGTGTTGGGTTGATGGTTGGACTGGGTGATCTTAGAGGACTTTTGCAACTGGAACAATGAATTCTGTGATTAATTCTGTGTTTATCTCTCATTCTAACATCCCTGCTCCTGTGCACGCTATGTCTGTAGGCAGGTGATGGGATCATGGATTGTGTTCACAGCAAGAGGAAGCACAGATCTCAAGGTGAGCATTAGAGCTCTTAGCCTGGAAGAACTTAGATCAGCAGCTTCAAGCTTCAATGACAGAGCAAGGACCAGAGCGTGTGTCCCACAATTCACAGTCTAGTGCCTCCTCCACTGGACCACAACCTAGATTGCTTAGAAAAGCTCCTTAAAATCTATGTAGCGTGAAGTTTTCACCTCTTGCTCCATCAGGATCAATAGGACAATGCCATCCTGCAGAGCTATGTTCTACTAAAGCTCCAAAGACTGATTAGAACAAAAGTTTCAATAGCATATTTTGGTGATCCCATTTATTATCCCACATGGCTTGACACGCTGTGGTATATTGCACCTATAAATCAGTTGCAGCAAATTATTTAATGATGCATTAAGTGTGGAATTTCACATATATTACAGTTCTTTAGCCAATGTTCAATGCTTCTGCAACAGCTTAATCCATCCCAGAAGTACTGAAGCAGGCACATTCATCCATCATCAGAGTGCACAGAGTCTTCTCTTTGCTCTCTTTATGTTATTAAAGCCCTCGATCTACAAGGATGGCATTAAATAATTCCCTACAGCTTTTCCCCACCACCATCCTCACCCTTGTATCACACACAAAAAACCCATGTCAATCTCTGCTAGATTCTTGCTACCCTCTGGCAAAGCCTAAGCCTGGCATTGACTTGGCTGTGTTGTTGAGAAGTCATAGATCATAGAATCGTGGAATGGTTTGGACTCGGAGAGACCTGAAAGATCATCCAGTTCAAACTTCCCTGTCATGGGCAGGGACATCTCCTGCTAGACCACACTGCTCAAGGTCACATCCACCCTGACCTTGAACACTTCTGGAGTTGGAGCTTTTATGGGCAACCTGTTCCAATGTCTCACCATCCTCATGGCGAAGAATTCGTCCTAACGTCTAATCTAAATCAAACTTTTTTTCCAGTTTGAAGCCCTCGCCTCTCACCTTGTCACTACAAGTCCTTTGTAAAAAGTCCCTCCACAGCTCTCTTGTAGCCCCTTCAGGTGCTGGAAGGCTGTTCTAAGGTCTCCCCAGAGCCTTCTCTTCTCCAGGCTGGACAGTCCCAACTCTCTCAGCCTGTCCTCATAGGGGAAGTTCTCCAGCCCTCTGATCATTTTCGTGGCATCCTCTGAACTCTCTCCAAGACTTTCATGTCCTTCTCATGTTGGGGGCTCCAAAGATGGACACAGTACTCCAGGTGGGGTCTCACCAGAGCAGAGTGAGGAACACCACTTGTCACCTGCCTCTCTTTAGACATCAAGCCACTGACTCTGGAGCCCCCAGCACAAGAGGAAAATGGACCTGCTGCAGTGGGTCCAGAGGAGGCCACAAAGATGATCACAAGGCTGGAGAGCCTCTCCTACAAGGACAAGATGAGACAGCTGGGATTGTTCAGCCTGGAGAAGAGAAGGCATTTTAATATTTGAAGGGAACCTACAAGATGGGTCAGGAGGGACTGTTTAGAAGGGCCTGTGGTGATAGGATGAGTTTGAAACTGAAGCAGGGGAGATTTAGGTTGGACATCAGGAGGAAGTTCTGCACAGTGAGAGTGGTAGAATACTGAACAGGCTGCCTGGGGATATGGTTAAGGTCCCAACCCTGGAGACATGCAAGATCAGACTTGATCTGTCCCTGGGCAGCCTGCTCCAGTTGGAGATGTCCTATTGATTGCAGGGGGGCTTGGACAAGATGACCTTTTAGGGTCCCTTTCAAACCAATGCAATCTGTGATTCTGTAAAGCCCTGGCTCTGAGCCCCAAAAGCACTTCTGCAGATACAAACATAGTGCCACCACATTTGGTGTCTGCATAAGAGGCTGAGCTCTCTGAATCTTTCAGAGACTTCTAGCTGTGCACCTCACCAACTTCCTCCACCTGGGAGAAAATCCTTACAAACTTTATCTGTTGGGATCTTGTGTGATCACCTTTCCATCCCCTTTTGGCTGCTGCATAAAACAGTTTAAATCCTGGAGAACAGCGTGGAGAGGGATGATGGATCTCCCTTCTGCCATTTGTCATTGCCAGTGCAGAAAGACAGAATAACTCACTTGTGGCCATTCCTCTTGGCAGTTGTCCCTCCTCTCCGCTCACTCACAAAGATAAATGCTGCCATGGCAGAAGACAGCCCTGAGGCAGCTCTTCTGTACAATATACAAGGTTGCCATTGCATTGTAGAGCATCAGTTTTACAAGGTCCTCTCCTCCGGCTGCTGCATCTTCTGCTATAACATTCATCCTCGTTTTCCTCTGTGCTGCTGCTTCTACCTCTTCTCTGCCTCCTCTTCCTGATAACAGTTTTGGTCCTGCAGCTCAGTGCTTTCTTCTTCTTCTTCTTCTTCTTCTTCTTCTTCTTCTTCTTCTTCTTCTTCTTCTTCTTCTTCTTCTTCTTCTTCTTCTTCTTCTTCTTCTTCTTCTTCTTTAGAAATGAAGTACAACTCTCTGAAGCATTGTTGCTGGCTCTGGATATCCTTCTCAGACCAAACCTTAGCACACTGAGTTTGATAAATGGAAGCACTTTGCAAAATCAGTGTGGTCTCTAAGACAGGAAATTTGGCTGGAGCTCTGGAGGCAATGGGGAAACCAAAAGCCTGTAATTCAACAGCAGGCAGAGAGAAAAGGGCGCCCCAGCTGCCTTTCCTAAGAGCAGGAAGAAGGTGGGGGAGAGCAGAACAGATTTCTGAAGACCCAAAGTTTCTCTCTTATTGGAGTCAGAAGGATGTCTCCAACCAGCATGCTACCTTATGACCTACCACTGAGCTGAGTGACAGGTGCATATTATGTCACCCTTACAGGATCCATACTCAAATGTAGGAAGTAACATTGAAGTAATAATGTGGGAAAGGTGAGGGAAGGTGAGGGAAGGTGCTAGGAAGGGAAGGTTACACATACTGGCACATACTCTAAGGACAACAAGGACAACAGCAAGCTGAGTGGTGTGGTTGGTAAGACTGAAGGACAGGATGGGTGCCATCCAGAGACACCTGGAAAGGCTGGAGATGTGGACTGAGGGGAATCTAATGAGGTTCAGCAAGGCATTGACACCTACCCCTCAGATATTTGTAAGCATTCATAAGGTCCCCTTTCAGCCTTCTCCAGACTAAACAGCCCCAGGCCTCTCAGTCTTTCTTCGTAGCAAAGATGTTCAAGTCCCTCAGTCATCCTCATAGCTCTCTGCTGGGCTCTCTCCAATAGCTCCCTGTCTCTCTGGGGAGTCCAAAATTTGGGACAGCATTCCAGATGCCCACACCATGCAGTTCCTGCCTCTTCACAAGCACAAGTGCATCATCACCTTCTACATGGGAAGTTCAGGTGATACCTCTGAAAGGAGCACTGTGTCTAAAAGCAGAAGGATCTATTTGCTGGGCACCCACTCGCTTTTGAGAGCCAGTTTTGGATGCTTCCTGGCTGATCACTCCCTTCCTGTGTCCTCTGTTTGTGTAAGGCACTAAGATGATTATTGGGAAAGCTTCTCATTTGAGTCATATCTCTCCCTAATAAAATCAGCTTTATGGTTTTGCAAGCAGGAAGATTTATTTTCCCCTCAAGATAAATATTGATAAACCTGCTTCAGTCAATATGTTCTGTTTGGATTTGGGGGAGAAGTGAAGAGTCTGATATCTGTTTTTTATCTGCATTCCAAACACCTCCTGCTGCCTTGGCAGATGAAGCAAAACTAGGTTTTATTCATATTACTGAAACACTACAGGACAGTTTGTAGTTGGAGAAGAATGAGGAAAAGGACTTAGGGGGGGTCTCAGCTCATGACAAACTCCCCAGGAGCCAGTAACAGTTGCTCGCAGCCCAGAAGGCAGCTGTGTGCTAGGCTGCATCCAAAGCAGTGAGAGAAGCAGGACAGGGAAGGGATTCTGCCCCTCTGCTCAGCTCTACTGAGACCCCACCTGGAGAACCGCATCCAGTTCTGGTGCCCCCAGCACAAGAAGGACATGGAGCTGCTGGAGAGGGTCCAGAGGAGGCACAAAGATGATTAGAGGCCTGAAGAACCTCTGTTACGGATAAAGGCTGAGGGAGTTGGGGTTGTTCAGCCTGGAGAGGAGAAGGGTCTGGAAAGACCTTAAAGCAGCCTTCCAGCACCTGAAGGGGGCTGTGTGAAAGGCGGGGAGGGACTTTTGACAAGGGTTTGTAGTGAGAGATTTAGATTGGATGTTAGGAACAAGTTCTGCACCTTGAGGGTGCTGGAACACTGCAACAGGTTGCCTAGAAAGGGAGTTGAAGCTCCCTCCCTGGAGATACTCAAGGTGAGGCTGGACGAGGCTCTGAGCAAGCTGATGTAGTGGAGGATGTCCCTGCTGCCTGCAGCGGGGCTGGACTGGATGACCTTTGGAGGTCCCTTCCAACCCAAGCCCATTCTGTGATTCCTGCAGCAGAAGATGTTCCATAAGCACTCTAAGTATCTCATCAGTCGCCTATGGAGCTCTTCCCTGTGCCGGCTGCAGACACCTACATTAATTTGACCTGGCAGAAGCTCGAAATTCTTGACACCTAGAAAATGAACACATTACCTTATTAAATGCTGCTCACTCACAAATGTGCAGGCCAGCTGTTTCCTCCCTCTGCTATCGAACCACAGCAAGCACTTTCTAGAGGAAAATTAAAAGTAATGATTACAATCAATTAAAAAAAATTGATTTAAACTCTTCTGCTACACAGGGAGCTACAATGTATTTTCAAGAGTGTTGTGGGTTCAGTTTGATTGTTTTTAAGGAAAAATCTGGACAGGGTGGAGAAGTAGGTCCATGGGAACCTCATAGAGTTCAACATGGCCAAGTGCAGGTTCCTGTACCTGAGTTGGGCCAATCTCAGGCACAAATCCAGGCTGGGAGGAAAATGGATAGAGAATAGTGCTGAGGAGAAGGACTTGGGAGGGCTGGATGACGATGAGGTCAACAGGAGCTGGCAATGTCCACTGCCAGCCCAGAAACCAACCCTGTCCTGTGCTGTATCACAAGCAGAACAACCAGCAGATGAAGAGAATAGACCCTCCCCTTTTTCTCCACTCTCCTGAGACCCAACCTGCAGTAGTGTGTTGGCTCTGGAGCCCTCAACACTAGAAGGACATGGAACTAGAGGGTCCAGAGGAGGGTCATGAATGTTACCAGAAGGCTGGAGCACTTCTATGAGAACAGGTTTGAGGGAACTGGGGCTTTTCAGCCTGGAGAACAGAAGGCTCTGGGGAGAGCTTAGAGTAGTGTCCTAGTATTTGAAAGAGGCTACAGCAGAGCTGGAGAGGGACTTTTTGCAAGAGAATGTAGTGGCAGCACAAGGGATGGTGGCTTCAAACTGGAAGAAGCTACAGTTACATTGGGCGTTAGGAAGAAACTCTTGCCCATGGGGGTGATGAAGCACTGGATCAGTTTGTCCAGAGAAGCTGTGGAGGCTGCAAGCCTGGAAGTGTTCAAGGCCAGGTTGGATGGGGCCTTGAGCAGTGTGGTCTAGAAGGAGGTGTCCCTGCCTATGGCAGGTGGTTGGGATTGGATATCTTTAATGATCCTTCTAATCTAAACCATACCGTGGTTGAACATAGAACCCTCTAAGTTTCCTTACACATAAAACACCTACGTACAGATGCGGCCCAGACTGAACTGCACCCAAAGAACCTTTTCAGTGCAGAGATGGGGTGAAAAGCCCTCCCTTGCATGGTTATGGAGGTAGGCATACAGTGCTACCCCCTGCTTCCCACCCCTCTTTTCTGCATTGTAAAGCATTGGGTTGCAGTGGTTACTTTCCCTCTGTACTTTAACAGCTTTGGTTGTAGAAAGCAGCAACCATGCCTTGATAAATCCACATTCTGCAGGAGTGCTTCACCTGGCAGAACACCTCTCTGGCACTGGGGCCAGCATGCAAATCTTGATTGATGACTGCTGCCAGTGCTTGCTGAGGGACGGCTGCAGGGAAGGCAACCAGAACAACCTCTGCTTTCTGCTCTGATTTAGACACATCCTCTCCTCCCCTTCCAACTCTTCTTCTGCATGCATGCCTGTGTCAGTAGGCGTTCTCTAATGTTTCTGTTCCAGTTGCTCACTTGGTTTCTATCACACAGTGATTGCTGCTAGTCTGAAACACTGATCTCTTCTTTTTTTCCCCAGGTGCCACTACCCCACGTGTTTGAAACTTAGGTGACCAACAGGCAATCCCAAGCACAAATACAGGCTGGGTGAGGGGTGGCTCAAGAGCATTCTGGAGGAGAAGGACCTGGGGGTGTCAGCTGATAACAAACTCACCATGAACCAGCAATGGTTGCTGACAGCTCAGGAGGCAGCCGTGTGCTGGGCTGCATCCAAAGCAGTGAGAGCAGCAGGACAGCTCAGGGATGCTATCCCTCTGCTCTGCTGAGACCCCACTAGAAGCACTGCATCCAGTTCCAGTGACCTTAGCATAAGAGGGACATGGAGCTGCTGGAATGGGTCCAGAGAAGGCCACACAGATGATCAGAGGGCTGGAGAACCTCTCCTGTGAGGACTGGGTGAGAGAGTTGGGACTGCTTGTCCTGGAGAAGATAAGATTCCAAGGAGGCCTTAGAGCAGCCTTCCAGTACTTAGAGACCTACGAGGAAGCTGGGAAGGGACTTTTGGCAATGGCTTGTAGTGACAGGATGAGAGGCAACAACTGAGATGGAAGTGGGCAGGTTGAATCCAGAGGAAAGTAAGAAATCCTTTAGAGTGAGGACGGTGAGATATGGGAAGAGGTTGCCCAGTGAGGTTGTGGATGCACCCTCCCTGGGAGTGTTCCAGACCAGGCTGCATGAGGTGCTGAGCAACCTGGACTAGCGAGAGGTGTCCCTGCCCATGGCGGGGGGATTGGAGCTGGACGATCTTTCAGGTCCCTTCCAACGTAAGCCATTCTAGGAATGTACCAACTTCATTGGTATTCAGGCAGCATCAGAGATGCTTTTGCTTCAGCTGCTTGTGCCTCACTGAGCAGGTGGAGGAATGGCCAGCTGAAAATGAGTTTAAGACCACTACAGCAAAAAGATTGCTGCAATTAATTTTTCATTAGGTACAGTGGCTGTGGATTGTAATCAGCCCGGATTGTTCTTTGGTGGAGGCACAAATAAAATGCAAATGGGTTTGGAATGAAAGGAAATGTTCTTTGTGAGGTACGATGCTCTTCAGAGCAGCCAAAGTGGCTCAGAATAAATGGGGATTATGAGGAATGTTTTATGAATCCACCAGGAGAACTTAATATAAGTTTCATGCGGGGAAAACCACAGGTGAGTTTCCCATCAGATGAAGATATTACTGCGCAAGCAACTGGAAATGAGAAGGATCTGAAAGCTTTAAGCCTGATTTAATAACAGTAATGCTATGTTCCTTCTGTGAGGAGATGTCAGTACACTTTACAGAGAAGGTTCTTGTCTTACAGATGGGTTTAAATTCAGTATCTTTTCCAAGCCCCTTTATCCTCTCTACAGTGAGAGGCAGAAGGCAGCTCTGGTGGGCCCTGCTAAGCACTTCAGCCCCCTTCCACGCCCTCTACTCTGATCTGGTGAGGCCTCACCTGGAGTACTGAGTCCAGTTCTGGTGCCCTAACAAAAGAAGGATGTGGAGCTGTTGGAGCAGGTCCAGAGAAGGCCATGAAGTCTATCAAAAGGCTGGAGAACCTCCCCTATGTGGACAGAGTGAGAGAGTTGGAGCTGTTCAACCTGGGGAAGAGAAGGCTCTGGGAAGCCCTGGCAGTTTCATTTCAGTATCTGAAGGGCACCTACAGAAAGGCTGGGGAGGGCCTGTTTAGAACTCCTGTGGTGATAGGACAAGGGACAATGGTTTGAAACTGGAGCAGGGGAGATTAAGGTTGGGCATCAGGAGGAAGTTCTGCTGTGAAGTGGGAGTGGTGAGACCCGGAAACAGGCTGCCCAGGGATGTGGTGGAGGACCTATCTCTGGAGATTTTCAAGGTCAGACTCAGTGTGTCCCTGGGCAGTCTGCTGTAGTTGAAGGTATCCCTCCTGACTGCAGGATGTTGGACAAGATGACCTTTGAGAGTCTCTTCCAACCCAATGCAATCTGTGACTGAATATTTACACATTGCGTTTGCCTTACTCAGGACACTTTTTCTATCAGAATGAAAACACACAGTCTGCAGTGGCTCCAAATGACCCATGGGAAGAGAAGAGGGCAGAATGAACCAGATTAAATCCTTAATGGCTGGGATATTGAAAAGAAAGACTGTCAGTCAGCCCAGGTCAAGTCAAGGCTGTGAAGTGTAACACAGCCCCACCTCTGCCCCACAAAACCATCAGGCTATCAGCAAGGCCATTGTCCTTTCCTTCACGGTATGATTGTTAATGTGTTGCTTCTATTTTTTCTTTTAGCACATCTTTAACCTCAGCTGAACTCTTTTCCTTCCCTTCACTCTCCTCTCCTCATTTTCTTTTATGCTCTCACTTTATGCTGTTCAAAGACTCATTTTATTGTGTTTCTAACCTTAGCTAGAGAGACTTTTTTTTTTTTTCTCTTTTTTTATCTTGATCTTGGTCTTGGAGAAGAGGAGGCTGAGGTGAGACCTTATTGCTCTCTGTAACTCCCTCATATGAGGTTACAGTGAGGTGGGGTCAGTTTCTTCTCCCCAGTATAAGGTGATAGAAGGAGAGGAAATGGCCTGAAATTGTACCAGGGGAGGTTTAGGTTGGAGATTAGGAAGAATTTCTTTGCTGCAAGAGTAGTCAGGGATTGGAAGAGGCTGCCCAGTGAGGTGGTGGAGTCACCATCCCTGGAGGTGTTCAAGAAACTTATGGCCATGGCACTTTGGGACATGGTTTCATGGCCATGGTGGTACTGGGTTGATGGTTGGAATGTAGGATCTGGAGGTCTTTTCCAACCAAAGAAAATTTCTGATTCTTTAATTCTATTGTCATGATGGGTTTCTTAAAATTTAAGCTCTTCTGTCACAGTCTGTTCACTTGATATCAACCTAACACAAAGAACATGTCAACACACAATCATAGTCAGAGAATGCTCGAGGTTGGAAGGGATCTTGAAAGATCATCCAGTTCAAGGCCTCTAACCAGAGCATCATCACCCAGGGCAGGTCACACAGGAATGCATCCAGGTGGGTTTTCAATGTTTCCAGAGGAGACTCCACAACCTCTCTGGGCAGCCTGCTCCAGGTCTCCAGCACCCTCACAGTGAAAAAGTTTTTCGTTTTGTTCCTGCAGAACCTCCTCTGCTCCAGCTTGCACCCATTGCTCCTTGTCCTGTCATTGGACATCACTGAGCAGAGCCTGGCTCTGTCCTCCTGACACTGCCCTGCACATCTTTACAAACATGAAAGAAGTCACTCCTCAGGCTCCTGTTCTCCCAGCTACAGAGCCCCAGGTCCCTCAGCCTTTCCTCAGAAGAGCCTCAGATCTGAAAATCTAAAGAGTGAACATCTAGAAGCCTTCAGGACAGGGAGCATATTCTGAGTGGAATTTTTCTGCAGATTGGGAAATTCCTGTGTCACCACAATATATTTTTCAGTCCACAAGATCTAAAGCAAACATTTCATCTTTAGGAGGGTTTGATTTTAAAGGTAATGGCATCTTATGCTGAAAGAAATCCATCAGCCTGGGTCTGCCACTCAGTAATCCTTGTAGTTTATGTGAAAAGTTCCTGCCTGACTGTGTGGAAAATGATGTGAAGTGGGACAAGTATTTACTTAGTTTTAAGGATCTACCTGCAGAACAAGCATCTGTGAAACGTAATGCTAAAAACTCTGTTTTGGGGTTGGTTTGAAGAGTGACCAGTACCAGAGGTCAAGGTAGGAAGATAAGACCAAAGCAAGATCACAGAATATATCTGGTTGGAAGAGACCTCCAAGATCATCCAGTCTAACCTTCAACCCAGCATGAAGAGTCAACACCAAACCATACACCAGAACCAGGTCCATGCACTGCTTCAACACCCCCAGGGCTGGTGACTCCCACACCGGCCAGGGCAGACCATTCCAAAGTTTGAGAACGTTTTCAGTGAAGAAATATTTCCTAATCTCCAGCCTGAACTCCCCGGATGGCAACCATTTCCTTTGGTCCTGTTGCTTGACACCAAGGAGAGGAGGTTGCCCCTTCCTTGCGCCAGACTCATCTCAGCTGTAGAGAGCAATGAGGTCTCCCCTCAGCCTCCTCTTCTCCAGACTGAAAAAAACCAGCTTCCTCAGCCCTTCCTCACAGGCCATGTGCTTCACCAGCATCCTTGCCCTTCTGTGCACATGTCCCAGTCTCTCAATATCCTTCCTGTAGTGAGGGGCCCAGACTGAACACAATACTCCGGTGGCCTGGTTGTCTTAGGTGATCTGCTCCACAACCTTCCCTGGCACTGAGGTCATTGAAGTGGTATTTTCCAGGTATGCTGAAGCTCAGAGTAATTCCAGATGTAATGCCCCTTGGATGGGATGTGGTGATGGGGATTAGCACTCTCTGGGATTTTTTCTGCTTTTAGTGGCTTTATTTAGTCACTTTTTGTACCTTTGTAAGCTCTCATCATCCACGCCATGCTCACCACACCATGTGATGAGTTCCACAGGTTACCTGCACGTTGTACGAGCACGAGCTGCCTTTTATTTGCTTTGAACCTGCTCATCCATTACATCGCTCCTCTTACAAAACCTGCTCTGTACCACAGGTCCTGCACGCTAGATTTCAGAGGCTGCTACACCGTGACAAAAACCCCTCAAGCTTCAAGACAGTGCTGAGCTCCTGCTACAAGCCTGGGCTCCTGATATAAATGTGTATTAGCAGCATTTCTGATGGGGGGGAGGGGGTAGCAAATTTGTTCTCCGATGATGTTCCAGCAGATGTTCCTGAAACACACAGAATGTGTCCAAGCATCTTGCCCTGATCTGAGGGTGTCTCCAGCATAAAGCACAAAGAGAAATGATCCTGTCTGTGTGACAGCCAATTGCTGGCAGTTTGGAAAGGAGAACATCTACATTCATATTTCTGCTTTATTGCTTTGTGTGTATTCGTGGCCCTCCAAAGCAATAAAAGGAAAATTAAGCCCTCAGTGTCACAACCCATAAACTAATTTCACTAACAATGAACAGCCAAAGAGGGGTTCAAAAGGAAGAGAATGTCTTTTTTCTATTCCTAGGGAGCAGCCAAGCAGCCATGTGGTATTGCCCTGACCTTTCTTTAGTCATTTGTTCCTCTCTGCTTCTCCCTCGGATGTGTTTTTGTGTCACTTAGCAGTCACATAAATAATGTCAAGAGGTTTCATGTGATGGAAAGCTGCAGTGAGCCATGAGCCATTCAACCTTAATTAGTTACACAAACTAAAGCCAGCAATAATATGTCTGGGGTACCATGAATGTCACAGCCACAAGTCCTTCCTTGGTCAGGGCAAAGCATTGTCAGGAAGCGTAAGGAAAACTACAATTTATTCCACAGGCAGGTTTGGTTTTCATCTTTTCTGAGTTCTGTTCAAATGCAGCCCAGAAGGCAGTTGTGGGATGGGCTGCAGCAAGAGGAGTGTGACCAGCAGGGCAAGAGAGGGGATTCTGCCCCTTTGCTCTGCTGCGACCTCATCCCCAATACTGCATCCAGTTCTGGTGGCCCAGGCATAAGAAGGACACAGAACTATTAGAGAGAGTCCAAAGGAGACCACAAAGATAATCCAAGGGCTGGAGCACCTCTGCTGCGAGGACAGGCTGAGGGATCTGGGATTGTTCAGCCTGGAGAACAGAAAACTCCAGGGTGACCTTAGAGCTGCCTTCCAATACCTGAAGGGATCCTACAGGAAGGCTGCAGAGGGACTTTTCACCAGGGTGTCTAGAGACAGGACAAGAGGGAATGGTTTGAAGCTGAGAGAGAGCAGGGTTAGACTGGATCTTAGGAAGAAGTTCTTCAGTAGGAGGGTGGTGGGACTCTGGAACAGGTTGTCCACGAAGGTTGTGGATGCCTCTCCCTGGGGGTGTTCAAGGCCAGGACGGATGAGGCCTTGAGCAGCTGAGTCTAGTTGAGAAGTATCCCTCCTCATGGCAGGGAGGTTGGAGTAGATGATCTCTGAGATCTCTTCCAACCTGAGCCATGCAGAGGTTCTGTGATTAATTGGTGCATATCCAGTCTGTTTAGCAAAGAGCTCAGGGTATTCCCCTCCTCTCTCCATCCTGTCTTTGCTCATCTGCCAAATTTTAAGACTGTTTTTTTTCTAAGAGAACAGAATCATGGAATCATGGAATCATTTTGTTCCTTTAAGGTCATCAAATCCAGTATAACTCTGCCAAGTCTGGTGCTAAACCATGGCCTTCAGCAGCACGCCTCTGCCTGTTTTCAACACCTCCAGGGATGGGGATTCAACCACCTTCCTGGGGAGCCTGTGCCAGTCTTTCAGAAGCCTTTAGTCAAGAAGTTGCTTCTAATCCTCCCTTGTGGAAACTGGAGGCCATTTCCTCTCCTCCTATCACTTGTTACTAGGGATAAGAAAGCAACACCCACCTGGTTCCAACCTTCTTTCAGGGAGCTGTAGAGAGTGAGAAGCTCTTCCCTCTGCCTCTTCTTTTCCAGACTTTTTTGTTTTGTTTTGTTTCCTCCTCCTTTTCACCAGATGTGATGAGTAATGCTTAAAAGCGGCTGAGACACCTATTTTGAGATAAACATGACATCACTATCTGAGCAGCTCAGGCAGCATTCCCAACACAGGAAACATTTTGGGAGAGTTTCTGGCATTCTGAATAATTTAGAGCTCATCCAAGGTTTCTTGGACCTTGAAGATATTTCAGGCTGCCCTGTAAACTGCTGAGCTGGACCCTGCTCTGCTCTCAGTGAAACAGCTCGATTCATCCTATGCTCAGTTACTGCAGCTGGCAGCTGCTTTAGAAAGCAGGCTCTACAACATAGCTTTTAAAGCACCACACCTTTAAAGGAATAGGGCTTAGGGTGACAGAATTTGAGCCACCTAGCTTGACTGTCCTATTTCTGGCATGCAGCAAGCCAAAGAGGTTTGTAGCCAGTCTATCAGAAAGCAACAAGAGTTACCAGAAGGCAGCAATGCAGGTGACAGCACAGCTGCTTTCCTGGAGCACCCAGTTGCTGGAAGTCTGCTTGTAGCAAAGTTAGTTCACAAGTGTGGATAATACCAAGGCAAAGCTAACAGCCCTTGGCACAAGCAGTGTAAAAACAACTTCTCTGACATTGATTCATGGTTTGGGTTGGAAGGGACCTTAAAGATCATTTAGTTCCAAAATTTTGTGATTCTGTGAGCCGAGTGCACAGTTGCCTCGTGCTTTGTGCTGCACACAGTATAGCAGGAAAGACTCAAAGGCCCTCTGCTCAGGACACAACAAGCATAGGTCACAGTGTTAGGGGTTGGAAGGGACCTCCAGAGATTGTCCAGTCCAGCTGCCCTGCCAGAGATCACCCAGGGCAGATCACACAAGAATACATCCAAGTGCCTTTTCAATGTCTCCAGAGAAGGAGACTCCACAACCTCTCTGGGTAGTCTGCTCCAGGGGTTCAGCACCCTCATAATGAAAAGTTTTTCCTTCTGTTCTTGTGGAACCTTCTCTGCCCCTGCTTGCACCCATTTCTCCTTGTCCTGTCATTGGACATCACTGAGCAGAGCCTGGCTCTGTGCTCCTGACACTGCCCTTCACATCATTGTAAACATGAACGAGCTCACCCCTCAGGCTCCTCCAAGCTACAGAGCCCCAGCTCCTTCAGCCTTTCCTCAGCAGGGAGATGTTCCACTGCCTTCAGCATTTTGTGGCTCTGTGCTGGACTATTTCAAGCAGCTCCCTGAGGTCATTCTTGAACTGAGTGCCCCCCAACTGGACAAAATAGTCCAGATGTGTTACCAGGGCAGAGCATTAAAGGAGAAATCTCAGCCTTTTCTGCTAAAAAAACCCTGAATGTGGATTTGTACAGAACCAAGTAAGAGAGCTTGGATCCTAATCTCATTGTGCAGGTATGAACAGGTAGGAGGAAAGGCACGCTGAGAGAATTTGCATGCCACACCCTTGGTTTTAGCTGCTCTGCTCAGCTTTGACTGTGGCAAAACTGCACTCTAGTGGAACTGAAGCAGAAATATGCTCTGGGCTGACTCCTCCATACCTCCTAAACCCCTTTGCTTGCCTGCAGCTCTGCAGAGAAGGTTTGTGTGTCTGACAGATTTTCATGCATTCATAGAATTGTAGAATGGTTTAGGTTGCAAGGGACCCTCAAGATTACCCTGTTACAACCTCATGCCATGGCCAGGGACACCTCCCACTAGTCCAGGTTGCTCAGCGTCTTATGGAACCTGGCCTTGAACATCTCCAAAGAGGGGGCATCCATGACCTCCCTGGGCAACCTGTTCCAGTGTTTCACCACCCTCACTGGAAAGAATTTCTTCCTAATCTCCAGTCTAAGTCCACCACCCTCAAACTTCAAACCATTGCCACCCATTCTATCACCACAGGCCCTTCTAAACAGTCCCTCCCCAGCATTCCTGTAGGTCCACTTCAGATACTGAAATGCAGCTTTAAGGTCTCCCCAAAGCCTTCTATTCTCCAGGGTGAACAGCCTCAACTTTCCCAGCCTTACCCCACAGCGGGATTCTCCAGCCTTCTGAAGATCTGAAGTCTGGAGATCACATGCAAAATTCCAGCCCGATGTCCAAATGGACAATGGAAAGGCCACTGCTGTCCACCTGGACTTCTGCAAACGGTTTGACACTGAACCCTGCAATGTCCTGGTCTCCAGAGTAGAAAGCATGGAACTGTGGTGGATAAGGAAGTGTGATGGCAGTCACACTCAAAGAGCAATGGTCCCTGACTCGTTGTCTAAAGAGACACAAGTGACGAGCCTGTTGCTCAGGGGTTAGTTCCAGAAGTGGTGCTGTTTAACATCTCTATCAGCAACATCAACAGTGGGACTGAGTCACCATCAGCAACTTTGCTCACAACACCAAGGTGTGTGGTATAGTCAACATGCTGGAGGGAAGAGGATGTCATCCAGAGGGACCTGGACAGGCTGCAGATGTGTGCCTCTTCAGAGGTGGGCCAGGCACTTGTGGTTCATCATTTCAGGGAGCTGCTTGAAAGAGTCCAGCACAGAGCCACAAAGATGCTGAAGGCAGTGGAACATCTCCCTGCTGAGGAAAGGCTGAGGCTCTGTAACTTGGAGGAGCCTGAAGGGTGACCTCATTTGTATTTATAAAGATGTGAAGGGCAGTGTCAGGAGGACAGAGCCAGGCTCTGCTCAGTGATGTCCAATGACAGGAGAAGAAGCAATGAGTGCAAGCTGGAGCAGAGGAGGTTCCACAGGAACAGAAAGAAACTTTTTCACTGTGAGGGTGCTGGAGACCTGGAGCAGGCTGCCCAGAGAGGTTGTGGAGTCTCTCCCTCTCTGGAGACACTGAAAACCCACCTGGGTTTGTTCCTTTGTGATCTGCCCTAGGTCATTGTGTTACAGCAGGGCAGTTGGACTGGATGATCTCTGGAGGTCCCTTCCAAACCCCAAGATTCTGTGATTCT
Source organism: Eubucco bourcierii (assembly GCA_013396675.1). Classification (NCBI taxonomy): domain Eukaryota; kingdom Metazoa; phylum Chordata; class Aves; order Piciformes; family Ramphastidae; genus Eubucco; species Eubucco bourcierii. The sequence goes on along the minus strand of VWZE01002128.1, from coordinate 8,026 downwards.
TTATACCAAATGTCCAGTTCCCTTGTCCTTTGTGCTATACACAGTATAGCAGGAAATACTCAAAGGCTCAGGACACACCAAGTGTAGGTCACAGAGTCCAGTCCAACCCCAATGCCAGAGCTAGATGACCTAGGGCAGGTCGCAAAGAAACATATCCAGGTGGGTTTTTAATATCTCCAGAGAGGGAGAGACTCCACTGATGACAAAGAAACATTCCCTGCCTGGGTATCAGGACCACATTTTGTGCTTAATGTTTTAGCCTTCATGCTGAACTGCAGGTTTTGTGACAGAGGCAGCACTTCAGGATGTTCATTTCCAAAACATAAAGACAGCTTAGAAGATGATTTAGAAAAAGAAAATGAAAGGGAGTTTTGCCTCATGTGAAGGCTATGCCTTCACCCTACCCATCAGCAATATTAGTCTGGCAAAGGCTTTCTCTGCAGAACACCAAAATATCTCCTGTGCAGGGAATATATTAGCTAGTTGCTTTTTGAATGCCATCCAGGGAATGAGGTCTTCTAAATTCAGTTCCTAGAATGAGAAGCTAAGTTTGAGCTCTTCTGCTTGCACTAAAGCACCAACATGACTTCCTATCTCCTTTTTCAGAGGAGACTCTCCTTCAGTGCTTAATATTCTGTGGTCTTGATCATCACATCTTTTTGAAAGAAAAAGAAAAAACAACATAGAACACAACAGATTCTTTTTTCCCTCTTAGGATAAAGCTGTGAACCATACATCATCAATCAGCTGCATGAATAAAACATTCTGAAGCAATTCTTCCACCTGCCTTGCCCTGTTTCATAGATTCACAGATTGCCTTGGGTTGGAAAGGACCCTCAAAAATCATCTTGCCCAACCCTCCTGCAATCAGCAGGGACTCCTCCAATTACAGCAGGCTGCCCAGCATCCCATCGAGTCTGAAAAAACAATTTTTAATAGATTTGGGGTTGGGGGAGCAGAAGTGGTCAGGGATTGGAACAGGTTGCCCAGGGAGGTGGTGGAGTCACCATCCCTGGAGGTGTTCCAGAAATATACGGCCATGGCACTTGCGGCCATGGTTTAATGGCCATGGTGGTTGAAAGTCGAACTTGATGATCTTGGAGGTCTTTTCTGACCGAAACAATCCTGTGATTCCCTACTGCTCACTTACTACAAAACCTGTCAGTGGCACAGTTTGAAGGAAGCCCTAAAATACTTCTTTAGTATTTTTGTATTGAGCTTTGAGGGGAAGACATCTGCCTCTTGCAGGGGGGAAGGAGAATTGTTGACATAAGAACAGGAGGAGAACTAGAGGGAGAATATCAAAGATATTCACATTTAAAGAAAGCCTGCTTTGCAGATGTTGGGGTTAAGCTGCTCAACAATCAAAACAGCTGACACTTTCTCCTCTTAATTGTCCTTCTCATTATTCTTTTTCTATCTAAGCTCACATGCTATGAGAAGTACTGAAGAGACAATTTCATATCTCCTAATGATGATCATGATGTTATTAATTCAAGCTAGAGATAATAATAAGATAGGGCATCTGTATAAAGAATTCATTACAAAATTAATTGCTCTGATTAGGGTCAACACGGCAGATAAGGTTTCTGGGGCGTTTCAGCAACCATTAGTTGTGATGGTTGTTTGGCATCCAAAGACATGCAAATCTAGGGGGTGTCGTTTGCATCGCTCTCCCCCCTCCCTTTCCCCATTCATATGCTAAGTCCTCTGATAAATGCTGCTTGTTCAGAGGAAAATGGAAATCAGTGGATTGAAGCAGAGTTGGATAATGAGGTGTTATTGATATACTCTGCAAATGCTTCCATTATTCCTGCCCTTGGTTTGGAATGATTCGGGAGAACCCTAAATAAATAAATAAATATAGGAATGGATAGATAAATAAATAAGTAAATGGTGGAGTTTTTTGGTTTTTGTTGTGTGGGGTTTTTTGTCTTTTTTTAAAATAAAGTCAGTTTTTTAACCTCTCCATTCCATTTCTGTCTGCTGTCTTTTCTCCTTAAACAGCCATAGAAAAAGGTTTGATTACAGACCAGGACAGGCTGAAGAGGTGGTCTGGGAGAATCTCATGAGGTTCCATAAGGCAAATGCTATCTCACACCTAAGCTGGGGCAACCTTTGGTATCAGCCCAGGCTGGGGCATGATGAGCTTGAGAACAGTCCTTTAGAGAAGGACTTGGGGGTGCTGGTGGGTGAGAAGCTGCACATGAGCCAGTAATGGGCACTGGCAGTCCAGAAGGCCAATGGCAGGCTAGGCTGCACCCAAAGCAGTGTGGTCAGCAGATGGAAAGAGGTGATTCTGCCCCTCTGCTCTGCTCTGCTGAGACCTCACCTGCAGTGCTGTGTCCAGCTATTGGCTCCCAGCACAAAAGGGACATGGACCTGCTAACGCAGGTCTTCCAGAGAAGAGCCGCCAAAATGATCAGGGGGTTGGAGCTCCTCTCCTATAAACACAGTCTAGGTGAGCTGGGATTGTTCAGCCTGGAGAAGAGAAGGCTCCGGTGAGACCTAAAGTTGCATTTCAGACCTTAAAGTTGCGTTTCAGTATCTGTAGAGGATCTATGAGAAGGCCAGGGAGGGACAGTTTAGAAGGGCCTTTGGTGATAGGGCAATGGACTGAAACTGGAGCAGGGCAGATTTGGGTTGGACATCAGGAGGAACCTCTACACAGCGAGAGTGGTGACATACGGGAACAGGTTGCCCAGGGGTGTAGTTGAGGTTCTATCACTGAAGACATTCAAGATCATATTTGATGTGACCCTGTGCAGCCTGATCTAGTTGGAAGTTTCCTTCAACCAGTTCATATCCACCTCACTATGCAATCCTCCAGACCACACTTCCTCAGGTTAGCTGCAAGCATGCTGTGGGAGATGGTGTCAAATGCTGTGGTCATGATTGCCAATGGAATCTGCCAATGCAGGTATCTTAGAAGCTCAGAAGATACAGGATCAGGTCCTGATACAAAATGTGACACTCAGTTCTAACCAGCAGCAAACTGAACCAGGCAGAAGGAGAATCGAACAAGAAAACTTACCTCAGGCAGCACAAGCAAAAGCCATGTCTGAGCAATAGCAAGGGTCTGGCAACACAAACTTAAGCAACCGCCCTGGCAGTGAGATTGTACTCGACGCTTTGCAGAGATCCCCTACAACCTCTACCATCCTGGGACTGATTGGAACGAGACCATCTTTAAAGGTCCCTTCCAGCTGCAGTACCGACAATGCAACACTCAATGGCAGCAGTGAGCACCGATGGTGCGGCGCCACTTGACATACGCCGCTCCGTAGCAAGATGATCCACAGCAAGGCGCGGTCCTTGACACAGGCCGCCCCCCAGCAAGGCGCGGCGCCGTCGGACAGAGACTGCCCCCCAGCAAGGCGCGGTCCTTGACACAGGCCGCCCCCCAGCAAGGCGCGGCGCCGTCGGACAGAGACTGCCCCCCAGCAAGGCGCGGTCCTTGACACAGGCCGCCCCCCAGCAAGGCGCGGCGCTATTGGCTGCATAGCAAGGCGCGGCGGTACTGGCGTTGAGCCGCTCCCGGCGTGCCGTAGCGGCTGGACATGGCGCCTGTGGCTCGGCCTGGCACGTCGCCGCGGCGCGCGGTGCCCCATCCCCGTGCTGTAGAACTCTTGTGGGCTCAGGATGGCCTCACTAGTCTCGGGGGTACTGTAGTCGGGCATGAGCAGGATGGCAGGCAGCGAGAGTGAGGCGAAGTAACGAGGGGGATGGCTGAACCGTTGTCCCGAGGGTCCCCACGCAGGGGCCGCTGCTGGGACAGTCCCACGGGGCAGCACTTGGCAGATAAGAAATGCCGCGGCAGGGTGCTGCTTGTCCCCTGGGTGTGAAAGACCTGGGGATTGAAGAAGCAGCCACATGGAGCCCTCTTCAGCCCTGTTTGGGGGAGAAGAATCTATGCCGCTGTGGGGGACTCTCCAGAGGGACCTGCTGAGCCTGGCCTGATCAGCATCCCCCAGCTCTCTGCCAGGCAGTTGGGGAACTTGTGCCCAGGGCGGTCTGTGGGGTGACCTGCTGTGCCGTGGGGATGGGGCACACGTCAGGGGAGAGACACACTCCTTGGAGGTGAAACAGGAGGAGTGGGCCCAGGGATCTGGGAAATTCTCGGGGAATTGGACTGACTGGGCATGGATCACCCAGGTGAGGGCAGAGATGCTTGCCCAGGCACCCTGCATCCCTTACCAAAACTGCCATAGGACAGGGGAGATGGGCGTACTGGGAGTGCCAGGGGATCAGGATGCTGCAGGTGCCAAAGGTGTTGGAGGGGCAGAGCAGACAGGGTTGCTAGACCTGCAGGTGGCACCTGGGGCCTCTGGGGAGCCGCCTCTGCTGGACATGCCCAGGCAGTTGGCAGATGTTGGCTGTGCCTGAAAAGGTCAGGGTCAGTCCCAGCCTTCGCAGTGAAAGGGTTTGGGAAGGGCAGAAGTCTGCAGCAGCCATGGTGCTGGAAGGACCTGGAAGCTTCACAGCGGTGGCAGTGCCAGGGTTTGTTCTCTCTGCTGGTTGCTAAGACTCTCAGCTAGCTGTCTCCCAGGAAGGAATGTGGGGGCTTCTGTGTTCTGCTCCCCCAGAGTACAGGTTGGGAGGTGATCTACTGGAGAACAGCCCCATGGAGAGGGAGCTGGGAGTCGTGGTGGATAACCAGTTGTCCATGGGACAACAGTGTGCCCTTGTGGCCAAGAGGGCCAATGGGATCCTGAGGTGCATTAAGAATAACGTGTCCCCCGGATATAGGGAGGGTCTCCTCCCTCTCTGCTCTGCTCTGGTGAAACCCCATCTTGAACACTGTTCAATTTTGGGCTCCCCAGTTTAAGAGGGACAGGGATCTGCTGGAGAGGATCTAGCAGAGGGCTACAAGGGTGATCAGGGGACTGGAGCACTGCCTGGTGAAGAGAGGCTGAGGGACTTGGGGCTTTTTAGTCTGGAGAAGAGAAGACTGAGAGGGGGTTTAATTAATGTTTATAAATGTCTGAGGACTGGGTGTCAGGAGAGAGGGGACAGGCTCTGCTCACTTGCTCCCTGTGATAGGACAAGGAGCAGTGCATGTAAGCTGCAGCACAGGAGGTTCCACCTCAACACAAGGGGGAACTTCTTTACTGTAAGGGTCACAGAGCACTGGAACACACTCCCTAGAGAGATTGTGAAGTCTCCTCTGGAAACTTTGAAGGTCCATCTGGATGTGTTCCTGTGTGACCCGAGGTAGACTGTATGATCCTGCTCTGGCAGGGCGGTTGGACTCAGTGATGTCTTTGGGTGCCTTCCAATTCCTAACATAGAATCATAGAATGGTGAGGTTGGAAGGGACCTCAAGGATCATCTAGTTCCA
>VWZE01002123.1:65229-92433 GCA_013396675.1 Eubucco bourcierii | reverse complement strand
TGGCATTGGGATGGGCTGCCCAGAGAGGTGGTGGAGTTGCTGTGCCTGGAGCTGTTCATGACAAGTCTAGATGAGGCACTTAGTGCCATGTTTGATTGAACATGGTCTGGTTGATTGGCTGGAGCTGGGTGCCAGGTTGGGCTGGGTGAGCTTGGAGCTCTCTTCCAACCTGGTTGATTCTAGGATTCTATGCCTACAAATGCTTGTAGGGTGGCTGTCAGGAGAATGGAGCCAGTTTTTTTGCAGTGGTACCCAGTGGTAGGGTGAGGGACAGTGGATGGAAACTCAACCAGAAGTAATTGCAACTCAACAGGAGAAAAAACTTTGCTGTGAGCTGCTGGAGCCCTGGAGCAGGCTGCCCAGGGAGGTTATGGAGTCTCCATCTCTGGAGAGCTTCAAAACCCACTTGGATGTGTTCTGTGTGACCTGCCTTAGGTGGTCCTGCTTAGGCAGGGGGATTGGACTGGATGATCTCCAGAAGTCCCTTCAAACCCCTACCATTCTGTGACCCTGTGGTTCTGTGTCCTCTGCAGAGGGCTTCCCTTTGTGCCTTCTGCAAGGAAGAGCAGGGGGTGCAGGCAGCTCCTGGCAGCTCCAGGCTGAGCAGAGTGGGGCTGTGGAGCTGTGCAGGAGGCTTCTGGCAGGGCCTGGGAATGCTCAGAGGCCTTCCCCGGCCCCGGGGGATTAGGCTCTGTGTTGTCCTGGTTAATGTTGTTACTGCATTAGCCAGCTAAGGATCTAAGCTCTTATGAAACCAGCTGTTGCTGCTAAGTGGCAGAGTTGGAGAGAGTCAACAGTTGGAAACTCACCCAGCATCATCCTGCAGCAGAGCTGGGGAGGGACTTTTGCAAAGACCTGGGGGATCAGAATGGGAGGTGGTGGCTAGAAGAAACTGGATTGAAATGAAACCTGAGCAAGGAATTCTTCCCTGTGAGGGTGGTGAGGATTTTCTAGCATTTTTTAGCTCAGTGCATACCTGTAGATGGGAAATGAACACTGGCTGGGGGTCAGTGTTCTGCCCCAACTGCATCCAAAGCAGTGTGGCCAGAGTGGAGAGAGGGGATCCTGCCCCTCTGCTCTGGGAGACTTCACCTGCAGGGCTGTGTCCAGATCTGGGGACCACAACACAGAAAGGATGTGAACCTGCTGGAGCAGGTCCAGAGGAGGCCATGAAGATATCAGAGGGCTGAAGCACCTCTCCTACAAGGATAGGCTGAGAGAGTTGGAGCTGTTCAGAGGCTCCAGGGAGACCTCAGAGCTGCGTTTCAATATTTGCAGGGGACCTACAGGCAGGCTGGGGAGGGACTGTTCAGAAGGGCCTGTGGGGATAGGATGAGGACAGTGGTTTGGAACTGGAACAGGGCAGATCTAGGTTGGACATCAAGAGGAAGCTCTGCACAGTGAGGGTGAGGAGAGACTGTAACAGGTTGCCCAGAGAGGTGGCTGAAGCCCTCTCCCTGGAGACATTCAAGGTCAGGCTGAATGAGTCCCTGTGCAGCCTGCTCTAGTTGGAGGTGTCTCTGTTGGCTGCAGGGGTTTGGACAAGATGACCTTCGAAGGTCTTTCTCAACTCAGTGTACTCTGTGATTCAGTCTTGACCCTCTGAAGTAGACCAGGGTCAGCTCCAATATAGAAGGAGGAGACAATCCCTGGGTTAGCTCCTTAGAGCTTTCCTCCTCCAGTCCAGGTGCAGGTGCTGATGCTGGCTTAGCTGGGCTGGCAGGAGCACTCCTGGACCAGAATCTCCAGCCATGAAATGTGTGATCTGATGTCTGTGGGCTACAGAATGCCTTCAGCAGCCAAAGCTGGGCCAGTTGTCACCCTCTGTTTTGGGTTGAATCTGGAGAAGGCTTCTGTGTGTAGCCAACATGGGCAGGGTGCAGGAGATGAGTCAGAACCATGGCAGAGTAAGTTGCTGCCTGCCTTGTGTCAGGGGGGTCAAATCCAGCTGCTGGGGCAGCCCCAGGGCCTTCAAGTGTTTGGAAGGATTTGATCAAGTATTTACTGAAGGGTCTGGAGAACAGGGTTGGAGAGGGGGGCAGCTGAGGGGCCTGGGAGTGTTCAGCCTGGAGAAGAGGCCGAGGGGGAGACCTTATTGCTCTCTCCAGCTCCCTGAAAGGAGGCTGGAGCCAGGTGGGGGTTGATGTCTTGTCCTCAGTATCCGATGTTAGAAGGAGAGAAAATGGCCTCAAGTTGCCCCAGGGGAGGTTTAGGTTGGACATAAAGAAGATTTTCTTTTCTGCAGGAGTAGTCAGGCACTGGCACAGGCTGCCCAGGGAGGTGGTGGAGTCCCCACCCAGGAGATGCTCAAGAAATCTCTGGCCATGGCACCTGGGGATGTGGTTTAGTGGCCATAGTGGTGTTGGGTTGATGGTTGGGCCAGATGATCTTAGAGGGCTTTTCCAACCCAAACAAGTCCATGATTCTAACTTCTCTTGTAGGTTCTCCCATCTTCTTCCTTACCTCCTTCTGTCTGTCTTCATCTGGAGCTTTTCTGCTGGAAAAAAAAAAAAAATCTGTAACCTTGCTTCATTTTACACTTGCTCAGGGGAGTTCTGCTGCATGTGCTCTGCATGCAGACTGCTCTGGCTCAGGGCTCTCTGCTCTTCAGGTCTGTTTATGTTGTTTGCTTTGGCTTCTTTTTCCTTTGAACATTTGAACTTAATTTGGAAACAGATGCCTGGGGAAGAGATGCTGAGGGGCCTGGAACATCTCTGTGACAGGGAAGGGCTGAGAGATTTGGGGCTGTGGAGGCTGAAGAGCAGCAGCCTGAGGGGGAGCTCATCAATGCTGATCAATGCTTCAAGGGTGGGTGGCAGGAGGATGGGGCCAGGCTTTGGTCAGTGGTGCCCAGAGACAGGACAAGGGGTAACAGGCACAAATTTGACCATAAGAAGTTCCATCTAAACATGAGGAGGAACTTCTTGGATTGCAGGATGACAGAGCCCTGGAGGAAGCTGCCCTGAGAGGTGGTGGAGCCTCCATTTCTGGAGAGATTCCAACCCCCCTGGATGTGTTCCTGTGTGACCTGCCCTGAGTGGTCCTGCTTTGCAGGTAGATTGGATTCTCTCTTCTCCAGAGGTCACCTCCAACCCCTACCATTCTGTCATCCTGTAGAGGTCTTGGCATGGCCTCATGCCAAGGTCAGTGCAGGGGAGCAGAACTCAGGAGCACCTGGCACTGCCATTTGCTCCTTTTACAAAGGAAATGGGATTTCAAAACCTTTTTTTAGGATGAGAACCTGAAGTTATTTTTTCTCTCTTCCCAAATACCTCAGATGCTCATTTCCTGTGCTCTGCCATCACCCACATCTCTCCAAGCTGCTCCTCAGCTCTCCCAGCTCAAAGGACTTATTGAAGCGCGCCGGAAACTGTCGCAGGCTGCCATGGGTCAGTGAATTGAGTTCCTGGGGAGGCCTTACACCCAGGAGGGAGAGGCAGGGGCTGTGGCAGGCAACCCTGGTGTGCAGGGGCTTGATTCATCCTGCAGGGCCTGCAAACAGCAGCTTCAGTGCCCAGGCTTTCAGTTTGGGCAGCAAGGCACTGCAGTGCTCCATGAGGCTGCACCCAAACCCACACAGATAGGGTAAGAGAATGGTTTGCTTTGCAAGAGACCTTGCAAACATCATCCAGTCCAAAACCCTTCACCCAGCAATGCCAGGGCACCACTAAACCACAGCCCTCAGCGCCACATTTCCATGGCTTTGAAACCTCTCCAGGGATGGGAGTTCCATCACAGCCCTGAGCAGCCTGAGTCAGGGCTTGGCAACCCTCAAGAGGAAGAAATTGTTCCTCCTGGCCAACCTAAAACCTCCCCTGGGGCAACTTGAGGCCATTTCCTGTCATCCTGTCACTTGTTGCTTGAGAGAAGAGCCCAACCCCCACCTGGCTCCAGTCTCCTTTCAGGGAGCTGTAGAGAGCCATGATCTCCCCTCAGCCTCCTTTTCTCCAGGTTAAACACCTCCAGCTCCCTCAGCTGCTCCTCCCCAGCCCTCTTCTCCAGACCCTTTCCCAGCTTGCTCACCCTTCTCTGGGCCTGCTCCAGCCCCAAAACTGAACCCAGGTTTCAAGGTTGTGCCCAGTTGTTGGGCACAATCCCTGCCCTGCTCCTGCTGACCACACTATTCCCAGTCCAGGCAGGATGTTGGTGGCCTTTTTGGCCACCTGGGCACACTCTGGCTTACCTTCAGCTGCTGTTGTTTAGCACTCTCAGGTCTTTGCTGGGCAGTTTCTAGCCATTGTTCCCCCATTGTCACCTGCTGTGCCCCAGAGGTGACCTGCTGCACCCTTGGAGAAGCATTGAAAATCAAAGACCCACAGAATTGTCAGGGCTGGAAGGGACCTCAAGGCTCATCCAGTTCCAAGCCCTCTGCCATGGGCAGGGACACTTCACACTAGATCAGGTTGCCCAGAGCCACATCCAGCCTGGTCTTAAACATCTCCAGGGATGAGGCTTCCACCACCAGCCTGGGCAACCTGTGTCAGTGTCTTACCATCCTCATGATAAAGAACTTCTTCCTAATGTTCAATCTAAATCTGCCCTTTTCTAGCATGGATCCATCCCCCCATGTCTTATCACTACCTGACACCCTCAAAAGTCCCTCCCCAGCTTTCTTGTAGCCCCCTCCAGAGGCTGCAAGACCACAAGAAGGTTTCCTTGGAGCCTTCTCCTCTCCAGACTGAGCAACCCCAACCCTCTCAGCCTGTCCTCATAGCAGAGCAGCTCCAGCTCTCTGCTCATCCTCCTGGCCCTTCTCTGGCCACCTTCCAGCACCTCCAGAGCTTTCCTGCAATAGGGCTCCAGAATTGGGCACAGAGCCCCAGCTGAGCTCTCACCAGAGCAGTGCAGAGGGGCAGAATCCCCTCCCTCCCCCTGCTGCCCACACTGCTCCTGCTGCAGCTCAGGGTCAGGTTGGCTCTCTGGGCTCTGGCTGCACAGTGACAGCTCACTGATGGCTCAAGAGGCTTCAGAAACTTACCTGAAGGTAGGATGTGAAGGCTGACCTGGGGATGCTGTCCTCCAGTATGGAGACTGGGCTGAGCTGGATGAAGCAGTGGAGAAGGAATAAGGGCAGGAGCTGAAACTCAAGGGGCACAGCCTCAGCTGCTGCCTCAGCTTTTCTGCCAGAGCTGGGTTCTCATGGCTCTTGCAGGCACACTTGGAGGAAGTTAAGAAATGTCTCATTCCTCCTGTTGTGTCTGCAGGAGGTCAGAGAGATGTGCCCACAGCTCAGCTCTGCTTGCACAAAGAACATAGAGTTGGAGGGATGGCTTCAAGGAGGAGGGGAGGTTCTCCAGGTGAGAGGTCCTCCTGCTCTTGTGTGAATCACCTGGGGTCAAAGACAGACCAAGTAAGAACAGAACACCAGCCCTGTTCTCAGCCCAGGAACCAGGACATCAGGAGACAGAAACTCACATCCTCAGACCAAGACAAGGGGCAGTGGACACAAGATGGAACTCAGGAAGTTCCACCTCAGCATGAGGAGAAACTTGTTTGGTGTGAGGGTGCTGGAGGCCTGGAGCAGGCTGCCCAGAGAGGTTGTGGAATCTCCTTCTCTGGAGACTTTCCAAACCCAGCTGGATGTGTTCCTGTGTGACCTGCCCAGGGTCACACTGCTTTGGCAGTGGGGTTGGACTGGATGATGTCTGGAGGTCACCATTCTGTGATCTGATTCTGCCCACCTAACTGAGCAACCACTGCTTGGAAACCTTTGCTCTTTATCCATGTGCAGATCCCTACTTCTCCTAACAAAAGGAGTTGGGTTTCTTGTCTGTAGAGAAGGCCTTGCACCTGTTACACCTTGGTTAGGCAGCATCTCTAAGGACATGTGGTGCAGGTCAGCTCAGCTGTTAAGTGTTCACTGAAACAACCAGGAGAGAAAAAGGTCTTTTCCTGCAGGCAAGGCCAAGTGCTTCAGGCTACAGCAAGTTTGATTCAGTGCATTGGAATTTGAGCTCTGGGGATCCTGGTGGGGATTTCCAGCTGGATTTCCCCTTCAAAGTGCTATCTGTGTATGGCATGGAATGGAAGAATGCTGGTGGTGTGTGGAAGTGAAGGTGGGTGATGAAACAACAGACCCTGCTCAAGACTTTCTCTTGGCAATATGCTCTTAAAATACAGAGGGATCCATCCCAGGACACATCAGCTCACCCCAAGGTGCATCAGCTCCTCACAAAAGACATAAGAACCTTTGCCAGGATGTATATAGAGAGTCCCAGACTGGTAGGGATTGGAGGAGACCTCTGGAGCTCAGCCACTCCAACCCCCTCCTCCAGCAGGGCACCCACAGCAGCTTGCCCAGGAGCACAATGGCATGGGGGGTTTGGAAGCTCTCCAGACAGGGAGGCTCCACAACCTCTCTGGGCAGCCTGCTCCAGGCCTCCTGCACCCTCACACCAAGCAAATATCTCTTCCTCCTGAGGTGGAACCTCCTGGGTTCCAGTTTGTGCCCTTGTCCCTTGTCCTGTCCCTGGGCACCACTCACAAGAGCAGGGGACACAAAGTGGAACCCAGAAAGTTCCATCTCAGCACAAGGAGAAATTGTTTGATCTGAGGGTGCTGGAGGCCTGGAGCAAGCTGCCCAGAGAGGTTGTGGTCCTGCCCCCCACAGGTCCTTTTGCTCTTGCTGAGCATTGCTCATATCCCCTCTGGGGCTGCTCTTCTGCAGGCTCTCAGCCCCAGGGCCTTTGCTCCTCACAGAGCTGCTCCAAGCCCCTCAGCATCTCTGTGGCTTCCAGTGGTTCCCTTTCTGTCTTCGACTGAGGTCACTTCTGGCTGTAAAGTCTGAGAAGCCATCATCATTGATCTAGGAGGAAGCTCTTTACAGTGAAGTTGGTGAGACACTGGCACAGGTTGCCCAGGGAGTTTGTGGCTGCTCCCTCCCTGGAGGTGTTCAAGGCCAGGTTGGATGAGGCCTTGAGTGCCCTGTGCTAGTGGGAGGTGTCCCTGCCTATGGCAGGGGGTTGGAACTGGCTGATCCTTGAGGTCCCTTCCAACCTTCCCATTCTGTGATTCTATCTTCCACTTCCTTGAAGAAGCTTCTCCAGCAAACTCTGACCTGTTGCTGGCTGCCTAAGAAACTCTGCACAAACTTCCAGTTTGTGCTTTGGTGTTTCAGAAGCATTTGGCCAAGGGCACCAGATGAAGTGACTCCTGAAATGGCACCTTGGGAGTTTGCTAGGAGTGACTCTGTCCTTGTCTCTGCTTTCCATTAATCCATTTAGGGAATGCACAGGAAAAGTTGTGAACAGCTTAGCTCAGCTTGGACATCTGCAAGGTTTAATGAGCTGAGATGCTCTCTGAAGAGCTTTGTTAGTGTTGCTGTGCTTGAATGCTTCTGAATTCAAGCAAATGTGGAGGTTTATTGTCTTGAGGAAAGCTCAGTTTTCTCCACAGAACCTTACATTTGCAAACACCTGCTCTGGAAGTCGTTAAAAATTACTTGGGAAGCACAGACTGAACCAGAGTGCTTCAGGTTTCACCTGAGATTCACCTTGCTTCAGGGGCTCTTGGGGGCTCAGCTGTGTGCTGGTCATTGGTGACACCTGCGGCTGGGAGTCTGCTGTGCCCATCCTGATCAACAGAGAACATCAGCAGATGATGGAGAGCAGGTCAGGTTTGGACATTGAAAGAGAGCCATGGAGATGCTGAGGGGACTGAAGCATCCTGTGAGGAGAGGGAGAGCCCTGGGGCTGAGAGCCTGCAGAAGAGCAGCCCCAGAGGGCAGCTGAGCAATGCTCAGCAAGAGCTAAAGTGTAGGGGGCAGGAGGCTGGGGCCACGCTCTTGTCAGTGGTCCCCAGGGACAGGAAAAGGGGCAGTGGACACAAACTGGAACCCAGGAGGTTCCACCTACACTTGTTTGGTGTGAGGGTGCTGGAGGCCTGGAACAGGCTGCCCAGAGAGGTTGTGGAGTCTCCTTCTCTGCAGCCATTCTAAACCCACCTGGATGAGTTCCTGTGGGATTTATTCTGGTTGATCCTTCTCTAGCAAAGCAGTTGGACCAGGTGATCTTCAGAGATGCCTTCCAACCCCTCCCTCCCCCCAGCCCTCCAGTTAAGCTGAGGACAGGGTTAGTGAAGGCTATGCTGGCTGGACTGGTGCCAGGTGCTGCAGGAATTGGTGCTTAGCCCTGATTTGGGTTGTGAAAGGAATGTTGGTTTGCAGTGGGAGGTGGGAAAGCCACCTCTGGCATTAGAGGTGGCAGAGCCTGGAGAGGACCTTGTCAAAGGTGGATGTAAAGCTTCTAAGTGCTCCTAAATGGCTGTTTCTGATGCTCCTAAGTGGCTGTTTCTGTTACTGCATTTAAGTGAGAAGAGTAGGTGGGGAAAAGGAGGCTGGGGGGAGATCTTCTGGCTCTCTACAGTCCCTGAAAGGAGGCTGGAGCCAAGCAGGGCTTGGTCTCTCCTGCACAGTAAGAAGTGATAGGACAGGAGGAAGTGGCTTCAGGTTGGCCCAGGGGACAGGCTGGATATGAGAAGAAACTTCTTGACTGAAAGGGTTCTCAAAGCCTGGCCCAGGCTGCCCAGGGAGGTGGCCAAAGCCTCATCCCCAGAGCTGTTTAAAAGAGGCAGAGATGTGGTGCTGAGGGCTGTGGTTTAGCCTCAGCTTTGGCAGAGCTGGAGAATGGTTGGATTTGGATGATCTTAAAGGTCTTTTCCAGCCCAAACAATTCCATGCTCCTGTGGTTCAGGGCAAATCCACAGCTGGCTCGGTGCTGGCCAGCAGCACAGCTGCACCTGAAGTGTGTTTGCTTTATGCTGCTCTCTATCTGGCAGCAGCTCGGCCCAGCAAGGCTGTGTTTGTGCTGGGCAGGTAGGGGCTGACCTCAGGAGCTCTTGGCTCGTGTGAAAGCCACTTGGTTGCGTCAGTGGTGCTGCCACTTCCCAGTTCCTCTGCCATCAGATGAGTTTTGTTTGCCAGGAAAAGGCTCAGAGCTTTGTGAAAAAGAGGCAAGGATGAAGAGTGAGGTGAGGAGGGAGGAAGGGGAAGGGTGGGGTCCTTCTTGTCTTAGATATTCTGGAAGGTCATGGAATGAACTCCTCATGGAGGGAAGGGTGTGGGAGCTGTTTGAAAGCCACACTCGGTGCTTTGTGCACCTGTGACAAATGATTTCAAGTTAAATCTGCTTAAAAATCTCCATCCCTGTCTTGCTGCTTTGTGGTGTGGGGAGGCTTTAACTGCTCCTGAGCTAAAGAGGCTTTAATAGCTCCCAGTGAAACAGCCTCCACTGGGCAGCTTCGTAATGGTGATCTAAATCCCAGAGTTCCAGCCAGGCTGGGGTTGGAAGGGACCTCCAGAGGTCATCCAGCCAAAGCCCCTGCTCAAGCAGGGTACCCACAGCAGCTTGCCCAGGATGGCTATGGCCAGGGAGGGTTGGAAGGTCTCAAGAGAAGATTCCACAGCCTCTCTGGGCAGCCTGCTCCAGGCCTCCAGCACCCTCACACCAAACAAGTTTCTCCTCCTGCTCAGCTGGAACCTCCTGGGTTCCACTTTGTGCCCACTGCCCCTTGTCCTGTCCCTGGGCATCACTGACAAGAGTCTGGCCCCAGACTCTTGCTCCCCACAACTCCTTTAGCTCTTGCTGAGCATTACTTAGCTGCCCTCTGGGCCTGCTCTTCTGCAGGCTCTCAGCCCCAGGGCTCTCAGCCTTTGCTCCTCACAGAGCTGCTCCAGGCTCTCTCTAGCAGTTTCCTGTCTCTATTGAACTGGAGAGCCCAGAACTGGACCCAGGACTCCATGTGTGGCCTCATCAGGTCAGAGGGACAGGAGAAGCTGTGCATGCCTTGGTGACTGGCACAGTTGCTGTGAGGATAAATGCCCCAAACTGGTTCCTCTGCTTGCACTAAGCCACTGTGGTCTGTGGCCTGTTCCTGTGGCTCTGAGGAGAAAGCTCTTGCAGGACCCATCCTGCTGTACCCAAGCAGCTTTGCTGGGCACTGCCCCATGCTGTTGAGCTGCCCATCAGCACTGTTGGGCCTGAAAACTGGTTCCAGCCTCAAGGGACCTCTTCAGCTAATGAAGGTGGGCCTGGA
Source organism: Eubucco bourcierii (assembly GCA_013396675.1). Classification (NCBI taxonomy): domain Eukaryota; kingdom Metazoa; phylum Chordata; class Aves; order Piciformes; family Ramphastidae; genus Eubucco; species Eubucco bourcierii. The sequence goes on along the minus strand of VWZE01002123.1, from coordinate 82,401 downwards.
AACCAAGATAAGAGACAGCAGAGCTTGCAGGAGTGCAGAACAGAGTGCAGCCAATTTCACAAGCTGCTGCAGAATGATTCTGAGCTGTGCCAGGGGACTCCATGCACTGAAGGAGCAGGAGCTGGAGCTTTCTTGAGGAGGAGCTTTAGACCTGCTGTTCTCCAGAGCCAGCATTGCTTCCTTCTCTGAGGCCCTTTGTATGAAATCATCTGGACTGCACCAAAGAGAGGAAGCTGGGTGGCAGCTCTGCATCTGAAGGGTCCTTGTGAGAAGTCTTGTCCCTTGGTCACCTCTGCTGATTACATGGACACATTGTCTCCTGAAGGAGGGAGATGTAGACCAGAGAGAACCTTTGTGGGTCACTTCCAACCCTGTGAAGCTGTGTTGATTTTTGGGTGTCTTGGGTGCTTTGCTGGACACAGCTTCATGTCAGGATTAGAGAGATGGAGCCACAAGCTGCAACTGAGAGGGTGGATCTGCTGTCACTGGGCTGTGTCTTGGTGCTGGCTGCTTTGTCTGGGATGTCGCCATCATGTGAGGCTTGGGTGAGTTAAAGCAGCTCATGGAATCCACTGAAGAGAAATAGCTGCATGTTGAGTCACCACTGAGCTGGGCCACAGCAGCCTTGTGATCTTGGTGCTTGCAGGAGGGAGCTGGCAGGAGCTTAGGGCTGCCTTGGGCTGGAGCAGCTGGCTTGGGTCAGGGATACCATGAAAGCTGCCCCAGTGCTGGTGGCAGAGGTGGAGGAAGTGTGGTGCCCTCAGGGAGCAGTGTTGATGTGGTTTGCTTTTTCTCAGGGATGTTGTTGATGGTAGCTCCCTGACCTCCCTCCTGCCCCAGAGAGGTGAGTGGGGGTGGGGGGAAATCATCTTTGAAGGCTCCATTCCTTTAGCTGTCCACCTAGACATGAACTGCTGGAGGAATCTGAGAGTGTAGGAATTGGCCTTTTTCCTGCTCTTCTGGTTCTGACCCAGGACTGTCCCTTGTGCACTATGGGATGTGTGTTGGGAGAGCCACTGGCTTTAGCCACCTGCAGAGTCCATCCTGCTGCTACAGGATCCTAGAATCATAAAATAGAGTGAGGGCTGGAAGGGCCTTCTGGAGATTCACAGAGTGCATTGGGTTGGAAAGGACCTCCAAAGGTTATCCAGTCCAACCTCCCAGCAGGCAGCAGGGACACCTCCAGCCAGAGCAGGCTGCACAGGGACACAGCAAGTCTGACCTTGAATGGGTTGGGGCCTAAACCACCTCCCTGGGCAAACCTGTTCCAGCCTCTCCCCACCCTCACTGTGCAGAACTTTCTCCTGATGTCCAACCTAACTCTGCCCTGCTCCAGCTCCAAACCATTGCCCTCATCCTATCCCCACAGACTCTTCTGAACAGTCTTTCCCCAGCCTGCCTGTAGGTCCCCTTCAGCTATTGCAGTGCAGCTCTGAGGTCTCCCTGGAGCCTTCTCTTCTCCAGGCTGAAGAGCCCCAACTCTCCCAGCCTGTCCTTGTAGAAGAGGTGCTTCAGCCCTCTGAGCATCTTTGTGGCCTCTCCTCCCTCAGGTCCATGTCTCTCTCACGCTGGGGTCCCTTAGCTGACAAAGCAGTGCAGCTGAGGTGTTCCCCAAGCAGAGTGGCAGGATCACCTCTGCTGCCCTGCTGGCCACGCTGCTGGCTGGCAAAGGTTCGTCTGAATCCGTCTGCTCCCTGCTCTGCTCGAGCAGGTGTGATGGATGGGTGCTGGCATGGGGCAAGCACAGAGAGAGAGCAGGGCCACTGCTGCTCTGCTGCTGGCCTTGGCTTAACACCACATCTGCCACTGCCTCCTGCCTGCGGGCACCTGCTGAGTGGATTGCACCTCCCTGCCAGGAATTGTCCTTTGATGCCATCTGACTTCTGGTAGATGCTATCTCTGACTTCCTTCACCCGTGGAGCCTGCAGGGCAGAGTCCTACCTGTCCCTGCTAGGGATAGCTCTGAGAGCATCCAGCCACCTGAGCTGCTTCCTCCCTCCTCGGCTCTCCCTTTCCTCCTCCCTCCTCGGCTCTCCCTTTCCTCCTCCCTCCTCGGCTCTCCCTTTCCTCCTCCCTCCTCGGCTCTCCCTTTCCTCCTCCCTCCTCGGCTCTCCCTTTCCTCCTCCCTCCTCGGCTCTCCCTTTCCTCCTCCCTCCTCGGCTCTCCCTTTCCTCCTCCCTCCTCGGCTCTCCCTTTCCTCCTCCCTCCTCGGCTCTCCCTTTCCTCCTCCCTCCTCGGCTCTCCCTTTCCTCCTCCCTCCTCGGCTCTCCCTTTCCTCCTCCCTCCTCGGCTCTCCCTTTCCTCCTCCCTCCTCGGCTCTCCCTTTCCTCCTCCCTCCTCGGCTCTCCCTTTCCTCCTCCCTCCTCGGCTCTCCCTTTCCCCCTCCCTCCTCGGCTCCTCCTCTGAAAGGAACCAAACCTGGGGTTGTATTTTGAAGGTGAAATGAGAAGTCTGCTGGGAGGAGCTGAGTGTTAGGAGGTGAGAATTGAGAGTCCAGGTGTGGAGCTGCTGGGCTGTGGAGAGAGGACACTTTGAAAGCTGTGGTTTCCTTCTCCATTCTTGTCTTGGTGATCCTCTGGTGCCCTCGGTGGTTTCTCAACCTGCAGAGCTTTTGCAGCTGCCTGACCTCCTGGGAATGGATGCTGTGAGCAGGCAGCAGGGTGCTGTGCACCTTACCCAGCTCACTTCTGATGTGATTGGTCCCCTCCACATGGGTGGTGGCCAGGGCCATGCAGCTTCTGCAGAACCCATGCCAGGGAGGTGCAAATTCTCTTCTCTCTGCTTTTCTCTAGGTGTGACTCCTCTCCACAGGTGTGTGTGCACCTTGTAGGGTGTTCTGCCTGCTGGCACCACAACTACTGCTCAGTGTCTGAGTGTTCTAAGAAGTAAGGAAATAATATTGTGGTGCAGACCCTAAGATGAGCCAGAAGTGTGCCCAGGTGGGCAGCAGAGCCAATGGCATCCTGGCCTGGCTCAGGAGCAGTGTGGCCAGCAGCACCAGGGAGGTTCTTCTGCCCCTGTGCTCAGCACTGCTCAGGCCACACCTTGAGTGCTGTGTCCAGTTCTGGGCCCCTCAGTTCAAGAGAGATGTTGAGGTGCTGGAGGGTGCCCAGAGAAGGGCAGCAAGGCTGGGGAGGGGCCTGGAGCACAGCCCTGTGAGGAGAGGCTGAGGGAGCTGGGGGTGTGCAGCCTGCACAAGAGGAGGCTCAGGGCAGAGCTCATTGCTCTCTGCAGCTCCCTGAAGGGAGGTTGGAGCCAGGTGGGGTTGGGCTCTGCTGCCAGGCACCCAGGGACAGAAGGAGAGGACACAGCCTCAAGCTGTGCCAGGGCAGGTTCAGGCTGGATGTTAGGAGGAAGTTGTTGCCAGAGAGAGTGATTGGCATTGGGATGGGCTGCCCAGGGAGGTGGTGGAGTGCCCATTCCTGGAGGTGTTCAAGCAGAGCCTGGATGGGGCACTTAGTGCCATGGTCTGGTTGGTTGGCTGGGGCTGGGTGCCAGGTAGGGCTGGGTGAGCTTGGAGCTCTCTTCCAACCTGCTTGATTCTATGGTGATCTCCTCTCTACAGGAAAGACATTGAGGGGCTGGAGCAGGTCCAGAGAAGGGCAGCAAAGCTGGGAAGGGGTCTGGAGAACAGGGCTAGTGAGGAGCAGCTGAGGGAGCTGGGGGTGTTCAGTCTGGAGAAGGCTGAGGAGAGACCTCCTTGCTTTCTACAACTCCCTGAAAGGAGGTTGGACTGAGGTGGTGTTGGTCTCTCCCTAGTATCAGATGATGGAATGAGAGGAAATGGCCTCAGGATGCCCCAGGGGAAGTTTAGGCTGCACATGAGGAACAATTTCTGTACTGCAAGAACAGAACAGGCTGCCCAGGGAGATGGTGGAATCCTCATTCCTGGAGGTGTTGAAACCTGTGAACATGGTTTAGTGGCCCTGGTGGTGCTGGGCTGATGTTGGACTGGATGACCTTGGAGAGCTTTCCCAACCCAAACAATTCCATGGTTCTATGGCAAGCAGAAGTGAGATTTGCCTTTAATAGACACACATAAAGAGCAGCACCACCCAAACCCATCCCTTCCAAGCCTCACACTGTTCTTGGGCAGAAGGCAAATTGGAGCTCAGTGGTTGGTGAGAGCAGCACAGCCCCAGCAGATGAGACCTCAGCCCAGCACTGCATGGCACGAGCCCAGCTTCCTGGCATCTCCCTGCTTGGCACTTCAGGGCTTGGTTCTTGTCTCTGAGCTGTTCAAAGCTGGCAGGATGTGCGTGGTGCTGGCATAACACTTCCCTGATGATGATTTCTTGGGTGTGTTTTGGAGTGCAGGCTTCATCTGGCCCATGATAGTCCTCTGTAACTTAGAGCACAGCCTCCAGAGCTCAGCCTGCTTCACTGCTGCTCACCAAGGCTCACCCTGTTGAGTCTTTTCCCCCAGTTTAATATTCTGGGCTCTTTCTAAGGCCCCTGCAGTGGGGTTGTGGCAGGAGGAGCATGAGGAATCCCTGTGAGCAGTGGGAGTGGTGGCTGAGCAGGGCAGGACTGCTGAGGTCTCGTGGGGCTGTTTGAGGTTGCTGAGCAGAAGCTGTTTTCTGTGCTGGAATGGGGATGTTTAATTAAGCACAACGAACTCTCCTAAATGAAATGGAGTTTGCAGGCTCCATCAGCATATTCCCCAGGATACTGTTGCCTCCCTGCAGAGGTAACACCATCACTTCCCAGCAGGAAGGAGCTGCTGAAATCTATTGACTTCTGCATCTCTCAGAGGAATCACAGAATGACAGAGTTGGAAGTGACCTCTGGACACCATCAAGTCCAATCTCCCTGCCAAGGCAGGGCCACCTAGAGCAGGTCACACAGGAGCACACCCAGGGGGGTTTGGAATGTCTGCAGAGATGGAGACTCCACCACCTCTCTGGGCAGCCTGCTCCAGGGCTTCAATCCAAGAAGTTCCTCCTCATGTTTAAATGGAACTTCTTATGGCCAAGTTTGTGCCCATTACCTCTGATCCTGTCTCTGGGCACCACTGACCAGAGCCTGGCCCCATCCTCCTGCCCCCCACCCTTGAAGCGTTGATCAGCATTGATGAGCTCCCCCTCAGGCTGCTCTTCTCCAGCCTCCACAGCCCCAAATCTCTCAGCCTTTCCTTATCACAGAGGTGTTCCAGACCCCTCAACACCTCTGTCCACAAGGTGTAAGAACAAAGCAGGGCTTTGGGCACCCTGCAGGGGTTGGTGCCTTAGAGAAGAACCTTGGGCTCATGAGCTAAACCAAGGCAGCTGGCAAGAGAGGTTGAATCCTCATCCCTGGGGGTGTTGAAATGCTGCAGAAATGTGGTGCCGAGGGCCATGGTTTAGCACCAGCCTTGGTGTTAGAGAATGGTTGGACTGAATGATCTGAAAGGTCTTCTCCAACCAAAACAATTCCATGTGCTCTCTAGCTGAGGGAGAGAGGCTTTCCCTGGCTTGTTGCTCACCTTGTTACCTGAGCTGGCACAGAAGGGGTCCTGAGATGTCTCTGTGGTGTCTGCAGCTTGGTCTGAACCTGGATTTAACCTTGCTCAGGCTGTGCTTTGAAAACCCACATCTTGGAGATGCTGTGGTTAAAAATACAGCCAGGACAAAGCTCCCAGTTAGAGAATCCTCAGTCCTGTGGCTCCCAGAGCCATTCCCCCACCCACAAACACCACGCTGGCAGGAAAATCCCAGCAGGATTAGCAAGGGTTAGACACAGTTTTCTTCCACCTCAAACAACCTTTCCAGATTTGAGCTGAAAATAGATGATTTGCCTTGCTGCTGGGGTTGCAGTGGAGAGCAGCCTGGAGAAGAAGGACTTGGGGGTGTCAGTTGGTGCCAAACTCCCCAGGAGCCAGCAGTGGTCACTGGCAGCCCAGCAGACAACTGTGTGCTGAGCTGCATCCAGAGCAGGGAGAGCAGCAGCACAGGGAGAGGGTTTGGCTCTGCACTGCTCTGCTCTGACCCCACCTGCAGCACTGCCTCCAGTTCTGGGGTCCCCAGCACAGGACCTGGAACTGCTGGAGAGGGTCCAGATGAGGCCATAAAGATGCTCAGAGGGCTGCAGAACCTCTCCTGTGGGGCAGGCTGGGAGGGTTGGGGCTGTTCAGCCTGGAGAAGAGAAGGCTCCAGGGAGACCTCAGAGCAGCCTTCCAGTGCCTGAAGGGGCTGCAGGGGAGCTGGGGAGGGGCTGTGGATAAGGGCTGGGAGTGCCAGGAGGAGAGACAATGGCTTTGAGCTGGGAGAGGGGAGACTGAGAGTGGAGATGCAGAAGAAATTCCTGAGAGTGAGGATGGGGAGAGACTGGCACAGGCTGCCCAGGAAGGCTGTGGCTGCCCCCTGCCTGGAGGTGTTCAAGGCCAGGCTGGATGAGGCCTTGAGCACCCTGTGCTGGTGGGAGGTGTCCCTGCCCATGGCAGAGGGTTGGATCTGGATGAGCTTTGAGGCCCCTTTCAACCCAACCCATTCTGTCAATCTCTGAATCAGATGGAGCTGAAGAACCCAAACCAGATTGCCCTCAGAAACCCATCTGAGGGATAAATAATTGCTGGGGCCTGGGGGAGTTTGCAGTGTGGTGAGGCCAGGAGCTGAGAGCTGCTGCTGGCTCCTGGGCTGAGGGAGGTGCAGCAGGGTGAGTGCAGTGCAAGTTTCCATGCTGGTGAGCTGGCTCCAGCTCCTTTGAATTTAGAGAGGCAAAAACTCAGCCTGGAAGTAATGAGCTCTGGGTAGTTAATTAGGTGCTTGTCTGCAGGTGTAACTGGTGCAGCTGCCTGCAGCCCATGCTGAATTTATTTGCAAGCATTATGGGATGGATGGGATGTGGAAACACAATTCATTGGCAACAAAGAGAGGGGTTCCATTTTCATCTCCCCCTCTAACTTCCAGCTTTACATCGCTGTTCCCACTTGGCTTGGCTGTGAGATGTCACCCAAGACTGAAAGGAGCTGATGGTGGTGGGCAGCAAAGTGTGTTACACAGCCAGGGTGATGGGGCTGCAGCACTGATGGACCAAAGCCTGGTCTGATTTTGTCATCAGTGATGAGCCAGATGGGAAGTGGCAGAGCCATAGAATCGCAGGATGGTAGGGGTTGGAAGGGACCTCTGGGGACCATTGTGTCCAACCCCCCTGCAAAGCAGGACCACCTAGGGCAGGTCACACAGGAATGCATCCAGCTGAGTCTCAAAACTCTTCAGACAAGGAGCCTCCACAACCTCTCTGGGCAGCCTGCTCCAGAACACCATAGAATCATAGAATGGGAAGGTTGGAAGGGACCTCAAGTCTAGTTCCAACCCCCTGCCATAGGCAGGGACACCTTCCACTAGTGTGGGAGCACTCCCAGAGCAAAGAAGTTTTTCCTCATGGCAAGGTGGAATTTCCTGTGGCTGAGTTTCTCCCCGTTGCCCCTTGTCCTATGCCTGTACATCACTGCAGACAGCCTGGCTGCATCCTCCTGGCACACACCTTTGAGATAGCTGTAGACATTGCTAAGGTCCTCTGTCAGCCTTCTCTTCTCCAGGCTCAACAGCCCCAGGTCCCTCAGCCTCTCCTCATAAGAGAGATGCTCCAGGCCCTTAACCATCCTTGAATTGCTGCCTTGTACTGAGTGGGTTGGAGAGAAATGATTGTCCTGGAGAGCAGCTCTGTGGAGAAGGACCTGGGAGTGCTGGCAGGCAACAATCACTGCCTTGCTGCTGCTGGCCTCACTCTTGCTGATCCAGGCCAGGATGCAGGTGACCTTCTTGGCCTCCTGGGCACAGTGCAGCTGTTCATCACCACTTGGGTTCTACTGGATGTGGTGTTTGTTGTCCATCTTCAGGCCAGGGTCTGTGGAGGAGCTTCCAGCTCCCTCAGCCTCTCCTTGTACTGTACTACTGACACAGCTTGGGAATTTGAAACCAGAACCTCCATTTCTGCTACTTCCCAAACACTTTTTGTTGTGTTTCCTTCTGTGGCTGCCTGGCCACAACAATGTCCTTAATGTCACAGCTAAGTTGGGGGTGTGAAGCTGCCACGGTCTGCTGAGGAATTACTCACCTGCAGCTCTGAACTTGGACCAGATTTCTGAGTACCAGCACCAAGCTGGATTTATTTTTTCCTGCTCTGATCACAGTAAACACCAAACACTGAAGCAAGCAGCCCCCTCTGGGCTCTGACCTGTGGTCCAGTCAGGATTCTGAATCGGGCTTTGTTTTGACATCTCAGCACATTGCACAAGACAATTGCAGAAAGAAAAATACCCCACGGAAATGCCCCCTCAGGGCAGAGGGGCAGCTCCCTCCTGGGGGTCCTAGCAGCAGGCATGGCCCCGGGACAGGAATCTGCTAGCAAAACACCCCCCCAACAACCCAACCCAGCCTCACCCCACCCAAAGGAGATCTCTGCAAGGGTTGATTTTGAGCAGTGTTGCAGACTCTGGTTGGAGGCCTGTAGCTTGTGGTGTTCCCCAGAGTCAAGGTTGGGGATAGTCTTGCTCAACACCATCAGTGACCTGGATAAAGGAGCAGAGGGGACCCTGAGATGATCCCAAACTGGAAGGAGTGGCTGACACCCCCCAGGCTGTGCTGCCATTCAGCCATACCTGGCCAGGCTGGAGAGATGGGCAGAGGAACCTCCTGAAGTTCAACCAGGACAAGTGAAGCATCCTGGCCCTGGGGAGGAACAACCTCCTGCACTACAGTAGGTGAGGGGGGAGCTGCTGGGAAGCAGTTCCAAGGAGGAGGACTTGAGAGTGCTGGGGGCCAAGAAGTGCCCAGGAGCCAGTGATGTGCTCTCATGGCTGAGAAGGCAAATGGTGTCCTGGGGGTCATGAAGAGCATTGACAGCAGGGCGAGGAAGTTCTCCTGCCTCTCTGCTCTGCCCTACTGAGGCCACTGCTGGAGTCCTGGGTCCAGTTCTGGGCTCCCCAGTTCCAGAGAGACAGAGCCCAGGAGAGGCTGCAAAGCTGCTGAGGGGCCTGGAGCAGCTCTGTGAGGAGCAAAGGCTGAGAGCCTGCAGAAGAGCAGCCCCAGAGGGCAGCTGAGCAATGGGGAGCTGTGGAAGTCAAGAGGCTGGAGCCAGACTCTTGTCAGTGGTGCCCAGGGACAGGACAAGGGGCAGTGGGCACAAAGTGGAGCCCAGGAGGTTCCATCTGAGCAGGAGGAGAAACTTCCTTGGTGTGAGGGTGCTGGAGGCCTGGAACAGGCTGCCCAGAGAGGTTGTGGAGTCTCTTGTGTGGAGAGCTTCCAATCTCCCCTGGCCATTGTGCTCCTGGGCAAGCTGCTGTGGGTACCCTGCTGGAGCAGGGGGGGTTGGACTGGCTGAGCTCCAGAGGTCCCCACAGTCATGGTGGGATTTGGTGATTCTGTGAAGGATGGAAGGTGTTGGGTGTCTGGGCAGTGTGCTGGGATTGGGACATGGGCAGTGAAGGGTCAGAGAGGGCTGAGCAGCAGCTTGGAGTTTTATTGGGTAGTTGTTCATCTTTTAAACGTTTTCCACTGTCCTTGAATTCTGTTGCTTTTGATTTTGGTGCTGTTCATTTCTCTCTCACCTCTTATTAGCAGAAGCTTGGCAGTGGAGGGTGTGAGGTGGCAGGGACACCAGGGAGCCCAGCACGGGCTCTGTAATTAAGGGATGGTTCTGCTTCCACCCATGGGGATTGAGCTGTGGTCACTTGAGCAACCCTGATCCTGGTTTTCCCTAAACTTGGGTTTGTTTGCATTGTNTTTTTCCCTCTGGATGGAGTTTGTTTGGCTGTACTGAGGATTTCAGCTCTGAGAGCAGGTGGCCCTGGCTTGCTGTGAGCTGGTTCCTTTTTCCCCATGTGATGTGGCACTCAGTGCACTTGGGGCTTGGTTTTTGTGCCTTTGCAGGGTTGGAGCTTGCTTGAGCAGCTTCCCTGCCCTGGAATTCTGGAAAGGAAAATCGATTGAGAAGGAAAAGTAGATTCCTGAAGCTCTTGTTAAATGCAGGGCTTTGTGGTGCTGCCTTTTTGGGGTAGTGAGCAGAAAACCGAGGGAAGCAGGTTCCAGAATCCCCTCCTGAGGAGTCTGTGCTGGATTTAAGTCGTGTTCCACAAGGAGCATCACCACTTCCCAGGCTCTCCCTGCATTGCAATGCAGGTTTCTGGAGCACAGCGAGCTGTAGGTGAGTTCAGCTTTCCCCCTTCTGCTTTATTGCCTAAGCCTGCCTTGAATTCTGTTTCATAAAAACTAAGAGGAGTGTTGTGCTGCCTCCCAGCTCTTCTCTGCTGCCTGGAGAGCAGAAAAATTGGGGCAGCAGAGAGATTTCAGCAGTGGGGCCGCGCTCGGCTCCAGCCCCCCCGGGCTGTCCCTAAGTCCCCCGTTGCACTGCCTCTTTAAGAGCAGGAGCACTGCAGGAGCTCTGCTTGCAAGGGGCAGGCAGCAGCTGAGGACTCATCCCCGGATGGCTCAGCTGCAGCTGTGGGCTCTGCTGCTGGAGGATGCAGAGAGAGGAGCTGGTGCCTGAGCCTCCTCGCTGACGGAGCTGCCTGCCAGGTAGGATGGAGCGCGCCCAGAGGAAGGCTTCGCAGGGTGGCAGAGCTGCAGAGGATGGGGAGATGCTGGGCAAGTTTGAGCTAGCTGCTGCCACTGGTGCAGCTCATCCCTTGCTGGTGTGGTTGCTGAAGCTGCTAACCGAGGTGCTTCTGCTCTCCAGGTGCTTTCATTGCCTCTTAGGTAGAGGAGAGGCTGCAGAGGAGGAAGGTGCTGCTCTGAGAGCTCTCTGCCATCCATTGCTCCTTGCTTGGAGGGTTTTTAAACGTTCCTTGCACCAAGCAGCTGAGAGAAGCATGGGAATTTGCTGGGCTTCCCTGCCCTTCTGTGATCTTGCTGGGTGGTTTTTATCCTCTGGGTTTTGAGGGCTTTAACGGTTTGGGGACAAACGTTGGGGTTACATAACCCTGGGGATGGCTGGTGGGAGCCTGACTTGCTGTGCAAGGGACCAGAACCCAGCCTTCTGGGCTGGGTTTGGTCTGAATCACACCCGTGGCTACCTGCAGGTGTTTGATTCCTCAGAGAAGCTGCTTACTTGGCTACCTGAATGGAAACCAGAGGCCAGCAGCCTGTGCTGGGGGTAAGATAGTTGCTGAGAAGGAGCTTGGGTGAAGAGTGCTGTTTGGGTGGAAAATGAAGGCATTTGGGGAGAAGGTGGAACAGTAGAAATTCTTTCCCCTTGCAGTCTTGGAAGCAGCAAAGCCTGTACAAATTCTTGCTGAATTTAACTGCACCTTCTCAGGGTGTTCATTGCTGGAAAAGCACTCAGCAAAATCTTGCAGCCTTTCAGTTTTGGAGCAGGATTGGAGCAAGCAGCAAACCGTGGAACAAGGGGGAGCTTGCTGCAAGAGGTTGCTCCTGACTTGTCTTTCACTCTGCCTTTCTCAGTGCCCCAGCAGCCAGGCAGCTCTGCTCTGGATGTTTTTAATCACGTTATGGAGATGTCACAGAGCTAATTAAAAGATCCCCTCCTCCTTTCAGGGGAGAGCTCTGGTTTCCAGAAAGATTCTGTTTCCTCTCCAGCCGTTACTATCTTTGCCTGCCTTCTCCCACCGGGGCTTTAATAGCTCCTGAAATTCCCCAGCTTGCCAGCGCTGCTGCAGCCAGATGGGGACTAGGCGGAGGTCCCCTTGCAGGTGCCAGGAGGAGCTCTCACCCCTGCCTTTTGAAATCCCTTTATTTTCTCAGTTCCTGAGCCCCAACAGGCAGGGGGAGAGGCCAGAGTCAGCACTCCCCGCTGGCTGCCCTCCTGCTGGCTGTTGGCGTGGTGCTGCTGGAGGAGGGGGAGCTGCAGAGAGTCCTTCAGCCTCAGAGAAGCGTGGAGAGCAGCGCTCGGGTTCCACCTTTCCAACCTGCTGGCTGGGGAGGTGACAGAAGAGCTTCCCCTGGCTCCTGCCCCTCTGGCTCGGCTTGGCGCTGTCCCCGCGGTGATGGGAGGCTCTCTGCAAACTGGGTGAGCTTTGGGCTTAGCTTGGCTTTGCCACTCCCCCCCCTACTGGATCATTTCAGAGCATGGCTGCACAAAGAGTTGAATCAGTGCAGCTGAAGAGGGTGACGTGGGTGGTGAGGAGGAGAAGGAGGGAGGGAGGGCAGAGGAACCTCCTGAATTGGATCTCAGCATGCTGGAATAGTAACATGAAAGAGCTGCCTGAATTATTCAGCCTGGCCTCGTTTTCTCTGCACTGTGGCTCCATAAGTGCTGCCACAGAGCCAGGCTGGGGTTGGACATCACTGACTGTGATGGGGGCACTGGGATGGCAGCACTGGTGTGGTGTGCAGGGCACCTCGGACTGGGCAGCTCTTGATGGCACTGACACTTCTGCAGTGAAAGAGGATGAGCATGGTTTGCTGTGGCCGTGGCCGGTGAGGATGGCTGGGTGTGGCTGTGGCTGGGTGTGGCCATGGCCGGTGAGGATGGCTGGGTGTGGCTGTGGCTGGGTGTGGCCGTGGCGGGTGAGGATGGCTGGGTGTGGCTGTGGCTGGGTGTGGCCGTGGCCGGTGAGGATGGCTGGGTGTGGCTGTGGCTGGGTGTGGCCGTGGCCGGTGAGGATGGCTGGGTGTGGCTGTGGCTGGGTGTGGCCGTGGCCGGTGAGGATGGCTGGGTGTGGCTGTGGCTGGGTGTGGCCGTGGCCGGTGAGGATGGCTGGGTGTGGCTGTGGCTGGGTGTGGCCGGTGAGGATGGCTGGGTGTGGCCGAGGATGGTGAGGTGTGGCTGTGGGTGAGATGATGCCAAATGAGGTTTCTCTTCCTACCTGCCTGCCCTGACCCATTCCCCTCCTGTGGTGGAGCCTTCTGTGCCGTCACTCTCCTACGACAAGGAGCTTCGTTAGCAGGAGTCTGCTGATGAACTTTTGCAGTTGCCCTGGCACAATTCTTCTGAAGTCACAGCAACTGTTAACCCAGGGCAGGCTCCTTTGGCAGCCACTTCAGCCAGTGGGCTTGTGGGGAAGTGGTGACTCCTCCACCAGCCCAGCTCTTTGCTGGGAATCACTCTGGAGGTGCCAGGAGTTAGATGGTGGCAATGATGGCTTTCTCCAGCCATCATAGCTCATGAAGGCTTACTGGGATTGAAGGGATTTTTGTCTCTGTCAGTCTCACCTCCCTTGGTAAAAAAGACTTAAAAGGTTTCTTTTTAATCTGCTGCGACTCATCACCTTCTAGCTGTGATCTTAAACAGCAGCCCCCAACTCTGAAACCCATCTGAACTGCTGCTTCCTTTAGGCAGCTCTTGCTGGGTGCAAAAAGGGAGGTTACCCTGCTCAAAGCAGATTAATTCCTCCTGCCTTATATAAGTTCTAAAATAAGAAAATAAATCCCAACCTTCTTGAGGCTGAAACAGTTTTTTCCAACTCGGGGAACGATCCCTTTTGAAGCTGCAATTGTCAAAATTGCCTCCAGGCTGGGAACCTCAGCTGGGACAAAAGGGTGGCAGCTTCAAACCCTGCCTCTGTCCCCTCCTTCCTTCACCAGAGGGTGGTTGTGTGTGCCAGGGCAGGGCAGGATACTGCAGTGGCATCCTGCAGAACATCCCTGAGGTTTTGATCCTCTTTCTAACCCTCATCTCCCAAATTTTGGCTTTCTGTTAAGGTTTGCTGAACCTCAGGAGTGAAGCAAGATACTGGGGGTAAAGGGTGGGAGTGGCATCTCTGGTGGGGCACCTCTGGAGGGTAGGAGTGGCCCTGCTGGAGCCTGTGGCAGCTTTTCCTGTTCTCCTGGATGCAGGATTTGTGAGCTGGTTTTGTTGTCAGAACCCTTCTTTTATCAAAGCTTGCCACTGAGGCATGAGCTGGCAAAGTCTGCAAGGGGAAGAGGAGCCCAAGACCCCACAAAGAAATTCCTGCAGAGAGCTGAGGTTGTTCAGCCTGGAAATAAGCAGGCTGAGAGAGAGGCTCTCTACATTGCCCTGAAAGGAGGTTGGAGCCAGGTGGGGGTTGGTCTGTTCTCCCTAGTGTTTAGTGGTAGAACAAGAGGAAAGGGCCAAGGGAAGTTCAGGTTGGGCATCAGAAAAAATTTCTTCCTAGGAAGGGTTCTCAGGCATTGGACCAGGCTGCCCAGGGAGTTGGTGGAGTCCCCATCTCTGCAGGTGTGGTGCTGAGGGACAGGATTTAGTCCAGGGCTGGCCAGTGTCAGGCTGCTGATTGGGCTCCTAAAGGCCTTTTCTGATCTGGGCAGTTCTGTGCTTTACAAAGCCTGTAAGGAGATGCAGGCTGGGTGAGCAGCACCGTGGGAGCCAGCAGTGCCACCTCCTCAGCTCTGCTGTCCACCCCGAGCTGCTCTGGGTGTCCTGTGTCACACCTGCCAGGCCTTGGCAGGGCCGCTGCTGGGCACAGAGGTGCAGCACAGGTCAGCAGCTCACCCTGGGCACAGGTAATCCCATAATGCAGGCTTTAGCGTGTCTGCCCTCCACACAGCCAGGGACAACCCAATTGGAAGGGTTCAGAACCATTTCTCAGCCTGCTGACCTCTGAAGCCAGGTGCTGGGGATTAAAGCTGCCAGACCTGCTGAGTTGGGCTCTGCTCTGCCTCAGCACTGCTCCTGGAGGGGAGGATCCAGCTGCAGCGTGCTGCAGGTTCCTGCAGGGCCAGCATGGGTCGGGAAAGAAGCAGGCTCTGCTGCAGCCTGGCTCAGGGAGAGGGTGGAACTGAGGAGCTGGGATCACCTTGGAGTCTCAGCAGTGCTGGCTGGGGCCCTCCTGCCACTGTGCCCTACTGGGTCCTACACAGGCTCTGATGGTAGTGTTGCTGTGCTGATCAGATTGGAGTGCAAAGGGAAGAGTGCAGCCAGCAGGTCAAGGCAGGTTTTCTTCCCCCTTTACTCAGTCCTAGTGGAATCAGTTCTGAGTTCCTCAATTCCAGGCAAGCAGGGAACTGCTGGAGTGAGTCCAGTAGAAGCCACACAGATGCTGCTGAGGGGCCTGGAGCAACTCTGTGAGGAGCAAAAGCTGAGAGCCTGCAGAAGAGCAGCCCCAGAGGGCAGCTGAGCAATGCTCAGCAAGAGCTAAAGGACCTGTGGGGAGCAAGAGGCTGGGGCCAGACTCTTGTCAGTGGTGCCCAGGGACAGGACAAGGAGCAGTGGGCACAAAGTGGAACCCAGGAGGTTCCAGCTGAGCAGGAAGATAAAATTCCTTGGTGTGGGGGTGCTGGAGGCCTGGAGCAGGCTGCCCAGAGAGGTTGTGGAGTCTCCTTATGTGGAGAGCTTCCAACCCCTCCTGGCCATTGTGTTCTGGGCAATGTGCTGTGGGTGCTCTGCTGGAGCAGGAGGTTGGACTGGATGATCTCCAGAGGTCCCTTCTGACACCTATCATATTGGGATTTGATGGTTCTGTGACTCTTGAAAGACACAAACTAATCTCCTGGGTTCAGAATTGAACCCAGAGGTGTTGATTCCCTCATTTGACCGAACCCCAGAGGTCTTTTTGTGGCACTTTGGGGGTTTTGAAGCATTTGCTGTCAGGTTCACACCCAGAGGCTGTGTGGCTGGCATGCATACAGGAGCCATCAGCCTGCTCTGCTTCTCCAGGAGCCTCTGACGTACAAAATGTAAACAGCAGGAAGGTGAAAGCTGAATCTGCCTTTTAGTGGAAAATTTTACAGCCAGTTCCTCAGGGCCTTTTTCTGAGGGTGGGTATTGAGTGTCCACATGCCAAAACTAAGGCCATAAGGTGTTAGCTCAGGCAGGGGCTTTCTGTTCTGAGGGCTGGAGCAGCTCTGTTATGGGTACAGGCTGAGGGAGCTGGGGGTGTGCAGCCTGCAGAGGAGAAGGCTCCAGGGGCACCTTAGAGCTGCCTGCCAGAGCCTGAAGGGATCCTGCAGGAAGGCTGCAGAGAGACTTTAGCTGAGGGTGTCTGAGACAGGCCAAGGGGGAATGGTTTGGAGCTGAGGCAGAGCAGGGTTAGAGTGGAGCTGAAGTTCTTCATTGTGAGGGTGGTGAGAGTGTGGAGCAGGTTGCCCAGGGAGGCTGTGGCTGCCTGCTGCCTGGGCGTGTTCCAGGCCAAATTACATGAGGCCTTGAGCAGCTAAGTCTAGTTGAGAGGTGTCCCTGCCCATGGCAGAGGGCTTGTGGTAGGTGATCTTTGAGGTCCCTTCCAACCTCAGCCATCTCTGATTCTATGAAATACCTGCAGCCCTCTGGTTTCTTCCACACAGAAACCAGATTCTGCCTCATTTGTTCAGTGCTTAAAGTCATTTTCCCTTCTCCCCCCTCCCCCAGCCAAACCCTTCCACTTTCAGAGGACCCTTTGCAACTTTGCCTGTAAATAACCCTGCAGCAGATCCTCCAAACTGAAAGTCTCTCTGGTCAGCCCCTTTTAGAGACAGCTTTGGTGTGTGGATGAGGAAAGGAGTCAGTGGCTGCAGAGAGGCAAACAAGGAAACAATTCTCACGCGCCCGCTGCGTGGTTGGCAGGACAGGAGCTGCCTTTGTCAGCAGTGCCCTGCTGATCAGCGTTTGTCTCGTTCAGTGCCCAGGGCTTGGGGCTTTTTGTTCCCCTTATTCTCTAAAAAACAAACTAAAAAACCCAGGGAGTGGGGGATTCTCTGTGGCAGGGAGAAGGGTTTGCAGCTGGGGCAGTGAGTGCTTTGCCGTCGGTTCTTCTCGCTGGGGACTTTTGAAGCCAGGCTCTGCTCCTTTGTTGGATGACCCCGGAGGACCTGGTTGCATGTTGAGTGCCTGGTAGGTGTTGAGGTGTCTGCCTGAGCGTGGAAAGTGAGCTGCTGCCTGGCTGTGCCTGTCACCCACCCTTCCTTCCACGCTGCTTTCCTTGACCTGCTGTGTTGCAGAATCCCCCGAGGTGCGGTGCAGCAGCCCCTGGAGGAGCGAATCTTCACGCCCACCGTCTCCGCTGTCTACAGCACTGTGAGTATCCTGCTGCTTTGGGGAGCTCTGAGGGGATGGGGAGGGCTTGGAAACCACTGCAGTGAAACCTCACACAGCTGAGAAAACCACAGCTTCCTTTGCCTTCTAAAGTGATGCAGGATCACAGAGTGGTGGGGGTTGGAAGGTGCCTCTGGACATCATCCAGTCCAACCCCACTGCCAAGGCAGGGCCACCTAGAGAGGGTCACACAGGAACACGTCCAAGTGGGTTTGGAATCTCTCCAGACATGGAGACTCCACCACCTCTCAGGGCAGCCTGCTCCAGGGCTGTCACCCTTCAGTCCAAGAAGTTCCTCCTCATGTT
>VWZE01002123.1:24516-60037 GCA_013396675.1 Eubucco bourcierii | reverse complement strand
CTGCCCTGCCAAAGCAGGATCACCCAGGGCAGGTCACACAGGAGGACTTGAGCTGCTGCAGGGGCAGGCAGAGTGGTGCTGCTGCTGCTGGGGCAGGCAGAGTGGTGCTGCAGCTGCTGGGGCAGGCAGAGTGGTGCTGCTGCTGCAGCTGCTGGGGCAGGCAGAGTGGTGCTGCTGCTGCAGCTGCTGGGGCAGGCAGAGTGGTGCTGCTGCTGCAGCTGCTGGGGCAGGCAGAGTGGTGCTGCTGCTGCAGCTGCTGGGGCAGGCAGAGTGGTGCTGCTGCTGCAGCTGCTGGGGCAGGCAGAGTGGTGCTGCTGCTGCAGCTGCTGGGGCAGGCAGAGTGGTGCTGCTGCTGCAGCTGCTGGGGCAGGCAGAGTGGTGCTGCTGCTGCAGCTGCTGGGGCAGGCAGAGTGGTGCTGCTGCTGCAGCTGCTGGGGCAGGCAGAGTGGTGCTGCTGCTGCAGCTGCTGGGGCAGGCAGAGTGGTGCTGCTGCTGCAGCTGCTGGGGCAGGCAGAGTGGTGCTGCTGCTGCAGCTGCTGGGGCAGGCAGAGTGGTGCTGCTGCTGCAGCTGCTGGGGCAGGCAGAGTGGTGCTGCTGCTGCAGCTGCTGGGGCAGGCAGAGTGGTGCTGCTGCTGCAGCTGCTGGGGCAGGCAGAGTGGTGCTGCTGCTGCAGCTGCTGGGGCAGGCAGAGTGGTGCTGCTGCTGCAGCTGCTGGGGCAGGCAGAGTGGTGCTGCTGCTGCAGCTGCTGGGGCAGGCAGAGTGGTGCTGCTGCTGCAGCTGCTGGGGCAGGCAGAGTGGTGCTGCTGCTGCAGCTGCTGGGGCAGGCAGAGTGGTGCTGCTGCTGCAGCTGCTGGGGCAGGCAGAGTGGTGCTGCTGCTGCAGCTGCTGGGGCAGGCAGAGTGGTGCTGCTGCTGCAGCTGCTGGGGCAGGCAGAGTGGTGCTGCTGCTGCAGCTGCTGGGGCAGGCAGAGTGGTGCTGCTGCTGCAGCTGCTGGGGCAGGCAGAGTGGTGCTGCTGCTGCAGCTGCTGGGGCAGGCAGAGTGGTGCTGCTGCTGCAGCTGCTGGGGCAGGCAGAGTGGTGCTGCAGCTGCTGGGACAGGCAGAGTGGTGCTGCTGCTGGCAAGGCAGCTGAGCCTGGTTTCTTGTGTGCCCATGAAGCTTGGCTTTGCTGGCCTTAGGAAGTCCTATTAGTGCTGGAGTCCCACCAGACCCTGGCCCAGTGCCCTGTGCCCAAGCTTCCAAGCTGCTGTCATTTTCTGCCTTTCTTTGTTGCCCTCACTAAGCTTTCAGCAGGTCCAGACCTGTGTCCTCAGTGTGTCTGTGGCACAAGGGTGTGCCAGGGACCAGCAGCTGCTCAGCCTCCCTCTGCTTTGGCTTCCAGGGTCTTGCAGCCTTCAGTTGATGCCAACCTGGGTTGTGCCCATGCTCTGCTCTCCCAAGAGGCCTGCTGCATGCTTCCATGGCCATGCATGGTCCTGCTGTCCCTGTGCCCTTGTCAGGCAGCTCTGTGGGCCTGGGAGATCAGAGGGTTTTGAGTGGCCTGGGCTGGAGGAGTGAGAGCACTTGAGAGGATGGAGAGATGAGAGCCAGCAGTGTCTGCAGTACTTCAGCTGTGGCAAAATAGCCTCTTTTTCTCCTCAAGAAGTGACATTCAAGGAGGCATCCTGGTGCTGAGGACACCCTCACCCTGATGGGCTGTTGATAGCAATGGTCTCCTTGTTCTCATGTTGCCTTTGCTTCCTCCTTCCCTGCTTTACTCCACTGGTTGCTATCCATCATGACTCCAGCAGGGCTGTTCAGCAGGGCCTGTGGGGATAGAATGAGAGTTTGAAACTGGAGCAGGGCAGCCTTAGGTTGAACACCAGGAGGAAGTTCTGCACAGTGAGGATGGGGAGACACTGGAACAGGCTGCCCAGGGAGGTGGTTGAGGCCCCATCCCTGGAGACATTCAAGGTCAGACTTGCTGTGTCCCTGTGCAGCCTTCTGTGGCTGGAGGTGTCCCTGCTGCCTGCAGGGGGTTGGACAAGATGAGCTTTGAGAGTCACTCCTAAGCAGCAGCCACCACATGATTGGTATGAAAGGTCTTTAAGGGTAGTCTCAGAAGCCATGTAGGGGACTTTGACTGGCCTGGGGCTGGGATGTGGGAATGTTGCTGATGCTCTCTGGGCTATGTGCTCTTACCTGCCAGGCTACAGCAGGCAAAGGAAAGAGATGATCCCCCCTGGGCAAGGGAATGTGGCAGCTGGAGGATGCAGGATGAGGTTCTCTGCCTTGATCCACCCTTTTCTCTGCTGAGCACCAGGGTGCTGTACATCTTCCAGCAGTGAACAGTTCTGGATTGCTGCCAGGCCTGGAGAAATGGAAGTTCTGGCTGCTGGTGCAGCTGTTTTAGTGGGTTAGGTAATGGAACAAGAGGCCTGGACACTGGGAGTGCAATAAAAAGAAGTGGAGAAGGCATTTTAGACCTGAACTCAGTGACTTCTGCTCCCCTGGAGCTTGCTGCTAATGCTCTGTGTAGATCAAGAGCCAGGAATTCCCTTCTGCTTTCTCTTCTGATGGTGGCACCCAAAGCTGATCTGCCAGCACTGAGTTGTGTGCAGTGGCTGGAGTGTCACTCTGGCTTTGGGGTTCTTGGCTTCCTTTGCTTCTCCTTTTTCAACTGGAGTGAGCACAGAGAAGTGGATTTATAGAGACAGGGGAAGTGTGGCTCTATGGATTATACAGGCCTTAGTGGTTTCTACCTGTCTGCTGTGGTGCCTGGAGAACAGGGCTGGTGAGGAGCAGCTGAGGGAGCTGGGGGTGTTCAGTCTGGAGAAAAGGAGGCTGTGGGGAGACCTCATTGCTCTCTGCAACTGCCTGAAAGGAGGCTGAAGCCAAGTGGGGATTGGTCTCTTCTCCCAAGGAAGAAGCAGTAGGACAAGAGGAAGCAACCTCAAGTTGCCCCAGGAGAGGTTTGGGTTGGCCATGAGGAACAATTTCTTCCCCTTGAGGGCTGTCCAGGCGTGGCCCAGGCTGCCCAGGGCAGTGCTGCAGTCCCCATCCCTGCAGGGGCTTCCAAGCTGTGTAGATGTGGTGCTGAGGGCCATGGTTTAGTGGTGCCCTGGCACTGCTGGGTTCAGGGTTGGACTGGATGCTCTGAAAGGTCTTTTCCAAGCCAGACAATTCTGTGATTCTCTTCTGTGATTCTCTATTTGAAGCCCTTCCAGCAGCAGTGTGAGCCCTGAGCTGGTTCTTTGCTGTCAGTTCATTTCCCGTGTTTCTGTTTCTGTTCTGCTCAGTATTTTTCAGTAGAAGCAGAGAACAGAGATCAGTGTGGGCAAGAACTGCCCAAGAATTGTGTGTTTCAGCCTTTCCTTGTGTCTCCTCCTGCTCTCCTGTGCTGCAGGGCACTCTGCAGCTTTTCCCCTTAGTCCATATTTGGGGCACTGCCAATGTGCAGTGCTGGTTGAGATGGTTTGTGAGGGGAAGAGCAGGAGATCTCAGCTCTAAAGGCAAAGGGAGATTGCAGAGCAGGCCCCCAGTGGTAAAACTCATCTAGTTCCTACCTGTTTCCACCAGTGACTCCAGCTAATATTCCTGCTTTTTGATCCTTTCTTGTTATCCTGCATCATAGAATTGTTTGGGAGGGAAAAGCCCTCCAAGATCATGGAGTCCAACCAGCAACCCAACACCACCATGGCCACCAGACCATGTCCCCAAGTGCCATGGCCACATCTTTCTTCAACACTTCCTGGGATGGGGACTCCACCACCTCCCTGGACAGCCTGTGCCAGTGCCTGAGCACTCTGGCAGGAGAGAAGTTGTTCCTCATGACCAACCTGAACCTTCCCTGGTTCAGCTTGAGACCATTTTTGTCATCTTCTATCACTTGATATGAGGGAGAAGAGGCCAACCCCTACCTGGGTCCAGCCTCCTCTCAGGGAGCTGTAGAGAACAATGAGGTCTCCTCTCAGCCTCCTTTTTCTCCAGGCTCAACCCCCCCCAGCTCCCTCAGCTGCTCCTCCCCAGCCCTGCTCTCCAGACCCTTCCCCAGCTTTGCTGCCCTTCTCTGGACCTGCTCCAACTCCTCAATGTCCTCCTTGGAGTGAGGGCCCCTGCCTAACTTGCACAGCCTTTGCTTTAGCAGCAGTGATGGGATGGCGAGCTCCAGGTGAGGGGTTGGGCTGGGTGATCTCCAAGCTCTCTTCCAGCCTCAGCAGCTCTCTGATTCCCTGAAGCTGTTTTCTGTCTCTGGATGAAGCTGCTGCTAGCTGCTGTCTGCAGAAGATGACAGGATCTACACAGCCTGCATTACTAATACTGTGTTTTACTAACAGTTTATCTCCACACAGGTGACACAAGTAGCAAGACAACCTGGTCCTCCTGCCCCATCCCCTTACACTGCACATGAGATAAACAAGGGACACCCAAACCTTGCTGCGACGCCACCGGGACATGCGTCGTCCCCTGGGCTCTCACAGGTAAGAGCTGACCTCCAGGCAGAGCCTTCCCAGCCTCCATCTTGTCCTCCTCTCAGCTTTGCTGTTCCAGATGTGACCCAGGGTCCTGTCTGTGGCCAGGTCCAAACCTGATTGGTGAGCAGTGGCTTTGTGTGGCTCGGTCCCGGCAGCGACCTGCAGGCAGCAGCCCATGGTTGGTCCTGTAACAAACCAAAGCAATCTCAGCACTGGTGGAAGCTGCTGAGGGCTCTTGGGGCAGGCTGCTGTGGGCCATGGGCAATCTCACACCCATGTTAGATGCCTTCTGCCAGGGGTTTTCTGTGTCCATGCTTTGCAGAGGATGCTGTGATGCTGTGCTTGCCTGAGGAGGGGGATGGGCAGCTGCAGAGAGGATGCTGATGGAGGAGTTGCAGAGAGTGCAGCAGAGCAGAGGAGCAGCAGTGACAGCAGGAGTGGAGGAACGTTAGGGAGTGAGGTCTGTGGAGTAAACTGGGCCTTGTGCAGTCTTCAGGAGCTGAACATTCTGCAGGGCTTACCTGAGGGTGGAAAAGCTTCTCTTCAAAAACGGACACAAGCAACAGAGGGAGGTTCTGGTTCCCCTCTGCTCTGCCTTGTTGAAGCCAGCTCTGGAGTCCTCTGTCCAGTGCTAGGCTCCCCAGATCAAGAGAGACACAGAGAGTGCAGTGGGGACTCTGAAGCTGCTGAGGGGCCTGGAGCAGCTCTGTGTGGAGCAAAGGCCGAGAGCCTGCAGAAGAGCAGCCCCAGAGGGCAGCTGAGCAATGCTCAGCAAGAGCTAAAGGAGCTGTGGGGGGCAAGAGGCTGGGGCCAGACTCTTGTCAGTGGTGCCCAGGGACAGGACAAGGGGCAGTGGGCACAAAGTGGAGCCCAGGAGGTTCCATCTGAGCAGGAAGATAAAATTCCTTAGTGTGAGGGTGCTGGAGACCTGGAGCAGGCTGCCCAGAGAGGTTGTGGAGTCTCCTTGTGTGGAGAGCTTCCAAGCCCTCCCGGCCACTGTGCTCTGGTTGAGCTGCTGTGGGTGCCCTGCTGGAGCAGGGGCTTGGACTGGATGATCTCCAGAGGTCACTTCCAACCCCTGCTGTTCTGTGGTTCTGTGCAGCAGGGCACAGAAAGGGGGGGAGGTGAAAGACAGGGAGTTGGGGAGAGCAGGATGAGGAAGGCTATGAAGATGTGAGGCAGAGGAAAGCTTTTGGTGCTGTTTGCTCTTGTTTACTTTCCACCTGTTACAACAAATGGAGTAAAGGAGGAGGAGCTGAGCAGGTCAGTTGGGAAGCAGTGAGGTTTCCTCCTGAAGATGATGGTGGGGAGGCAGCAGAAGCTGAGTGTCCTGAGTGTGCCCCAGTGCTGCATAAGGACAGGGCAGTCCTCTGCCAACCCCTTCAGCTGGGGTGAAACATTAAACTGCAGCTGACCTTTGGGGCTGGCAGATGTGTGAGAGCAGCAAGGTCCTGTCAGGAGCTCTGCACTTTACTGCTGCAGCATCCAGCTGAGACTGGGTGGGAAAAGTGGAAACTTGTGGTGGTGCTGGAAAATGTGTGAATGTTCATCCTTGGGAGGGAGGTACAGGGGAGGAATTCTTTCCAGTGAGGGTGGGGAGACACTGGCACAGGTTGCTCAGGGAGGTTGTGGCTGCCCTTCCCTGGAGGTGTTGAAGGCCAGGCTGGATGAGGCTTTGAGTTCCCTGGGCTTGTGGGAAGTGTCCCTGCCCATGGCAGGGGGTTGGATCTGGATGAGCTTTGAGGTCCCTTCCAACCCAACCCATTCTGTGATTTGTGGAGTGGTAGAGGAGAGGCTGCAGTTAGCTATTTGTGATCCTACCTAGCTTGCAGGATCAGCCCAGAGTGCTGGAGCCATGTCTTGCCCTCATGCTGCTGGCTGTTGGGAGTGAGGTCTCTGGTTTGAAGCCTGAGGCTGAGGCAGTGAGGGAGAGCACAGCAGGGCTGCAGAGCAAGCCCCAGAGCCAGCTCTGGCTTCTGTCATCTGTCAGCAAACTGGCTGCTGGCAAAGCTCACCCACAGAGGGAGGCTGATGGTGTGGGGAGGGAAGGAAGAGAACGTTCTAGGCAGCCTCTCTCACAAAATCTTTACTCAAGGGGATTTTTTCCTTCCACTGCTATTTGGCTGTTGGCTCAGTGCAGGCGCAGGAGTGCTCCCTGTGCCAGAGCTCTTCTCCAGTCCTGCTCTGCCCTGCTGGCACCTCCATGCTGCTGAGGAGCCCCTGACATTACATCCTCCATGGCAGATCAGAGAGGACACAGTCTGAGGAGCATCTCCAGGGTACTGAGAGCCAGCAGGGCAGGACTGGAGAGGAGCTCTGGCACTGGGAGGGCTCCTGCACCTGCACTGAGCCTATAGCCAGATAGCAGTGGAAGGAAAAAATCCCCTTGAGTGGAGATTTGTCCTCTGACACTGTGGGGCTGGCCCTTGTGTGCTTTGGGAGAGGAAGGAAAATAAGAGAATGGTTTGCAAAGGCTCATGAAAAGCAAGTTTGGAACCAGGAGAGGGAGACTGGAACTGCAGAGAAGGAAAAAATTCTTTACACTGAGAGTGGTGAGAGCCTGGCCCAGGCTGCCCAGGCAGATGGTGGATGCCTCAGCCCTGGACCCACTGCAGGTCAGGGGCTCTGAGCAGCCTGCTCTGGCTGTAGATGTCCCTGCTGACTACAAGGGGTTAAACTGGATGAGCTTCAGGGGTCCCTTCACACCCAAACCAACCTGGGCTAAGATCCAAGGCTAAAAGCTTGGCCAAAGCTCAGTCACTGAGCACTTTCGAGACTACAGGGGAGTGAGGCCTGGGGAGATTTGCCTAAGGGACTCCTGCAAGGCTGAAATTGGGTAGCAAAGATCTAATTCTGTTAATTCCCAGCACTCTCTGGCCTCTGAGCAGATGTATTCACTCTTGTGGTATCCCATCAGTTGACTCATTTATCCCTGGAGGTGGTGGTGGAAAATCAAACTGGAAGTGTCTGCACATGGAACACTTCCACCAGTAAGGCTCAGAAGGGGCTCAAGACTGTTGCCATAAGCAGGTGCAGGGTAAACTGTCTCCAGAGGAAGTTTTCCATCCCTCTGAACAATCAGGGGTTTGGGAAAACTGAAGTGCTTTGGGTTTTTAACACTAGGATTCTGAGTCTTCTCCTGTCCATCTGCCTCTGACCCCTGACAGGTGCTGAGTTTTGTATTCCAGCATGGTGAGAAGTGTCCCAGTTGAGCAGGATGGTGGTTGAGGGTGGGTTGGAACCAGCTGTGAGTTGGTCTCTTCTGCCTATTACCAGGTCATAGGAGAGGCAAAGGCCTGAAATTGCCCCAGGGGAGATTTAGGTTGGCCATGAGGAACAATTTCTGTCCTGCAGGAGTGGTCAGGGATTGGCACAGGCTGCCCAGGGAGGAGTCCTCATCCCTGGAGGTGTTGAAGAAACCTGTAGCCATGGCACTGGGGATGTGGTTCAGTGGCCATGGTGGTGCTGGGTTCATGTTTGGACTCAATGATCTTGGAGGGATTTTCCAACTGAAACAGTTCTGTGATTCTTTAACTCCTGCTATTTCCTTCTGGAGGTCAAGGGACCTGAGCTGCGTGGAGTTCTGGTGGTTGCTTGTGACTGATTGCTGTGACACTACACAGAGTGCTCCATGCTTGTGCCTACCAAGGGCCTGTAGGGTCTGGATTTGACAGTCATGGAGCAAGGCAGCAAAGCTGCTCTGAGGACAGGTCTGGTGAGGAGCTGCTGAGGGCACTGAAATTGTCCAGCCTGGAGTAAAGAGAGACAGGGAACTACTGGAGAGAGTGCAGTGGTGGCTCCAAAGCTGCTGAGGGGCATGGAGCAGCTCTGTGAGGAGCAAAGGCTGAGAACCCTGGGGCTGAGAGCCTGCAGAAGAGCAACCCCAGAGGGCAACTGAGCAATGCTCAGCAAGAGCTAAAGGAACTGTGGGGGGCAAGAGGCTGGGGCCAGACTCTTGTCAGTGGTGCCCAGGGACAGGACAAGGGGCAGTGGGCACGAAGTGGAACTCAGGAGGTTCCATCTGAGCAAGAGGAGAAACTTCCTTGGTGTGAGGGTGCTGGAAGGGTTGTGGAGTCTCCTTGTCTGGAGAGATTCCAGACTCCCCTGGATGCTGTGATCCTGGGCAAACTGCTGCTTTAGCAGGGACATTGGTAGATGGCCTCTGGAGATGATCTCATCCAACCCTCTCTGTGCTGGGATTCTCTTTAACCACAGCTGAGGAGATGCCTTGGGACCCTCAGTGCCTGCTGTGGGAAGCAGTGGGGTGCAGAGCTGCTGTACCCTTGCAGCTGGCTCTCAAACTCCTTTGAGTGAGCAGCAGCAGCTGGTGGTGGGCTGCTGCTGTGCTTTGGGGTCTCTTTCCCTTAGTCCTCCACCTTTCCATGTGACATAGCCCAGACAAGAGCAGAACTTGCTGTTAGACTTCCTCCAAGAGCTTTCACAGTGCCCAACCTCTGTCACTTTGCTGCCCTGCAGAGTTGCTGCAGCAGCAGGAGGAGAGCTCAGCAGTGCTGGGAAGCAGTCCCACAGCCCCAACTCCACAGCCTTTCTGCTTCCCGAATTCCAGTGCCCTGAAGTCATGGTGCTGCTCTCAGGAATGTGTTGGGGAATGCACAGCACATGTTGCCACAGTGATGTTGTGGCCAGATGTGGCCCCACAGACCCCAAATGTCCTATTTCTCCTGCCCTTTGTGGGAGAGGGCCCCTCATGGTGACTGGAAGAGGAGGGGAACATCTCCTCTGCCTCTCTCTTGGCTTGAAAGCTGCACAGGTGGCTGGTTTGGGGGCAGTAGAGCAGGTCCAGAGAAGGGCAGTGGAGCTGGTGAGGGGTTTGGAGAGCAGGACTGGTGAGGAGCTGCTGAGGGATGTGAAGTTGTTTAGTCTGGAGAAGAGGAGGCTGAGGGGAGAGCTGAAAGGAGGTTGCAGAGAGGTGGAGGTTGGTCTCTTCTCCTCAGTATCAGGTAATAGGACAAGAGGAACTGGCCTGAAATCGTGCAAGAGGAGGTTTAGGTTGGCCATGAGGATCAATTTCTTTGTTGCAAGGGACTGGCACAGGCTGCCCAGGGAGGTGGTGGAGTCCCCATCCCTGGAGATGCTGAAGAAATGAGTAGATGTGGCACCTCAGAGCATGGTTTAGTGGTCGTGGAGCTGTTGGGTAGAAGGTTGGACTTGGATGATCTTGGAGAGCTTTTCCGTCCTTAATGGTTCTATGATTCTGTGAATTTGCTTTCTCAGTGTCCAAAAAAAAAAAGAATTCACTGGAGTAGGAGTGGAGAAGTCTCTTGTGGTGCATGGCCAGCAGTTCAGGGCAGGGGTTTCTGGTGTGCTGGGCACCAGAGGGTGATGGCATGGCCAAGCACTCCCCTGTGATGGCTGGAGACAGGCAGAGCAGGCAGGGAGCAGCTGCAGGGCTGTGAGTCTGCCCCAGGCCCAGCTCTGCCTGCCTGCAGCTGCTGGCAGTGGGACCTGCTCCAGAGCAGCCAGGCTGGGCAGGGGAGGAGGCAGCAAAGTGCTGCCCTCTGTGCAGTGAGTGAGCAGGAGACAAGGAGAGGGCTCCTGCAGTTGCCCCACGAGCAGCAGGCACTGGGGGCATCAGGAGCAGCCAGTTCCATCCCTCCTCATGCCCTAGGAGTGCTCTGAAGGAAGGTGGGGACCAAGTGCAGCGGTTCTGGCGTGTGAGGTGAAGCACCACAAGAGGGGAATGGTTTGGAAGAGGCTCTTTGGTTTTCCTCACTCAGCTTTAAACCTGTGGGCTCTGAGGTGCATGCTGAGGGATTCTTGAGGAGCAGGAGCATGGTTTGTAGCCACCAAGTGACCACACTTGGACCAAAGGGACAGGAATTGCCTCTGCACCCAGGGAGCTTCAGCTGCCACTGAGGACATGCTGGGCATGAGCAGATCAGAGAGGGATGGATTCATGGAATGGTTTGGGCTGGAAGGGACCTTCAAGATCGTCCAGTTCCAAACCCCTGCCAAGGGCAGGGACACCTCCCACTAGGCCTCATCCAGCCTGACCTTCAACACCTCCAGGGAGTGGGCAACTACAGCCTCCCTGGGCAAGCTCTGCCAGAGAATCTGCCTCACTCTCAAGAATTCCTTCCTCATCTCCAGTCTCAATCTGCCCTTCTCAAGGTTCAAGCCATTGCTCCTCATCCTAGCACTCCAAGCCCTTGCTGCCTCCTAGGCTAAATGGTGCAGTGCCCAGGGAGCAGAGGACCTTGTGCATGTATGGAGTCCCCACTGTGGAGCCATGGAGTTACTGGCAGCTGTGTTTAGTGATCCCTCAGCAATTCCTCACATCACAGAGCTCCAACAGCATGAGAGCTGAATTCTCAGCATCCTTCTGCTCAGTGACTTTGACTTTTGGGTGGCTGGGTGAAATCCAAACCAGACTGTACTAGCTGCAACTTGTTACCATCTGGTTCTTTGCCTGAAGTGAAAAGAGTTTTGTGGTCTCATTCTGGTCCTCAAAAATGTCACCATGGCTGAATTAGTGTTTGTAATAGCAGTGAGACATTCCTCAGGGCCTTCAGGCCTGGGGATCTGTGCCAGGCAGCCTGTCTGCCTGCCATCTGTGCCGTCATGAGAAGCAAGCCCCAAGCCCCTCTTTTATTAGCTTGGATCCTTCATGCAGGAGCCAGGATCCTGTTACAGCCATGATTCATGGATTGATTGAATGGGTTGGCTTGGAAGGGACCTCAAAGATCAGTTCCAACTGCCCTGCCACCTCCCACCAGCACAGGTTGCTCAAGGCCTCATCCAGCCTGACCTTCAGCACCTCCAGAGAGGAGGCATCCACGGCCTCTCCAGGCAACCTGTGCCAGTGTCTCCCTACCCTCACTCTCAAGAAGTTCTTCCTCATCCCTTCCTCCTGGCACTCCCAGCCCTTGTCCAAAGTCCCTCCCCAGCTCCCCTGCAGCCCCTTCAGGCACTGGAAGGCTGCTGTGAGGTCTCCCATGAGCCTTCTCTTCTCCAGGCTGAACAGTCCCAACCCTCCCAGCCTGTGCCCACAGGGGAGGTTCTGCAGCCCTCTGAGCATCTTCATGACCTCCTCTGGACCCTGTCCAGCAGTTCCAGGTCCCTCCTTTGCTGGGAGCCCCAGAGCTGGAGGCAGTGCTGTAGGTGAGGTCTGANGGTGGAGTCCCCATCCCTGGAGATGCTGAAGAAATGAGTAGATGTGGCACCTCAGAGCATGGTTTAGTGGTCGTGGAGCTGTTGGGTAGAAGGTTGGACTTGGATGATCTTGGAGAGCTTTTCCGTCCTTAATGGTTCTATGATTCTGTGAATTTGCTTTCTCAGTGTCCAAAAAAAAAAAGAATTCACTGGAGTAGGAGTGGAGAAGTCTCTTGTGGTGCATGGCCAGCAGTTCAGGGCAGGGGTTTCTGGTGTGCTGGGCACCAGAGGGTGATGGCATGGCCAAGCACTCCCCTGTGATGGCTGGAGACAGGCAGAGCAGGCAGGGAGCAGCTGCAGGGCTGTGAGTCTGCCCCAGGCCCAGCTCTGCCTGCCTGCAGCTGCTGGCAGTGGGACCTGCTCCAGAGCAGCCAGGCTGGGCAGGGGAGGAGGCAGCAAAGTGCTGCCCTCTGTGCAGTGAGTGAGCAGGAGACAAGGAGAGGGCTCCTGCAGTTGCCCCACGAGCAGCAGGCACTGGGGGCATCAGGAGCAGCCAGTTCCATCCCTCCTCATGCCCTAGGAGTGCTCTGAAGGAAGGTGGGGACCAAGTGCAGCGGTTCTGGCGTGTGAGGTGAAGCACCACAAGAGGGGAATGGTTTGGAAGAGGCTCTTTGGTTTTCCTCACTCAGCTTTAAACCTGTGGGCTCTGAGGTGCATGCTGAGGGATTCTTGAGGAGCAGGAGCATGGTTTGTAGCCACCAAGTGACCACACTTGGACCAAAGGGACAGGAATTGCCTCTGCACCCAGGGAGCTTCAGCTGCCACTGAGGACATGCTGGGCATGAGCAGATCAGAGAGGGATGGATTCATGGAATGGTTTGGGCTGGAAGGGACCTTCAAGATCGTCCAGTTCCAAACCCCTGCCAAGGGCAGGGACACCTCCCACTAGGCCTCATCCAGCCTGACCTTCAACACCTCCAGGGAGTGGGCAACTACAGCCTCCCTGGGCAAGCTCTGCCAGAGAATCTGCCTCACTCTCAAGAATTCCTTCCTCATCTCCAGTCTCAATCTGCCCTTCTCAAGGTTCAAGCCATTGCTCCTCATCCTAGCACTCCAAGCCCTTGCTGCCTCCTAGGCTAAATGGTGCAGTGCCCAGGGAGCAGAGGACCTTGTGC
Source organism: Eubucco bourcierii (assembly GCA_013396675.1). Classification (NCBI taxonomy): domain Eukaryota; kingdom Metazoa; phylum Chordata; class Aves; order Piciformes; family Ramphastidae; genus Eubucco; species Eubucco bourcierii. The sequence continues at coordinate 47,295 of VWZE01002123.1, read as the reverse complement.
ATGTATGGAGTCCCCACTGTGGAGCCATGGAGTTACTGGCAGCTGTGTTTAGTGATCCCTCAGCAATTCCTCACATCACAGAGCTCCAACAGCATGAGAGCTGAATTCTCAGCATCCTTCTGCTCAGTGACTTTGACTTTTGGGTGGCTGGGTGAAATCCAAACCAGACTGTACTAGCTGCAACTTGTTACCATCTGGTTCTTTGCCTGAAGTGAAAAGAGTTTTGTGGTCTCATTCTGGTCCTCAAAAATGTCACCATGGCTGAATTAGTGTTTGTAATAGCAGTGAGACATTCCTCAGGGCCTTCAGGCCTGGGGATCTGTGCCAGGCAGCCTGTCTGCCTGCCATCTGTGCCGTCATGAGAAGCAAGCCCCAAGCCCCTCTTTTATTAGCTTGGATCCTTCATGCAGGAGCCAGGATCCTGTTACAGCCATGATTCATGGATTGATTGAATGGGTTGGCTTGGAAGGGACCTCAAAGATCAGTTCCAACTGCCCTGCCACCTCCCACCAGCACAGGTTGCTCAAGGCCTCATCCAGCCTGACCTTCAGCACCTCCAGAGAGGAGGCATCCACGGCCTCTCCAGGCAACCTGTGCCAGTGTCTCCCTACCCTCACTCTCAAGAAGTTCTTCCTCATCCCTTCCTCCTGGCACTCCCAGCCCTTGTCCAAAGTCCCTCCCCAGCTCCCCTGCAGCCCCTTCAGGCACTGGAAGGCTGCTGTGAGGTCTCCCATGAGCCTTCTCTTCTCCAGGCTGAACAGTCCCAACCCTCCCAGCCTGTGCCCACAGGGGAGGTTCTGCAGCCCTCTGAGCATCTTCATGACCTCCTCTGGACCCTGTCCAGCAGTTCCAGGTCCCTCCTTTGCTGGGAGCCCCAGAGCTGGAGGCAGTGCTGTAGGTGAGGTCTGAGCAGAGCAGAGGAGCAGAATCCCCTCCCTGTGCTGCTGCTCTCCCTGCTCTGGCTGCAGCTCAGCCCACAGCTGCCTCTGGGCTGCCAGTGACCAGTGCTGGCTCCTGGGGAGTTTGGCACCAACTGACACCCTCAGCTCATTCTCCTCCAGGCTGCTCTGGAGTCACTTCTCACCCAACCTGGAGCTCTGCTTGAGGTTGCTCTGGCCCAGCTGCAGCATCTTGCACATGGCCTTTGTTGAACTGCATGAGGCTGGCTTGGCCTCACCTCTCCAGCCTGTCCAAGTCCCTCAGTGCTTCTCTCCATCTCTCACAGCCCACTTCAGAGTTTAGCTGCTTTTAATCAAGTGAGGTTTGTTAACAGGCTGGGAAGGGAGGAAGGATGGCATCGAATCCTGCCCTCACCTGACCATGCCCTCTGAGAAGTCAGGGGCCATGGGCCACCATGGCACTTGTGACATGATTCAGTGGCCATGGTGGTGCTGGGTTGATAGTTGGACCTGGTGATCTTAGAAGGCTTTTCCAAGCCAAACAGTTCTGTGGCAGCAAGGGCTATGGTGGCTGTTGGCTCCTTGTGTTGGAGGCAGCCAGCACTGGGTTTTGTTGCCCATGACCTACACATTTGGTCATCAAGGCACAGAACTGCTCTGGTTGAGAGAGAGCTTTAAATTTCATTGAGTCCAAGCCTGAACCCAGCACTGCCAGGGCACCACCAAACCATGGCCCTCAGCACCACCAAACCATGGCTTTGAAACCCCTCCAAGGATGGGGACTCCACCACTGCCATGGGCAGCCTGGGCCAGGCCTTGACAGCCCTCAAGGGGAAGAAACTGCTCCTCATGGCCAACCTGAACCTCTCCTGGTACAACTTTGAGGTTGTTTCCTCTTGTCCTTGTGCCTTGCTGGGACCTGGAGCAACCTGGTCTGGCAGGAGGTGTCTTTGCCCTGGCAGGGAGTTGGAATTGCCTGATGTTTAAGGTCTCTTCCAAGCCAAAGCAGGCTGTGGTTCTGTGATTATTTTTCATGGAGCTCACTAATTCTGACCTTGCAGGACTGCAGCTGGAGATTTGAAACTGCAAGTTATTTAATGGCTGATCAATCCAGGAGAAGGGTAATCTTCTTTTGGCCTTTGTCTTAAAGACCTGCTGGAAGTGCTGCTGGACTCTGGGGTTTCTAATAGGATTAGAGAGGGTTTGATGGGGTTAATGGAGCTGGAGGTGTTTGCTTATGGAAGGGGTTTGCTGCTTCTCTCATTGTGCTGCCTTTTACCTCATTGTTTGAAATCTGAGCAGATCACAGCTGGAAATGTGAAGCCTTTTGGGCTTCAGGATGCTTGTCACAGAATCCCAGAGTGGTGGGGTTGGAAGGGATCTCTGGAGGGTGGATATTAAGAACCATTTTTTCCCTAGGAAAGTCTCTCAGGCACTGGGACAGGCCACAGGGAGGTGGTGGATTCTCCATCCCTGCGGGGATGTGAGAGGAGGAGGTGGTGCTGAGGGATGTGGTTTAGTGGTGGGACTGTGGGCAGCTGGACTTGAGATTAAAGGTCTTTTCCAAGCTCATCACTTCTGTGGTTCTAAGCTTAATAACTATTTAACCCTGGAGACAATTAAATTCCAAAAAAAAGCATGAGGCAGGTGGGGTGGGTGAATGAGTTTCAATATTCATGCACCTAAGGACCAGATAGAGCCTTCAGCTCTGGTTTGTAACAACTGATGGAAAGAAATGAGAATCTGGTTTGATTTTACCAGGTGTGAGTGCAAAGGGGAGGCTGAAACACAGGTGGTCCCCCCCCTGCTCTGCTCTGCTTAGACCACCTGCTGTGCTGGGTCTAGCTCTGAAGCCTCCAACGCAAGGACATGGAACTGTTGGAGTGGACTCAGAGAGGCCATGAAGATAATTAGAGGGCTGGAGAACCTCTGTTGTGGAGAGAGGCTGAAAGAATTTGGGCTGTTCTACTTGGAGAAGGCTCCAAGGAGACTTTAGAGCTTTTTATTTCATGGACTAACAGAAGGGTTTTGGTTGGAAAAGCCACAAAGTTTATCAGAGGCTGGAGAGCCTCCCCTGTGGGGCCAGGCCGAGAGAACTGGAGTCATTCAGCCTGGAGAAGAGAAGGCTCCAGGGAGACCTCAGAGCAGCCTTCCAGTGCCTGAAGGGGCTGCAGGAGAACTGGGGAGGCACTTATGGCAAAGGCTTGGAGTGATGGAATGAGGGCCAATGGCTTTGAGCTGGAAGAAGCTGTATTGAGATCAGACATGAGGAAGAAATTCTTGCCCAGAGGGTGGTGAGATACTGGAACAGGTTGCCCAGAGAAGCTGTGGATGCTCCAAGCCTGGAAGTGTGGAAAGCCAGGCTGGATGGGGCCTTGAGCAAGCTGATCTAGTGAGAAGTGTCCCTATCCATGGCAGGGGGTTGGAGCTAGATCTTAAAGTCCATTCCAACCCAACCCGTTCTGTGGTTCCCTGAGTTCTGAGCCTAGTTAGGAGCAGTCCTGCAGCCCTCGTCCTGCCGTGGGTTTCTGCGCTGGGAGCTGTTCTGCTCTGCTTCCTGTGTGCCTGCTGGGGAAGATGCTGTGCACTCCATGCTGCTCTGGAGCTGCTGCTGTCAGGAATAGCCCTGGCCTGGCTCAGAGTCTTCCTGGCCCATCCACCCAGGGTTGCCCTGGACAGGAAAGCTGACAGGAGGTGCCTTGGCCACAGGACACATCCTGGATGCGGGAGCTAGCGGAAGAGTTTTCTTCTGGCTTCTGCCTCTCTTGTGAATCAAAAGCAGGTTTTAAATTGCCAGGAACTCTTCCTTTTTTGGCTGGAGCAGGGAATGCAGCTCCTGTAGCTGCGTCAGACACTCCAGAGCCTTCCTTCAGCACTGTTCCCTGCACCTTTTCTGTGCTCACCACCACATGGACTGGGCTTTCCTTTGGCGCTCTTCAGCCTTCACCACTTCCCGAGCCACATTTCTCTTCCTAATGTAAAGACAACAAAACAACAGGAGGCAGCTTACTATTTCCTGATGTTTAACAATTCCTCTTCTGCTTTTCCTCTTTGAACAATCCCTTCTGTTCCCTGCATTTGGGATGTTTCCTTGCATGGCTCCAGAAAATGCATGGCTTGGAAACCAAAACAGCACATCCCAGAGTCAGCACAAAGGGCCAAGCTCCACATGCTCTGCATTTTGATGGTGTAGAGGGCATAAAACACCCCTGCAGCCAGATCAAACTGTGCTGGAGGAACCCTTGGATTACTGCAGTCAGTCCACTGTTGGCTGCTGTGTCAGATTGCAAACGGAGAATAACTTCCAGAGCCACTGCAGCTGGCAGGAGCTGTCCCACAGGGGCCAAGGTTTGGATCCCTGCAGTGTGGTTTGCCGGGAGCTGAGGTCTCAGTGTGCTGCTTGCTGCTCACGACAGAGAGCATGCAAGCGTTTGATGGTTGTGGAGCAGTGCTTCACAGATTGCAGTGGCTTGCCAGGGACTCTCAAAGCTCATCTTGTCCGACCCCCCTGCGGGCATCAAGGACACCTGCAGCTAGATCACGCTGCCCAGGGGCACACTGGTCTTGAATGTCTGCAGGGATGAAGCCTCAGCCACACCCCATGGCAAACTGTTGCAGTAATTCCACTTGTGACTCCTCATAGCCTGCAGGGGCCATGCCCACCTTCTCCACAGACCCCTTCTCAGGGTCCCATTAGAAAGCAGTCACTCACTGAGTGGCTTTAAGCTGTCTGAAGTTGCAGTGGTGTTTGTGGGCGGTGGCGCAGCAGTGTTCGTGGAGCCTTCTCTTCTTCAGGCTGAGCAACCCTAACTGCCAGCCTGGCCCCACACTAGAGGTTCTCCAGCCCTCTGATCATCCTCATGGCCTCCTTTGGACCTACTCCAACCCCTCCATGTCCTCCTTGTGTTAGGGGTCCCTGTAAAGGGTTAACCCTCCTGGGTGTGGGGAATGGTCAGAACACCCCACGTCTGCTGGACCCCAGGTGTCCTGTTCAGCCCACTCCCACTTCCTGTCTGGACCCCCTATATAAACAGAGGAAGTTTCTGTTGCTCTCTCTCTTACCTGGTGTCCTCCCTGCTGACACCATCCTTGATTGCCCTCTCCTGTCCTACCACATGGCCAACCTCTACCACCCGGTCCCAGTGCCATCCATCCCGTTGTATTTGTGCATTTTGTATCCTCTTATCCCTTTCCTGTACCTATTTGCAACTCCCCTATTTCCAGTACCTCTTATTTGTTGTTAAAGTTTTCCTTTACCTTCCAAATCGCGGCCAGGCTGCTCTGTGGGTGGCTTTACCCCTTCTGTCTTCTCTTTTCTTTCCCCCTTTCCAGGAAGGGGGGGAGAGGGGAAGACATCTTATTACTGCATTGGTTTCCCCTGAGAAGCTGAACTCTAACCAATACAGTCCCATGGCTGGGCACAGCACTGCAGCTGAGCTCTCAGCAGAGCAGATCAGAGATCTTTTGCCCTTGCTGCAGCCCAGCCCAGCGTGGTGTCCGTGTTGGTGTATCTGGGCGGTCACTGGAAGCCTGAGGATGTTCTTGCCCAAGGTCACAGCCACAGCAATGTTAACAGAGCAGCAAGCTCCTGAGTCACGGTCATGTGCTGGAGCTCCAGGACCGTTCCTGCTCCTGGTGTGTAACTTCAGTAAATATAGCCCTGCCGAGCCCCTTCCCGGAGGCAGGGAGGTGACAGAGCTTAACCCTTCCCGTGCCAACACCGAGCCAACCTTCCTGCCCGGGCACTGGAGAGCTTTGTTCCCAAAGCCCCTTGCCAGCAGGAGCTGTGACTCAGCTCTTCCCAAAGCCAAGGTGTGGACTATGCCAGCTGGTTCCCAGTGCTTGGGGGGGTGGGTCTCGTTTTGCAGCCCTGTTTGTGAACCAGCTGAGCTAAGAATAACTCTGGGGCTTTGTTTTGTTGCTGCTGCTGAGCTGAGCTGATTTTTGTGGAGTGCAGTCAGCAGCCCAAGGTGCACAGAAGAGGGAGAGAAAGGGTTTTCCCCAGCAGCAGCACACACAAACACACAACTGTTAGATGCTTCCCCTCGGGAAGAGCCATCCCTGGAATCTAAAATCAGGGATTTAAAAGATGAGAGGAATGCAAACTGCTCTGCTTGGGAAGTGGAGCAGCTGAGCAGCATTCCCTTCTGCTCTGGCCTGAGGTGCTGCAGCTCTCTGAGCTTCAGCAGTTGCAGTGCTTCTGCATCCATCCCTTGGGCCCTCAGCCCCTCCTCACCCAATGCCCTGGGCCCTCAGCCCCTCCTCACCCAATGCCCTGGGCCCTCAGCCCCTCCTCACCCAATGCCTCGGGCCCTCAGCCCCTCCTCACCCAATGCCTCGGGCCCTCAGCATCTCAGCCCTGCTGCATGATTGCTGCATGTTGCAGAATGGCTGCACATGATGGGCACCACCTTCTGCATCTACTGAGCTGCTTGGCACAGGAGAAGGGCCCCCTGGCAGAGGAATGGATGGAGTCCTTCCCATCAGCTGGCTCCTGAAAAGGAGAACAGGGCTGGGTTTGATCCTGGTGGGTGCCCTGATAGTTCTTGTAGGCTGCCCTGCTCTCAGCTGTGAGCTCTGCATCTGCAGCACTTCAGGAGGCACTGTTTGCTCCTCCCTTTTTCTCCCCTCCGTTGTGATTTGAACGCAAACAGCAGCTGAGGCAAACATCTCTCTGGAGTGGAGCTGCTGAGCAGGAGCAGTTGTGTGACAGGTGGGAAACATCTTTCTGGAGGTGATGTCTGCAGTGGGATTTGGCTGTGCTGCTTCCTGGAGGCTGCAGATGGGAGCCCAGCACCTGAGGAGCTGCACTGACTGTCCATGTTCACTTGCTTGTCACAGAATCCCAGAGTGGTGGGGTTGGAAGGGACCTCTGGAGATCATCCAGTCCAACCCCCCTGGGCACCCACAGCAGCTTGATCAGGAGCACAGTGGCTAGGGAGGATTGGAAGCTCTCAAGAGAAGATTTCACAGCCTTTCTGGGCAGCCTGCTCCAGGCCTCCAGCACCCTCACACCAAACAAGTTTCTCTCTTGCTCAGCTGGAACCTCCTGGGTTCCACTTTGTGCCCATTACCCCTTGTGCTGTCCCTGGGCACCACTGAGAAGAGTCTGGTCCCAACCTCTTGCCCCTCACAGCTCCTTTAGCTCTTGCTGAGCATTGCTCAGCTGCCCTCTGGGGCTGCTCTTCTGCAGGCTCTCAGCCCCAGGGCTCTCAGCCTTTGCTCCTCCTCAAAGAGCTGCTCCAGGCCCCTCAGCAGCTTTGCAGCCTCCCTTGAACTCCCTTCAGCAATTCTCTGTCTCTCTGGAACTGGGGAGCCCAGGACTGGACCCAGGACTCCAGAGGTGGCTTTCCTAGGGCAGAGCAGAGGGGCAGGAGAAATTTCCTTGACCTGCTGTTGAGACTCTTAAAGCCCCCCAGGACACTGTTGGCCTTCTTGGCCTGAAGGACACTTGGTGACAGCTGCCTCACAGGCACCCTTCAGCTAATTCTGTTTTACCCTTGCTGTGCTTCTCCTCATTCCTGCTGCTCAGAGCTCACTCAGCACAGCAAATGGAACGCTTGGTTGTGTTGTCTTGCATTTGCCTCTCAGCCCTGCTTGTGTCAGGAGGGACATCTGCTGTCACTGGGGTGGCTCCTTCACGCTCCAGAATTCCTGCTTTGCATCTTTCTGCTCAAACTCAGCATTTCTTAGGCTTATCTGGAGCTGTCCTTCCTCTGTTCAGCATTCTTCTGGCTTGGCTGACTAAACTCAGGCTGGTTTGGAGCTCAGTGAGCATTCTTGCAGTCACAGCTTGCATTGGTTTGGAAGGAATCCTCAAAGTTCATTTTGTCCAACCCTGCAGCCATCAGGGACACCTCCAGCTAGAGCAGGCTGCCCAGGGCTACATAAAGTCTGATCTTAAATGTCTCCAGGAACAAGACCTCAACCACCTGCCTGGGCAACCTGTTCCAGTGTGTCCTCACCCTCACTGTGCAGGACTTCCTCCTGATGTCCAACCTAACTCTGACCTGCTCCAGTTTCAAACCATTGCCCTCTGTGCCATCCCCACAGGCCCTTCTGAACACTCTCATTGAGTTGTGTCTGACTTGGCCTTTGTTTTGTTGTGTGTGAGTTTAGCCTGAAGCAGACCTGTTCTGAGCCTGCAAGGGCACAGCAGTGGATGTGTTCTTCTCCTTTTGCTCAGATGCTGTGGAAGCATCAGGTCATCTGGGAAGAGGTCTCTGGAGTGAGTACTGAGGGTACAAAGATGGACAGGAACTGGCACTGAGTGCTGCCAGCCCAGCCTCAGCCTGTCCTGGGCTGGCCCCCAGCAGAGTGGGCAGCAGGGGCAGGGAGGGGATTGTGCTGTGCTCTGCTGAGAACCCCCTGCAGTGCTGGGGCAGCTCTGGAGTGCTCAGCACAGACAGGGACCTGTTGGAGCAGGGCCAGAGGAGGCCACAGCAGTGCTGGCAGGGCTGGAAGGGCTCTGCTGTGAGGCCAGGCTGGCAGAGTTGTGCTTGGGCAGGCTGGAGAGGAGAAGGCTCCAGGGAGAGCTTCTGGTGGCCTTGCAGTGCTTGAAGGGGACAATCAGAAAGCTGGGGACAGACTTTTTCTCAGGGCCTGTTGTGACAGGCCGAGGGGTGATGGTTTGGAACTAAAAGAGGGAGAGTGAGAGTGGAGAGAAGGGAGGAATGTTTGCCTCTGGGGCTGGGGAGAGCCTGGCCCAGGTTACTCAGAGAGGTGAGAAGTGCTGGCTGGCACCATTGCAGGTGAGGTTGTTTGTGGCTCTGAGCAGCCTGCTGTGGTTGCAGCTGTCCCTGGTGAATGCAGGGAGTTTGGACTGGATGAACTTTCAAGGTCCTTTCACCCCAGATTAGTTTGTGTGTTTATGATTCCTCTCTGAAGATGCAGTGAGGGATGCACAAGGAGCTGGGGGTGACCTGGTCCCTTAGGCGTGAGCTGTTGATGTCTCCTGCCAGTCACCCACTCTGTGGGCTCACCCCAGGGAGATGGTGGCTTGCCCTGCACCAGGCAGTTTCAGGGCCCAGCTTGCCAAGCTGCTGGGCCAGCTCAGTTAAGCCATACCCTTAGCCCAGGAGGTTGGGCTGGGTGATTCTTGAGGTCTCTTCCAACCTGGCATTCTCTGAACCTGTGAAGAGCAGCACCAAAACCCTTCTCAGGGTGCATGAAGGGACACCAAGTCCCTGCTCCTGAAGAGAAGCCTTAATGTCATGTTGGACAGAGCTCTGAGGTGCAGAAAGCCAGCAACAGGATCCTGCAAAGGGAGGGGAACTGCTCTAGGCTGTGGCTGAGAAGCCTCCAGGGTTCCTTGCTGTGCTGCCAGGGCTCGTGGCTCTGGTGCCAGCTCTGGTGCCAGCTCTGTTTGTCACACAGCAGTGCCACGAGCAGCTCAAGCAGAGTCTCACTTGTCAAATGTGAGGAGAAAATATTTGGTGCTGCAGCTGACACCTCACAAAGAAGGCTCATGGTGAATTAGCTGCTGGCATGCAGCAGGGACTCTGCCATTAGGGAGCCTGGACAGAGTTAACCCAACTGAGCCCCTGCAGAGAGGGGACAGCAGAAGCCTGCCCTGCTTAGCAGGTTGCTGCTTCCTTAGCAGGAGCTGATTAAAACATTTGACTGCTTCCCAGTGAGTCCTTTCTGCTGTATTGACACCAGCTGCTGCAGAGCAGTAGCCTGCAGCAGAGCTCTGGGTGCTGGAGCTGCTCTCCTTGATGTCTGTGTCAGTGATCTGGAGGAGGGAGTAGAGAGTACCCTCAGTATGTGTGAGGATGGCACTGGATTGGGTGGCATGTTGATCTGCTGGAGGGCAGAAGGCTCTACAAAGGGACCTGGCCAAGCTGGGTGGTTGGGCTGAGGCTGATGGGATGAAATTCAACAAGGCCAAGGGCTGGGTCCTGCACTTGGATCACAATCACCCCATGAAGGCTCCAGGCTGGGGGCAGAGGGGATGGAAACTGCCCAGAAGGAAAGGACTTGGAGGTGTTGGTTGACAGCAGCTGAAGATGGGCCAGGAAGTACCCAGGTGGCCAAAAAGGGCACCAGCAGCCTGACCTGGATCAGCAAGAGTGTGGGCAGCAGGAGCAGGGCAGAGATTGTCCCCCTGGACTGGGCAATGCTGAGGCCACACCTTGAGTCCTGGGTTCAGTTTTGGGCTCCTCACTCCAAGAAGGACATTGAAGTGCTGGAGCAGGTCCAGAGAAGGGCAAGGAAGCTGGGGAAGGGTCTGGAGATGAGGGCTGGGGAGGAGCAGCTGAGGGAGCTGGGGGTGTTGAGCCTGGAGAAGAGGATGCTGAGAGCAGAGCTCATTGCTCTCTGCAGCTCCCTGAAAGCAACCTGGAGCCAGGTGGGGTTGATTTCTTCTTCCAAGGAACATCAGATAGGACAAGAGGAAATGGCCTGAAATTGTGCCAGGGAGGTTTAGGTTGGACATGAGGACCAATTTCTGCCCTTTGAGAGCGGTCAAGGCCTGGAGCAGAGTGTCTCTCCCAGAATGTGTGAAGTGAACCCAAAGATCTTCCCTGAACACAAAGACTTCTCCCAGAGAAGTCTGCCATAGAATGGGTTGGGTTGGAAGGGTTGGTTGGAAGTTCCAACCCCCTGCCATGGGCTTTCCCACCAGCACAGCTTACTCAAGGCCTCATCCAACCTGGCCCTTAACACCTCCAGGCAGGGGGCAGCCAAAACCTCCCTGGGCAACCTGTGCCAGCCTCTCCCCACCCTCACTCTCAGGAATTTCTTCCTCATCTCCACTCTCACTCTCTCCTCTCCCAGCTTAAAGCCATTGTCCCTCATCCTGGCACTCCCAGCCCTTGTCCAAAGTGCCTCCCCAGCTCTGCTGTAGCTCCTTTGGGCACTGGCAGGCTGCTCTGAGGCACTGGAGCCTTCTGCAGGCTGAAGAAGAGAACTGGTTTTACTTTGGAGACGTTCTCAGTGCTAGCAGTGGCTCCAGCTCTCCTTGGGAGCAGGTTCAGAGGTGGCTTTTTTTGGGGGAGTACAAGGTCAGGGTCAGGCAGTGCAGGGCTGTGGTGCCATGGTGCTGTGGTGCCACGGGTCTTTGTTGTGTGGCACTTGGGGGTATTGGTAACTGAGTTAGGAACAATTTGTGCCCCACGAGTTGGCAGGGGAGACCTCATTGCTTCTTACAGCGCCCTGAAAGGAGGCTGGAGTGAGGTGGGGGTTGGGCTCTCTTCTCCCATGTACAGGAGAGGAAATGGCCTGAAGTGGCACCAAGGGAGGTTTTGTTTGGCACAGAGGAACCATTTGTTTGCTGCAGGAGTGCTCAGGCACCGGCACAGGCTGCCCAGGGAGGTGGTGGAGTCCCTGTCCCAGGAGGCGTTGAAGGAAGGCGCAGCCATGGCACTTAGGGGCCGTGGTTTGGTGGCCATGGTGGTGTTGGGTTGCTGGTTGGGCTGGATGATCTTGGAGGGCTTTTCCCACCCAAACCATGCTGTGGCTCTGGGTTGGTGCCTTGGGTCCTCGCTGGAGAAGACTTTTCCGCGTCGCTATCACCTGCGGCATCCTTACCTCTGCTGAGTGCCAGGCCCTCTGATAAGGTGTTCTGCTCCTGCCCTGGGGGACGAATCATCCAACTCCCTCATTGTGATCTCCTTCTCTTGTCCCCTGGCAGGCTCCTTACCCCTCAGGACAGAATGCAGCTCCAACCACGTTGGTGTACCCTCAAGCCCCTCAAACAATGAACACCCAGCCTCAGACCCGCTCGCCGGTAAGGGAGCCTGCGCTTCGCCTTCTCTCTTCTTCCTCGTTTGGGTCTCTCTCTGTGTGTTTGTGTGTGTCTGGAGCACTTGGCCAGCTCTCTGGAAACTCAAGTGGAAGCACGTTCCAAGGGGCAGATCTTGGGTGGTGTTTTCAGCCTGTGGCCTGCTAGGATGATGTGCCTCTGGAAGTGGCTTAGCAGGAAAGAAGCGCCGGAGGGATTCTCATCTAGGCTCAAATACCACCATGGGTTTTCAGCATGGTTGCTCTCAGGCTCACTTCATTGTAGAGTTCAGATTCGTTACCAGAGTCTTCCTCTTTACTTCAGGATTTGGTTGGTTTTTTTTTTTTCCTTTGGGGAAGTATTTGGTCAAGTGTTGGACCAGAGCTCAGCAAACCAAAGCCATTCTCTGCTCTCTGTTCACTCTCCAGTGGCCTTGGGCTTTCCCTTCCCCATCCCCTCACTCACTGCCCAGTAGGTGCACCTGTAGGTGCTCACCACACATTTCACGTAGAGCTTTTGAGTGCTCACATCTTTTTGTGGGAAGTCTTTCTCATCCAGCTCTAGGTTTGGTTGTCCTCCACAGTCTTTGTTTTTCAGTTGTGTGTATTGCAGTACTGCTCCGGTAGGACTTTGGCTCCCCAGACCAGGCTCTTTTGGAGGAGTTTCTGCTCCTAGTGCATTTCCTCACAATGCTGGGAGAGACCCTCCCAGGGTGTCAGGATGCTTAGCCCAGCTTCTGGAAGCATGGTGGCTCCCCATCAGGATGTCTGAAACCTCAGCTAGCCAAGGGAGCAGCAATCCCTGCACCTCTCGCGAGTCTGCGTCGGGACGCTCTGGGCTTACCTCCAGACTCACCACAGCCTTCCCAGCTCTCTTCTCTTTGTAGAGTGAGATGAAGCCTGCTGAAAGCCTCCCAGACAGAAGTCTTCTGTTTGTCCACACAACAGCTGCACACACACACACCAAACACCCTACGGCCCCCCAGGCCAGCTTCCTGCACCCAAGGCTCCTGCCCCCCTTGTGGAGGTTTCTTCTCCAGGAGGTTTCTCCTGCAGGAGGTTTGCAGGAGGGTTAGTTCTGAGGCCTGTTAACCTCCCTGGTGCTGAAGCAGGCAATTAACATCAGGTTGATGACAGTTCTGTGATGTGGACAGCTGCAAATTTGTAACCAACTCCTCCCCAAACACCACCTCAGTGTCCCCCACCCTCACAGCCCCTCTTTCCTCAGTAAGTATGATCAGCTTTTGTCTTTTTTTTTCACTGTTGCAAAGCTCAGAAACTTAAACTTTTGGTATGGTTAGAAACTGGAGCAAAAACCTGACTGAAGAGCTGCATCTCTAAACCAGTTTTTTTGACAGCCCAGCAGAACAGTGCCAATACATTGCACAGACAACTGGAAGAGGAGGAAGGTTTTGGAACAGAGCCCGGTTTACAGGTCCCTGGCTGGAAGAGGCTGGATAAAATACTGCATTGTAAGCAATATAACAAACTGTCCTCCTTCTTGCAGGCCATTGTGCCCATGGCACTGTTGTCATTTCTACCTTTTCTTTCTTTGGTTATTAATTATTATTATTATTATTAATTTATTTTTACCACATCTCTATATTTTTATTTTTTGTTGGCTGATCAACAGAAGTGCACTGGTTTTGCTTCTTTGCTATAAAAGCATGAGCACTCCCCCTCCCCTCCCCCACGTTTCTTCCAACCTTGGGGCAGTTTCTGCCAGATGAAGTTGGCCCCAGGAGGGCCAGAGTTTGAAGTGCAGCTGGGACAGGGTCTGAGCTGCTGTAGGGCAGGGCCCAGCACATGGCATGGGCAGGGAATGTGGCTGCAGGAGTTGTCAAATTGCAGGGACTTGTCCCCTTTTAGTGAGGAGGAGGAGGTGTGGAGGAAGAGTTTGCCTGCAGCTGTCAGCCACTTTTGCATTGATTTTGAAGGTCTCCTGTGTGCAGTTTTGCCATTGCTCTGCTAGTGACCATTTCCACCCCCCCATGACTAAAAGCCACACCCATAACATCTCATTCCACCTCCCCACCCCAAACCAAATGCAAGACTGGCCCCATTCTGACCTGCTCTTGCATTTTCTTCTGGGCTTGATTTACTTTTGGGTTTTTGTTGTTATTTATTTTTTAATTATTATTTCTTTTATAACTGTCTCTCTTTTTTTTTTTTTTTAAATTATAATTTTTGTTTGGTGGTGAGGGGAGGGTGAGGAGGGGCTGAGGAAGCTGGCAGGATGTCCTTGCTGTCCCGAGGCTCCCACAGCACTGCCCGGTGGGTGAGGCCGCTGGTGTGGGTAGGCAGGCAGGCTGCTGCACCAAGGAGGCTGATCCCAACCCCCTCCTGCTTCCTCCAGCAGCTGGAGCTTCCTCCATCCTGTTTCTGCATCCCAGGGCCATTGCTGATTGCACGGTTCAGGCTTCTCTGCTCCTTCCAGGGCAGCAGCAGCCTTTGCAATCCTGCAGTCATCCAGGTTGGATGAGGCCTTGAGCGACCTGGTCTAGGGGAAGGTGTCCCTGCCCATGGCAGTGGGTTGGAACTGGATGATCTTCAAGGTCCCTTCCAACCCAGCCCATTCTGTGGCTCTGTGGATCTGTCAATCTCTGTTTTCTCCCCATTAGCAGCATCGCAGCATCGCTCCAAGAGCGACAGTTTCAGCTCCCGCTGGGGGAAGGCAAAGGCAGAGTCATTCAGCACAGCTGAGAGTTATCCCTTCCCTCTTGCCCCAAGCACCAGGTGACTCTAACTCAAACTGTCCAATTCTAGGAGGTTTGCCCCAAACCCCCAGGATCAGAGAGGGTGTTTGGTTGTTTTGTGAGAGGCTTGAGCTGTGCCAGCTCAGCATCGGCAGAGACCCTGCCCCGTGGTGCCCAGAGCAGTGATCCATAGGGTGTGGGGGGCAGGGCAGTTGTACCCAGTTTCAAAAGGGAGTTTTCCTTTCCATCTCCTGCCTTCAACAGACAGAGGAAAAGAAGCCCAGAGTGTGTTTAAGCCGAGCCAGCAGTGACTACAGTTTGTTCTGTTGCTTACAGCTCCGCTAGCAATAAATCCTCTGACCTGGACTGCTTCAAAACCTTACAAATTCCAACCTCCATAGCCAGCAGTGACCAGCACAAAACAGATCAGAAGGGTTTCCACTGACTTCCAGGCTTTGCTTTATTGCTTTTTTCTTGCAACACTTCTCACCACGGACTAGACTCCAGCTCCTTAAGACATCAGCTTCCAGCTCTTGTTTTAAGCACACAACCAAGCTTGCCTGTGGAACAGCGACGAGAGGGCTGCTTCAGGCCCCCAAAATGAAGCAGCACCAGGTTTTTGCACCCCACTGTTGTTCTTTGTGATTCAGTTTTTGTCCTTGCTGTATGCCCTGCAGCGTGGCAGCCTGTCCAGGATGAGCTTTGTTCCCTTCTCTCCAGCACAAGATGTTGCAGCTGGTTCTGAGGAGTTTTTCCTGAAAAGGACTTGAAGCACAATCATCTCCCGAGGCTCATCCCTATAGGACCATCAGCACAGCCACCATGAGCCCTGGGAGGATGCTGGGGCTCTCTGAGGGCTTCTGTCCTGCTTTTGATACTGAAGTGGGTGTTTTTAGCTCCTTAGGCTTACAAGATGCTGCCCATTTACCTTTCTTTCTTGAATGTAAGGCTTAGGAAGAATTGTCAAGGGTGGGAATGTCTTGAGTGCGTCAGTGCAGGTCATTCTTTGTCAGCTCTTGCACTAGGAATGGTCCATTTCTGGCTATTTCCTCATTTCTGAAGGTTTTAATGACTTCCCATCCAAGTGTCAGGATGAGGTGAAGGTAGAAGGAACAGATAAATACAGGTTTCAGTAGGCTTGTTCTTGGAAATCTAAAGTACAGGTGATGAAATTGTTTGCGAGGGAGAAAATCAGCTGCACCAGTGACTGTCTGCACTTTGCTCCCAAGGTTTGAGAGGTAGGGCTGCAAGTGAATCCCCATCTACTGTTTCTTCCTGAAAACCCTCTCTTATTAAGCAAATCAGTAATTAGTAGGCAGTTGTGATCCCTCTTGCGAGGCAGAAAGGAAAGCAGTGAACCCTGGCAAGTCCCTGTGGCAGAGGTGGGCTGCAGCCTGCACTTCAGTACGTGCAGGGAGCTCCTGAGCCAGCAGAACCTGCAACAAGTGGGTAAAAGCCACCCCAGGATCTCGTTTCCTTCACTTCATTTAATTAGTGGAGCTATTATCAGCAGATTTATCAACTCTCATCCTGGAGCTCTGCTCATTACACTGAGAATTAAGGGTTTAGAGGCCGAGCCGGGCTGCTGGCAGAGAACACCTTGTCACCTTCCTTCTCCATTTCCTGCATTCATTTTAATTTCTATTTTAACTACCAGTTACTTACTGGAATCTGCTTAGAGTGTTTACTGAGCGTGGTCAGTCCTGATCCCTCTGCTCCCTGTGTAACTCCAGAGGGTGGGAAGTGCTTTAGGAACCTGGGCGCAGGGCTGGGACCCAGCCCCTGCCCTGCTCTGCTGCTGGCGCCTCCAGCTCCCTGGGTACATCACAGTGACCTCTGCTTCTAGGTGGGGGTGACAAACTCCCCTCATAAAGAGGGTTCTGTTGTGGGGGGAAAAGAAAGCTCTAGGCACTGTCCCTGCCTGCCTGGCTCTTAGCCACGAGTCTTCATCCTCTGCTCCCACCAAATGTTTGGAAGGGCTGAATCCAACTGCTTGAACCATTTACCTCCACTTTCAAACCGTTGAAATCCTTCCCTGTTGCTTGGTTTTAAGTTGGTTTTATGGTTTGTTTGGGTTTGGTTTTACCCCAGGCAGGGTGCAGAATGCCTGTGTCCATACACTGCATCTTTGGCTGTCCCTCCTGGCTCTGGAGCAGCACACAGGCCCCAGTCTCAGCACCTGTCTCTCACTGTCCTGCAGCAAAGCTTTGGACTGGTTTTTGTGGTTGTTTGTGTTTGGTTTGTTGGTTTCTGTTTTTGTTTTGTTTCCCCCTCCCCACCCCCATTCTGGGTTGATTTTTGCATAGAGTGTGACATTTTGGTTCCCTTGTGGTGTTTCTGACTCTTTGTGCCTTTCCTTTTGTGTTTGTTTCTTCGCCTTTCCTCAGTTTGCAGCGGGGCCTCGACCTGCCCATCACCAGGTACAGTACCTGCCCCTTCCTTATCACCCCCACTAACTGCCTGGGGAGGGGGGGTGGAGGTGCTGCACCCACTAACCCACCCCCTTCCTAAACCAGCCCTGGGGGGAGCTGCTAGCACCTGGCTAACTGCTGCTAACCAGCTGCCTGCAGCGCAGAGTCAGGCAGGCAGGGCTCAGACAGGGACACTGCACTCCTTACCAGCCATGGACATCACCTGCCTGGGACAGGACAACCTGGAGAAGTGGTGGCCTGCTGCTCCTGGGGTCTGCTGGTCTGCTCCTGGAGCTGGTGGCCAGCTTCTCCTGGGCTCTACTGGTCTGCTCCTGGAGCTGGTGGCCAGCAGCTCCTGGGCTCTGCTCTCTCTGAGCTGGTGGCCAGCAGCTCCTGGGCTCTGCTCTCTCTGAGCTGGTGGCCAGCAGCTCCTGGGCTCTGCTCTCTCTGAGCTGGTGGCCAGCAGCTCCTGGGCTCTGCTCTCTCTGAGCTGGTGGCCAACAGCTCCTGGGCTCTGCTGGGGTTTGCAGGTTGTTATAGCCTTGGCTGAGTATTTCCCAGCCTAGCTGCTGGGTTCAGCTTCCTGAGCTGGAGATGCCAACAAGAACCAGGCCTTTGCATCCAACCTGTTAGCCTGGGAGCCAGGCAAAGGACTCTGCAGGAGGGTGTGGCCTGGTAGTCCTCTGTCATCAGAGTGCTCAGAGTGGTTTGGCTCACCCAGTGGAAGCCAGACTGAGAAATGTTTGTTGTGTTGTTCATGCCTGCCTTGGGCTTTGTGAGACAGCACTTCACTGAGGACAGGGACAACTGGCACCAGCTGTGGCTGATGAAACTCATGGGCAGGGCTTGTTAGGGTGGCAGAAATCCCCAGAGAACCTCTTCTGCATCAGGACAGCCAGAATGGTAGAATCATTTTGGTTGGAAGAGACCTTTCAGATCATCCAGTCCAAGCCAGCACTGCCAGGCCACCACTGAACCATGGCCCTCAGCACATCCCCAGGGCTTTGAAACCCCTCCAGGGATAGGGAATCCACCACTGCTCTGGGCAGCCTGGGCCAGGCCTTGACAGCCCTCAAGGAGAAGAAATTGTTCCTTGTGTCCAACCTGAACCTCCCCTGGGACAGCTGCCTGGGTCCCTTCTTGTCCTTTGTCTTTTCTGTCAAGCTCTGAGTTCATCTTTGCCAAACCCTTTTTTCCCTGGCAACTGATTTTAATTCTTGTAGCTTTTGAGTGGACAGTGGTGGTGGTGATGGGTGGGGAAGAGGAGGAGAGGCATGGCAAGGGCAGGAAAGCTCTCCTAGAGTCACTTCTTTCCATGTCACTCTTCCTTCTTCTGGCTTGGAAGGAACCAGATTGTTTCCATCAAGTTAAGAGGGAAAAAACAGCTGCAGTGGTGTTGGGACAGAGGAGTCCTGGAAGGTTTATTCCAGGAGAATCACTTTGTTCTCACTTTGCTTCTGTTAGTCTGAACACTGTAGAGGTGAGCATCTTAGCAACTTAAAGCTCAGCCANCTTCAGGCACTGGCAGGCTGCTCTGAGGTCTCCCTGGAGCCTTCTCTTCTCCAGGCTGAACAGCCCCAACCCTCCCAGCCTGTCCCCACAGGGGAGGTTCTGCAGCCCTCTGATCATCTTCATGGCCTCCTCTGGACCCTCTCCAGCAGTTCAGGTCTCTCTTATTTTGCTGGGGACCCCAGAACTGGAGGCAGTGCTGCAGGTGAGGTCTGAGCAGAGCAGAGGAGCAGAATCCCCTCCCTGTGCTGCTGCTCTCCCTGCTCTGGCTGCAGTCTCTTTTTCCTCCTCCCTCAGAGAGCAGCTTGCAGGCAAAGACAGGACAGAGCAGGAGGAGGCTTTAGCCCTTGTTTGTACCTGGCAGGGTCCTGCAGTGCCAGCAGCAGTGGATGGATGCTTGTGGGGTGCTGGGGCCATGCAGGGACAGCAGAGGTGGCCTCTTCTTTAGATACTTCTGCTCTTGACCTTGGCTTCAGGTCTGTGTTTAGGCTGCATGGGGCTGAGCATGCTTGGCTGGGCAGCAGCTCCTTGGGTCTTGCCTTGGTCATTCCCAAGGCAGGTGGTCCAGGGCAGCCATTCCATGTCCTCCTGAACATTGGAGAGCCTCCTCAGGGCCCATCAGTCTTGAGGCACTGCAGCCTTGGAGGAAACCACTGCAACACTTGGTGGCTCTGCTGGTGGGACCCTTCCACCAGTCTGTCAGAACTTGGTTTCAAACTTCCATTTGGATCCAGCCCCTGGCTCCCTGGGACCCTCATGCCTGCAGCTTAAAATATGACATTTCCAAGGGTTTTCCCTGCTTTTATCCCTCTGCTTTGCTGTTAGGGGTTTGACTCTCTTCCATTTGAAGGTTGGGTGTGATTAGGAGAGAAGCTGTCACCATCAGGCACCCAGCTCAGGCTTCACTGCCAGTTGTTTTACCTGCTGGATTAGGCCAGGCAGGGCCAGGACCAGGCCGGGCAAGGCCAAGATCAGACCAGGCAGGGCCAGGTTCAGGCCAGGCAAGGCCAAGATCAGACCAGGCAGGGCCAGGTTCAGGCCAGGCAAGGCCAAGATCAGGCCAGGCAGGGCCAGGCAGCTCAGGCTTCACTGCCAATTGTGTTACCTGTTGAATCAGGCCAAGCAGGGCCAGGACCAGGATAGGCAAGGCCAAGATCAGGCCAGGCAGGGCCAGGCCATCCATGGGCTCTCTGCACAGGGATGGGCTTCTGAGGAGCTCTGGGTTCCTTTTAAGCAAAAAGTCTCTGCTGGTACACTGTGGTGGGGACTGAGGGTAAGGAGAGAGATTTTTAACACCAGCACATGCAGGAGGCTAACAGCTGTTGGAGTTTGTTCATCCCAAACCCCAAACTTAGAGAATGATTCCATCCTGGCCTGGTTCAGCAGTGGTGTGGGCAGCAGGAGCAGGGCAGGGATCAGGCCCCTGGTCTGGGCATTGGGGGACGTTGCACCTCAAATCCTGGGTTCAGTTTTGGGCCACTCTCTCCAAGAAGGATATTGAGGAGCTGGAGCAGGTCCAGAGAAGGGCAAGGAAGCTGGGGAAGGGTCTGGAGAGCAGGGCTGGGGAGAGGCAGCTGAGGGAGCTGGGGGTGTGCAGCCTGCAGAAGGCTGAGGGCAGAGCTCATTGCTCTCTGCAGCTCCTCGGAGGGAGGCTGGAGCCAGGTGGGGGTTGGTTTCTCCTCCCTGGTAGCAGGTGATAGAAGGAGAGGAAATGATCTGAAGTTGTGCCAGGGAGGTTTAGGTTGGCCATGAGGACCAATTTCTTTGCTGCAGGAGTGGTCAGGGATTGGCACAGGCTGCCCAGGGCAGTGGTGGAGATGTTCAAGAAAGCTGTGCCCATGGCACCTGGGGCCATGGTTTAGTGGCCACGGTGGTGCTGGACTGGATGATCTCAGAGGCCTTTTCCAACTCAAACAATTCCATGATTCTGTGATTTGAGAGCAGATCTCACAGGGGGAACTTCCCACATGCTGCAGTTGTGTAACTCAAGCTTTGAGACTGAGGTTGTGTAAGCTCAGCAGCACCAAAGCAGTCACTTGCCCCTGGCTGTGCTCAGGGTTTGTGAGCACCACCCCAAGCCCTTCAGAGAGGCAGCAGCAGGGTGAGGCTTACCCTAAGCCCTGTGTCAGCCCCAACTCCATCCCTCCTGTTGCAGCCACACTCTGGGCTGTTCTGTAAAGTTGCTTCCTGTTAGATCTTTGCAGAACTCCCAAGTGCAGGATTCAGGCACCTGAAGCTGGCTAGCAGGAGGCAATGGATGCTCTGCTGCCTCTAAGACACTTCAGCAGGTCACAGAATTGTTTGGGTTGGAAGAGACCTTTAAGATCATCAAGTGCAACCCTGAACCCAGCACTGCCAGGGCACCACCAAACCATGGCCCTCAGCACCACAGCTCCGAAACCCCTCCAGGGATGGGGACTGCAGCACTGCCCTGGGCAGCCTGGGCCAGGCCTGGACAGCCCTCAGGAGGAAGAAATTGTTCCTTGTGGCCAACCCAAACCTCCCCTGGAGCAACTTGAGGCCAATTCCTCTGGTCCTATTGTTTGTTCCTTGGGAGAAGATGTGGCTCTGGGCAACCTGATCTGGTGGAAGTGTCCCTGCCCATGGCAGGAAGGTTGGAACTGGATGAGCCTTGAGGTCCCTTCCAGCCCTGACAGTTCTGTGGTTCTGAGGCTGGAAGTGCTGCATGGACCCTTCAGGGAAGTGATGGCTTAGAAGTGGAGGTGCAGTGGGGGTTGATCAGAAGGAACTTGGGGCTCACTTGGGTCATTGATTTTGCTCCCTGGCAGCCTCTAACCTGGCTGACCTTCAGCAGGCCTCTGCTACAGGGTCCCGTGGGAAGAAGATTAAGCAGAAGATGATGGCTAAGGAAAGGATTTGGGGGCAAGTGTGGGGAGTGACTGAGTCCTGAGTGCTGAGGTGGTGCTGGGAGGGGCAGGTAGGGCCTGGTTGTGGGTTTGCTTCATCTCACTGTTAATTACTGAGGCACAATTAGCAGGGGGGGTCTGTGGGGAGCATCAGGAGGGCAAAGGTAGGAGGGGGGTGCTGTGTGAGGGGGACTGGTGGGGTGAATTGCAGGGGATGGTGGAAGCAGGGGTGGTGGAAGCAGAGGTGATCCAGCAGCATGAGATGCAAGCCCTTGCACTGCAGAGCCATGGGGGAGTGGGGCTCATCAGCTGAACCCACTCATGCACTGCAGCCTGCAGGGAAAGCCCAGCAGGTGTTTCCAGTTGAGTTGTGGCTGCTGTACTGGCTGGTGCTGGGGCAGCAGTGTCTGGAGCCTGTCCACAGTTCTGCCTTTTTACCTTCCCCAAAGGCTTCTTGAGCAGGTGGCTGAAGGGCAGGCAGGGTGGTGAGAGCTTGGGAGAGGAACAGGCTGGAAGAGTTGAGCTTGAGGCAGCTTACAGAAGCAACAGCTGGGAGGGGTTTGGTTGTGCTCTGGTGTGAGTAGGTCAAGGAGCAGCCCAAGAAGGAAAGAGCAAAAAGGACATTTTCATAGACTCATGAAATGGCTCAGTTTGGAAGGGACCTCGGAGATATCTACTCCAACCCCCTGCCATGGACACAGACACCTCTCAGCTGCCCAAGGCCTCATCCAGCTTGGCCTTGAACATCCTCAGTGGGGAGACAGCCACAACCTCCCTGGACAACCTATTCCACACTCTCACCACCCTCCTACTGAAGAACTTCTTCCTCAGCTCCAGTCCAACCCTGCTCTGCCTCAGCTTCAAACCATTCCCCCTTGGCCTGCCTCTAGATACCCTCAGGAACAGTTCCTCTGCAGGCTCCCTTCAGGTACTGACAGGCAGCTCAGGTTGCTCAGGGAGGCTTTGGCTGCCCCCTGCCTGGGGGTGTTCAAGGCCAGGCTGGATGAGACCTTGAGCAGCCTGGGCTGGTGAGAGCTGTCCCTGCCCATAGCAGGAGGGTTGGACCTGGATGATCTTTGAGGTCCCTTCCAACCCAACCCTTTCTCTCAGTCTCTGAACTTAGAGTTTCCTCGGGGGGGGTCACCTGCTGTAGAATTTAGCACTCCCCTGGTGGTGTGTAGTGCCTGCTGGAAGAGCAAGCCTGTGGAGCACAGCATCCAGTCTGGTGCACAGAGCCTGCTCCTCTGCCTGCTGCTGTGGCAGGGGAGGTGCAGCTGCTGCACTGTGTCAGCCCAGGAGGTGACATCTCAGCATCGTTTGGGCAGCAGCTGGCAGTGAGGGAGCTGTGCAGCTCTCTGTAAAGCAGGAGTTTTGTGCTGCTGGAAGTGTTTCAGTGAGGTGTGAGCAGGTTGTGGAGGTGCAGCAGGAGCTTGAGGAGCAGGGTTTGTGCCTGTGGCTCACCCAGGGCAGGGCTCCTTCTCCTCCACACTGCCCTGTGGTGTGGTTTGCTGGCAGTGAAGGGCAGGTCCCACCTCAGCCTCCAGCCCATTTTCACTGCAGGCAGAGAGAGCTGTGCTGGCTCTTGGCTTTGCTGCTCTCCAGAACCTGCTCTGGAGAGACTCCTGCTGTAGCCTGCTGACAAGTTAGAGACAGTAGAAAGGTCTTTGGCACCTTG
>VWZE01002123.1:14206-24509 GCA_013396675.1 Eubucco bourcierii | reverse complement strand
GAAAGGTCTTTGGCCCCCTGGGGGGGGGGGGTCTTTGGCTGTGAAACATTGCAGGCTCTCCCTGTGCCTTCAGGCTGTGCCCTTGGGTCATACCATGCTCCTGTGATGTCCCCCCCAGCTGGTTGGTGCTGATGCAGGAGCATGGCAATGTGTTGCTCTGGTGGTCTGCTCTCTGCACTCTCACTGCCAAGCTTTTCTCCTCAAGCTGTTGCCTTCTCCTTGTTCAGGTCGCACAGGCAGTGTGCTGTGGACAGCTCTTCAGCTTCACGGGGTTGGGTGTCAAAGTGTTGTGCTCATCTGAGTCACCTCTGACTTTCCTGGAGAAATCATTTGCTATGGGGAACAATTCAGGTGTCTGAAAGTCTTCAGCAGCACCAGAAGGACCATTTTAAGGTCACTGTCATGTTGGTGGCATCAGAGCTCCCTCCTCACCCTTTCCAAAAGCAGATCAACCCAGCTCATTCCTTCACCCCTCTCCTTTCTTCTCACCTCTGCCATTGCTCACAGGCTCTTCTCATCAGTGCACTTCATCACTCAGCCACCTTCCAGGGGATGTTTGATGGCTTAATGACTGTAGGTTTTTACCTGACAATTAAAGACCTGCCACGACTTGGTGCAGGAGTGGAGACCACCTCCATGATCCGAGCAAGGCTTTCTGCTCTGCCTCCTGGCTCTGTAGCCCTGAAAGAGACCAGAAGGGAAAGATGTTTGATGCTGCAGGAGCAGGGAGAACAAAGTCTTTCTGCAGTGTCAGTCAGGGTTTGGTTGGGGGTTTTTTTGGTCCTTTTTTACACTTCCATGGAAAATGTTGTAGCAGAATCTCTGTCCCTTGCCTTGGGTCTCTGCTGGAGGAGTCCTCAGTGCCTGTGCAGTGGCTTTCTGTGGCTGTCTCTGCAAGAGATGAGTGGGAGCAGACAGGAAGGTGCCTGGAGCTGTGTGCAGTTAGGGTGCATGTGACCTCCTGTCCCTTCCTATTGATCTGTAAGCTGTTCCATTGGCTTTCTTTCTGTTTCCTGCTGCTTTCTTGCTTCGTTATTGAAGGGAGGATTCAGACCTATACAGGTAATTTTCACTCCTGGTTCTGCATGGCATCAGTGTCTCACTCACTCCCTTCATCACTCTGTTAGTGAATGCCTTCATGTCTGACACACATCTTACTGACTTGGGTTTCAAGATTGCACAAAGACTCCACAGCAAAGGTCCTGCAGTGCCATGAATGCTCCATAGGGTGGATGCTGCTGTAAGGGTGGAGAACAGAGCCTGTACCAGTGGGTTGCTTTGTTTCCTGGACCTGGTCCATCTGCGTGGGGCATCACTTCATGCAAATGTGGTAGAGAAGTTTGGTGCCACCCTGGAAGAGGTTGCCAGCTTTCTGAAAACAGAGGGCAAGACACCTGGCTCAGCTTGGATAAGGGACAGGCATGAGATGCCTCTGGCCTTTGTACAAATCTGGCTGGTGGTGAAGGTTGGAGTAGATGACCTCGAAGGTCCCTTCCAACCTAAGCCGCTGCAGGCTGTGTGGGATCAGTTGGCTTCAGTGTCTGCCCCCAGCAGATTCCTGAGGGTGGCTTCTTTGGCACCCAAGCTGCCTTCTGAATACTCCACTTGACAAAATGCTTTTTCCTGAGGCTGGCTCTGCGAGCTGAGCTGTGGGATTCACCAGGTGCAAACAGCTGCTGGGAGCTGAACCTTCCTCACCTTGTCCTACCCTCTGAGTTTGAAGGCTTTGACCTTGCTCTCCGCAGCCAGAGCTTGCCCTGCAGTTTCCCGAAGGTTTGGCAACCCTTTGGAAGCAGCACCACGACTGTCAGGCTGCAATGACATTCCAAACTCTTGCCCAGCAAGTCTGACCCTTTCTTTGTTCTCTCTCCCTCCTCTCCCCTTTGCCCTGCCCTAGTTTTTTCAGAGGCCTCAGATCCAGCCTCCCAGAGCCACCATCCAGAACAGCAGCCCTTCCATCCGTCCTGGGGCGCAGACGCCGACCGCGGTCTACCAAACCAACCAGCACATCATGATGGTCAATCATCTGCCAATGCCCTACCCGATGCCTCAGGGCCCCCAGTACTGTATCCCACAGGTAAACCATCAGCCAGGCACCTCAGGAAGCCCAGAGAGCAGCCCTAGCTCCATTGGGATGTTCTGCAGAGCTTGGAGGGGAGCCGAAAGCGCAGCTGCTGGTGGCACATTCAGCCTCTGTCCTTCCTCTCTGGGAAATGTTTGTCCTTCTGTGTATGGCAGTAATTAAAAATGCCCTTCCCAGGTGATCTCTCCCTCCAGACCAGTGGGTGAGGAAGCTCTTGGAAGATCTTCAGTGCTGCAAATGTCTCTCAGTTGATTCACCTGCCTGACAATGGCTCTTAAACCTTGGGCCTGATACAAACCTGCTGTTGATGAAATCAGGGAGT
The DNA here is from genome assembly GCA_013396675.1 of Eubucco bourcierii. NCBI lineage: Eukaryota > Metazoa > Chordata > Aves > Piciformes > Ramphastidae > Eubucco > Eubucco bourcierii. The sequence goes on along the minus strand of VWZE01002123.1, from coordinate 22,104 downwards.
GGCTGCTCCCTTCTTCAGCTCTCCTATCCTGGTCTCATCCTTAGGGGCCATAACTTAAACTCTTTTGCTTTTGTTGACCATCACATTCCTGAATCTGGAATTAATGGGGCTGATAATCAGCTCCCTACTGACCTGGGGCTGGGCAGGGGGAGGGAGGGGTGTTCAGTTCCAGGTTCTGTGAGTGGCAGCAGGAAGTTGCCCAACTCTTTGTAAGCTGATGGTTGTGTTTTCCCTCCTAGTATCGTCACAGTGGCCCTCCCTATGTCGGCCCCCCCCAGCAGTATCCAGTTCAGCCACCAGGACCAGGGCCCTTCTATCCAGGACCAGGTCCTGGAGAATTCCCCAATGCCTATGGTGAGTTCTGCTTGGAGATTGCTTATAAAGGGATTTTTTTTTTTTTCTTTCTCTGGGTGTGTTTTTCTGTAGTCCAGCTGAAGATTTATAGCAGCAAAATGGATTAGCATTTGTTTGAACTTCAAATAGCTGCTCAATTGGGTTGTGTCACAGCCCTTATTATTCACTCCTGAAGAGCTCCCAATGCCAGAGCATTGTTTGTGTTCCTTAAGGAAAGGCTGCAGCTCACAGAGCTGCCCATAATCAGATGTGAACAAGAATGGGGGCTGCTCGTTAGGCCCTGCTCAATCATTGTTATTTATTAAGGTATTGTGAATACATCTGGCAGTGAGCTCCCCAGGGATCCCTCAGCCTGGCCACAGCAGCACAGCAGTCAGCAGTCCTGCTCCCAGCACTGAAGGAGGGGAAGCACAAACCGTGCTCTTTGTCCTGGAATGGGTTGGGTTGGAAGAGACCTTCAAGATCATCCAGTTCCAACCCCCTGCCATGGGCAGGGTCACCTCCCACCAGCCCAGCTTGCTCAAGGCCTCATCCAGCCTCATCTTCAACACCTTCAGGCAGGAGGCAGCCACAGCCTCCCTGAGCAACCTGTGCCAGTGTCTCCTCACTCTCAACAATTTCTTCCTCGTCTCCACTCTGTCTCTCCCATCCCAAAGCCATTGTCCCTTGTCCTGTCACTCCCAGCCCTTGTCAAAAGTCCCTCCCCAGCTCTCCTGGAGCCCCTTCAGGCACTGGAAGGCTGAGGTCTCCCTGGAGCCTTCTCTTCTGCAGGCTGAACAGCCCCAACCCTCCCAACCTGTCCCTGTAGTAGAGCTTCTCCAGCCCTCTGGTTGGGTCCAGTTTGTAAGCCATGCACAGGCTGAAGCTTGCCCTTCAAAGAGACACCTCCTGACCCTTGTCTTTTCTGAAGCAGAAGGGTTAAGAGATGGTTCTGCATTGGTGTGATGTGCCCAGCACCTCTGCGGTGTGCCCAGCACCAGTGTGATGTACCCAGCGCTGGTGTGATGTGCCCAGTGCCGCTGCTGTGTACCGAGCACCGGTGTGATGTGCCCAGTGCCGCTGCTGTGTACCGAGCACCGGTGTGATGTGCCCAGTGCCGCTGCTGTGTACCGAGCACCGGTGTGATGTGCCCAGTGCCGCTGCTGTGTACCGAGCACCGGTGTGATGTGCCCAGTGCCGCTGCTGTGTACCGAGCACCGGTGTGATGTGCCCAGTGCCGCTGCTGTGTACCGAGCACCGGTGTGATGTGCCCAGTGCCGCTGCTGTGTACCGAGCACCGGTGTGATGTGCCCAGTGCCGCTGCTGTGTACCGAGCACCGGTGTGATGTGCCCAGTGCCGCTGCTGTGTACCGAGCACCGGTGTGATGTGCCCAGTGCCGCTGCTGTGTACCGAGCACCGGTGTGATGTGCCCAGTGCCGCTGCTGTGTACCGAGCACCGGTGTGATGTGCCCAGTGCCGCTGCTGTGTACCGAGCACCGGTGTGATGTGCCCAGTGCCGCTGCTGTGTACCGAGCACCGGTGTGATGTGCCCAGTGCCGCTGCTGTGTACCGAGCACCGGTGTGATGTGCCCAGTGCCGCTGCTGTGTACCGAGCACCGGTGTGATGTGCCCAGTGCCGCTGCTGTGTACCGAGCACCGGTGTGATGTGCCCAGTGCCGCTGCTGTGTACCGAGCACCGGTGTGATGTGCCCAGTGCCGCTGCTGTGTACCGAGCACCGGTGTGATGTGCCCAGTGCCGCTGCTGTGTACCGAGCACCGGTGTGATGTGCCCAGTGCCGCTGCTGTGTACCGAGCACCGGTGTGATGTGCCCAGTGCCGCTGCTGTGTACCGAGCACCGGTGTGATGTGCCCAGTGCCGCTGCTGTGTACCGAGCACCGGTGTGATGTGCCCAGTGCCGCTGCTGTGTACCGAGCACCGGTGTGATGTGCCCAGTGCCGCTGCTGTGTACCGAGCACCGGTGTGATGTGCCCAGTGCCGCTGCTGTGTACCGAGCACCGGTGTGATGTGCCCAGTGCCGCTGCTGTGTACCGAGCACCGGTGTGATGTGCCCAGTGCCGCTGCTGTGTACCGAGCACCGGTGTGATGTGCCCAGTGCCGCTGCTGTGTACCGAGCACCGGTGTGATGTGCCCAGTGCCGCTGCTGTGTACCGAGCACCGGTGTGATGTGCCCAGTGCCGCTGCTGTGTACCGAGCACCGGTGTGATGTGCCCAGTGCCGCTGCTGTGTACCGAGCACCGGTGTGATGTGCCCAGTGCCGCTGCTGTGTACCGAGCACCGGTGTGATGTGCCCAGTGCCGCTGCTGTGTACCGAGCACCGGTGTGATGTGCCCAGTGCCGCTGCTGTGTACCGAGCACCGGTGTGATGTGCCCAGTGCCGCTGCTGTGTACCGAGCACCGGTGTGATGTGCCCAGTGCCGCTGCTGTGTACCGAGCACCGGTGTGATGTGCCCAGTGCCGCTGCTGTGTACCGAGCACCGGTGTGATGTGCCCAGTGCCGCTGCTGTGTACCCAGCACCGGTGTGATGTGCCCAGCGCCACTGCTGTGTACCCAGCACTGGTGTGATGTGCCCAGTGCCTCTGCGGTGTACCCAGCACCGGTGTGATGTGCCCAGCGCCTCTGCTGTGTACCCAGCACCGGTGTGATGTGCCCAGTGCCTCTGCAGTGTGCCCAGCGCCGCTGTGGTGACTGTGACACACTGCAGTCGGTGTGTTTGGTTGACTCCCTCAGGTGCTGAGCTTCAAAGCTGCACCTGAAAGTTCAGAGACCTCGTGCTCAGTGCTGCCCTTTCCTCCTGCCCACATCTCACTGCTCCTTGGCTCCTCCAGGCCCTCACAGCTGCTGCTCATTCAGGCTCCAGTTTGCAGAGCCCACGTGGCAGTGGCTGATTCTCCTTCACTGTCCCCTGAGACCTCTTCCCCATCCTCTTTCACAGAACAGGAAGGAAATCTTCTCTCATCACTGCCAGAGGAGGAGACCTTCCTTTGGAGGAGACCCCAACCCCCACCTGGCTCCAGGCTCCTCTCAGGGAGCTGCAGAGAGCAATGAGCTCTGCCCTCAGCATCCTCTTCTCCAGGCTCAACACCCCCAGCTCCCTCAGTTGCTCCTCCCCAGCCCTCATCTCCAGACCCTTCCCCAGCTTCCTTGCCCTTCTCTGGACCTGCTCCAGCACTTCAATGTCCTTCTTGGAGTGAGGAGCCCAAAACTGAACCCAGGACTCGAGGTGTGGCCTCAGCAGTGCCCAGTCCAGGGGGACAATCCCTGCCCTGCTCCTGCTGCACACACTCTTGCTGATCCAAGCTGGGAGGCTGGTGCCCTTTTTTGGCCAGCTGGGCACAGGCTGGCTCCTGTTCAGATGCTGTGGACCAACACCCTCAGGTTCTTTTTCTACCTGGCAGCTTCCATCCCCTCTGCCCCCAGCCTGGAGCCTCCCTGGGGTTGTTGTGACCTGACTGCAGGACCCAACCCTTGGCCTTGTTGAACCTCATCCCACTGGCCTTGACCCAACCATCCAGCCTGGGCAGATGCCTCTGTGAAGCCTCCAGCAGAACAACATGCCACCCAGCTTGTTATCAGCTGCAGACTGACTGAGGTGCTTCAATAGTCTCCTCCATACCAGTGATAAAAGACTTTCAAGAGAAGTGGTCCCAGTGGGGAGCCCTGGGGAACACAGCTTGCAGCTGGCCACCCACTGGATTTACCTTTAGCTGTGCCTGGCACATTCTTAAAGGCCTGGGGCATTCTGAGCCACTCTTACTTAGCCTTGATGGAGCTGCAGTGGGTGTTGTGAGTGTCCTCAGCAGCACAGGCTGGTTCTGCAGTAACCATGGCTCTGCCTTCTTTGTGTTGCAGCTTGAGAAGAGCAGGGCTTGGAATTCAGTTTGCTGCTTGCAGCTGACCTTGCAAATCCTTTCTGATGCTTTCACTGAATTTCTCTCCAAAAACAAACAAAAAAAAGTATATATCCCTTTCAACCCCCAGCAAACTCTCACCTGAAGGTCAGGCAGAAGGCTCCAAGGGTGGGCCAGGGTTCTTCTCCTGCTTGGGTTTCAGGCAGCCTCTCAGAGTGGAAGCATAGGAGAAGTTTTTATTTTCAGAGACAGAAATGCAGCAGTGACTTAATGACTTCTGTTGATGGAGCAGCAGCTTCTGCTTTAGTGGGGGAAGAGCAAAACACAGCCTGGTACCAGCTGAACTGAGCCAACAATCTGCCCTCGGTGGCCTGGGGTGCATGAGGAAGAGTGTGGCCAGCAGATTCTTTCTCCCTCTGCTCTGCCCTTGGGAGGCCACCTCTGGAGTCCTGGGTCCCGTTCCATAGATACAGGGAACTGCTGGAGAGAGTCCAGGGGAGGCTGCAAAGCTGCTGAAGGGCCTGGAGCAGCTCTGTGAGGAGCAAAGGCTGAGAGCCCTGGGGCTGAGAGCCTGCAGAAGTGCAGCCCCAGAGGGCAAATGAGCAATGCTGAGCAAGAGCTGAAGGAGCTGTGGGGGGCGAGAGGCTGGGGCCAGACTCTTGTCAGTGGTGCCCAGGGACAGGACAAGGGGCAGTGGGCACAGACTGGAGCCCAGGAGGTTCCATGTGGCCGGGAGAAGAAACTTGTTTGGTGTGAGGATGCTGGAGGCCTGGAGTAGGCTGCCCAGAGAGGTTGTGGAGTCTCCTTGTGTGGAGACCTTCCACACACACACACCCCAGACATTGTGGTCCTGGGCAAGCTGCTGTGGGTGCCCTACTTTAGCAGGAAATTGGACTGGTTGATCCCCAGAGGTCCCTTCCAGCCCTGGCCATGCTGAGGTTCTGGGATTGTGTTACAAGTTCTGGCTTTGTACAGGAGTGAGGAGCAGGTGGCCAGTTCTGCCTCTTGCACTTTGTTTTGTTGCACTAACAAGCTGAGTTTCTCACCCTGGTTTCTGTCCTGTCCCCCCCAGGAACACCTTTCTACCCAAGTCAGCCAGTCTATCAGTCTGCACCCATCATAGTGCCTACACAGCAGCAGCAGCCTCCACCAGCTAAGAGAGAGAAAAAAACGGTGAGTGCTGGTCCTTCCCTGAGCCCTCCCTTGGAGGTCAGTCCTGCTGCTAAGGCTGGAGGCAAACCAGAAGGCTCTGAAGCTTTAGGCTGAGCTTTATCCTCACAGAGAGCCTGAGCCTTGCCTTGCACACCTGAGTGTGGTTAAACTTCTGCCAGTGGGGATTGTCCATTCTCTGTGGGAGCTTCCTGCTCTTTGGTGACATCTCAACCAGTCAGAAAGGAGCAGCTCTTTGCCAGAGCTGCCCTCAGCTGCCCTCACCATGGCTTAGAGGTTAATCAAGGAGCCAGGTGGGGAATGAGTAAACTCAGATGAGTCTGGGAATTGATTTCAAAGAAATTCTTCAGTAGTTATGCTGTGGACAAGGCAGACAACCTGAGCCCTGTAGGCCTGAAAGAACCTCAACACACAACCTCATCAAAGTGAGGAGAGGTTTGCAGGCCACACTGCTTCTCTTCCTGATTCCCTGGGCAGGAGCAGAGCTAGAAGAGGGTAGATTCAGATTGGATGTTAGGAAAAAGCTCTTCACCATGAGGGTGGTGAGACACGGACACAGGTTGCTCAGGGAGGTGGTGGAAGCCTGATCCCTGGAGGTGTTTAAGGCCAGGCTGGATGTCACTCTGGGCAACCTGATCTAGTGTGAGGTGTCCCTGCCCATGGCAGGGGGATTGGAACTGGATGAACCTTGAGGTCCCTTCCAGCCCTGACAATTTGGTGATTCTGTGATTTGAGACACAGATGGATGGACCTGAAAGCCATCTGCAGGTGGATGGTGGTGGGGAGCAGCAGAGGCACACCAAGGGCATGGAAACAGTTTAAGGAGGGCTGGGACCTGTGAAGGGATCCTTTTGAAGTTGCTGACATCACTGGGAGGGGGAGAGTGGGTTGAAAACATGAAAAGAATTGTTTGTTAATGGGGGAAAAAGTGGAACTTGGATGTGGCTCAGGATAGAGAATCTTTGTGTCTTGATTTTTGAAGCTGATCTGAGGTGACACTGGAGTTAACTGGGCTGGTGAGAAAGGCCTTCTGCATGGCAGCAAAGGGGCATGCAGTGCTATTGCCACCTCCTCACCATCCTCTTTGGTCTTGAGGAGCCTCTTTTCAGCATCCAGAACACAAGGTGGCCACAGCATTGGTGCCATTTCAAATGCAAAGGTGCCCAGAGAGGCTGAACTGGGGCTTTAACAGTTTCATGCCAGCAGAGTTGTTGGAGGTGGACAAACAGGGAGGGTTTCCAGGGCTTTGAGTTTGTGGAGTGGTGTCACAGCTGAAGAAATGAGAGACAGTAAAGAGAACTGAACCCTCTGTCTGCACACACATCCACCTGCCCCATCAGTTGGGTGTTGGAGGGTCGGAAGCTTCCAGGCAGGGAGAGCTTGGTTAATGCCTTTGACTGCTCATCAGGAGAAGGGGGCAGGAGCTGCTGAGGTTAATTAAATGTTTTAGCAGAGTAACTCCATCAAAACCAAAAGGAGGCCACATCTTGTCAGCATCCTGAGTTGAGCCACACAAATCCTCATTTGTCCTCACACCCCAAAGTGTCCAGGAGACATCAGAGGGTGCTGAAGTCCCTTTGTCAGCAGGGCCCTGTGCAGCTGCCTGCTGCTGAGTGAAGAGCTCAGAGCCCTTAGTGCCTGGGCAGGATCTTGTCTCTGGCTTTGCTTTGCACAGTGGGGATGGAGTTCCACCAAGAGCTTTTGGGAAGGGGGAGAGGCAAACATCAGCACTGTCTTTAGCTTTGTGGACATCTTCAGTTCTTCTGCTGGAGATGGGAAAACTGCTCCAAATGAACCCAGGAGCTGTGCTGCTCCCCATGTTCAGTGACCACAGTCACTTCAGCTTGGCTCCAGGGGCAGCTGAGGGTGCAGCTGAGAATCAGAGAATCACAGAATGGTGAGGTTGGAAGGGACCTCAAGGATCAGCCAGTTCCAACCCCCTGCCATAGGCAGGGACACCTCCCACTAGCACAGGGCACTCAAGGCCTCCTCCAACCTGGCCTTGAACACCTCCAGGGAGTCTTCTGGAATGGTTTCTTTTCATAGACTCACAGAATTGCTTGGGCTAGGAGCAACCTTAGAGGTCATCCACTTTCAACACTCTACCATGGGCAGGGACACCTCCCACCAGCACAGCTTGCTCAAGGCCTCATCCAGCCTGGCCTTGAACACTTCCAGGCAGGGGACATTCACAACCTCCCTTGGCAACCTGTGCCAGTGGCTCCCCACCATACACACCCTAAAGAATTTTTTCCTCATCTCCACTTTGTCCATAAGGGACAAAGCCATTGTCCCTTGTCCTGTCTTTCCAAGCCCTTGTCAAAAGTCCCTTCCCTCCCTCTCCTGGAGCCTCTTCAAGTCCTGGAAGCTGAAGGCTGACATCCCACACATTACCAAAGCACATTCCAGTGCTTCTGCAGAGCAGCAGCTCAACCCAGAGCATCTCAGCACAGGAAGGACATGGGAGTGTTTGAGCCAGTCCAGAGGAGGCTACCAAGATGCTGAGAGGGCTGCAGCAGCTCT
>VWZE01002123.1:1863-14055 GCA_013396675.1 Eubucco bourcierii | reverse complement strand
AACTGGCTGAGCTTTGAGGTCCCTTCCAACCTTCCCGTTCTGTGATTCTATGATCTCCCCCCTGGCCTGTGGTGCCAGTGTGTCCTGTCCATCCTCCCCATTCCAGAAACCCCCAGGCCAGTGTGGAACTCCTTTGAATTCTTTCTTCCTTCAATCCCACAGATCCGGATCCGGGATCCAAACCAGGGAGGCAAAGACATAACAGAAGAGATCATGTCTGGAGGGGGCAGCAGGAACCCAACACCTCCCATCCTCAGACCCACATCCACCCCTACACCACCTCAGGTAACCACCTGCCCCTGGCCACCACTCCTGATGCTGTCTGCTTTGCTTTGCTGCTGGTCAGAGCCAGCTCCACCTCACCCCCCACCTCAGACCCCTGCATGGGCCTAGGCTGTCCCTGTTCCTCAGGGGCTGCTTTGGGTTCTTGGCCATTTTCACCTGCCTCTGGCTTGTGACCTGTGGAACTGCAGCACTGCTGAGTTCTCCACACAAGAGTTTGCATCAGCAGTAGGGTTTAGAGCTTGTGAAGGCAGTGCCCTGTCCCTCTGGCAGTGCCCTGTCCCTCTGGCAGGTGCCTTCTTGCCCACCAGAGCACATTGGTGGCTCATGAGCACAACTTGTGGCCCTCCAGCATTCCCAGGTCCTTCTCCATGGAGCTGCTTTCCAGCAGGTCATCCCTCACCTGTACTGCTGCAGGAGGTTGTTCCTCCCTAAAGGAGGTTCTCCTGCTGATGAGTGAGCTGTAGGTCAAGGCCTGCCTGAGGCTGGGTTGTGATGGCTTTCTTCTCCCAAGCTCTTCCCTGTTCAGTGTCACCACAGTTCTGCAGGCTTTTAGGCAAAAGCCTTTTCTGAGCTGATCTCTCTCTTTCCCCTGTGTCTGGGTCGTTTCCCTGCTGGCTGCCCCATGCTGAGGTGGAAGCAGGAGCTTGTCTTGAACCTGTGGGACTGGGGCAGCAGCTTGAGGTTGCAGCTGAGCCAGTGAGGTGTAACTGAGATCACTGAGCTGGAACAGGGCCTGGCCTGCAGACCTCCCCTCCCTTGCGACCATGTGTGGCTCTGGGCTGTTCCCCTGCTTCAGTCCAGTCCTTCTGCCACATGAAGGCATCACCATGTGCTTCAGGTCAGCTGCTTTCTCCTCCTGGTCTCTGTCGAGAGCTGGAGGTGGCAGGCAGCAGCAAGGCAGCCTGCTGGAGCAGCTGCCAGTCAGTCATGAGTTTGCAGCAAGGGCTGTGATGCTGAGCTGGAAAAAGCAGTTCTCTGCCAGGAGTGTCTGATGGTTTGTGGCTGCAGCTGGAAGGGGGGAACCAGGAGCTGGTGACCTGCAGGATGTTGAAACTCCCTCCCAGGCACTTCCCTTGAGTGGAGACACCAGGGATGTGCAGTGGTAGAACTGCAGAACCATGGAGTCATTTTGCTTGGCAAAGACCTTTCAGATCATTGAGTCCAACCATTCTCTGACTCTCCCAAGGCTGGAGCTAAACCCACACCCCTCAGCACCACATCTCTGCATCTTTTCAATACCTCCAGGGTGGGGATTCAGCCTCCTCCCTGATCAGCCTGGTCCAGTGTCTGAGAACCCTTCCAGTGAAGAAGTTTCTTCTGATTTCCAACTTGAACCTCCCCTGGTGGAACTTGAGGCCATTTCTTGTCACTTATTCCTAGGGAGAAGCAGCTGACCCCCACCTCACTATGTCTCCATGCTGGGCTGCTGGTGACATCTCCTTCCCAATCCTCCCTGTTGGATGACTTCCCCCATTAGAAGTCCAGCAGCTGAGGTTTCAAGTTGTGTTTATTGATGGTGCAGCTAATCCCAGCACTTCTCTGGAATCTATTTTAAGATGCTACAATTAAGTCAAACTGGATGAAGTAAATATTTTATCAAGCAGAGGTTAAGAGGCAGGGATCTTGCTTGGCTCTAATTTACATGCAGAGCACAGCAGTGATGTCAAATCATCTCCTCCAGGTGAGGTATGCAAATACTTCAGTGTTTCACATCCAACCTTCCTCTTGATGAGGAAAGTGCTTGGAACCTCTTTGGTTAATCAGTGAGGAGCTCTGCAGCAGGGCTCAGCAGCAGAAATTTATTAGTGCCACAGAACTGAACTCTGAATCCCACTTAAGGCAGGAGATTCAAAGTTGTTGTCCCCACACCACCTCTAGTCCCAAAACTGAACCCAGGACTCGAGGTGTGGCCTCAGCAGTGCCCAGTCCAGGGAGACAATCCCTGCCCTGCTCCTGCTGCCCACTCTCTTGCTGATCCAAACTGGGAGGCTGGTGCCCTTTTTGGCCAGCTGGGCACAGGCTGGCTCCTGTTCAGATGCTATGGACCAACACCCTCAGGTTCATTTTCCACCTGGCAGCTTCCATCCCCTCTGTCCCCAGCCTGGAGCCTTCCTGGGGTTGTTGTGACCCAGGCTGGGTGGGGAATGGCTGAGAGCAGCCCTGAGGAACAGGCCCTGGAGGTCTGGGGTGATGAAAAGCTCAACCTGAGGCTGCAGTGTGAGTGCAGCCCAGACAGCAACTGTGTGCTGGGCTGCAGCAAGAGCAGTGTGGGCAGCAGGGCAAGGGAGGGGATTGTGCCCCTTGGCTCTACTCTCCTCAGACCCCAGCTGCAGTCCTGGGGGCAGTTCTGGAGCCCCCAGCACAGGAAGGACATGGAAGTGTTGGAGCCAGTGCAGAGGAGGCCACCAAGATGCTGAGAGTGCTGCAGCAGCTCTGTTATAAGGACAGGCTATGAGATTTGGGGCTCTGCAGCCTGGAGAGGAGAAGGCTTCCAGGAGAGCTTGGAGTGGCCTTGCAGGATCTGAAGTGGGCTGCAGGAAGGCTGGGGAGGGACTATTGACAAGGTCTGGGAATGCCAGGAGGAGGAGGAATGGGTTTGAAGTGTCAGAGGGGAGATTGAAAGTGGATGTTAGGAGGAAGTTGTTTGCAGTGAGGGTGGTGAGACACTGGCACAGGTTGCCCAGGGAGGTTGTGGAGCACAGAATCACCCAATGTGATCTTTGATCTTTGATCACGTTGGGTGATTCTGTATTCCACAACCTCCCTGGAAGTGTTCAAGGCCAGGTTGGAGGAGGCCTTGAAGGTGACCTGTGCCAGTGGGAGGTGTCCCTGCCTATGGCAGGGGGTTGGAACTGGCTGATCCTTGAGGTCCCTTCCAACCTTCCCATTCTATGATTCTCTAAGTGCAGGACCCAGCCCTTGGCCAGTCAAACACCTACTGAAAGTCATTCCTAGTCCAGTGGCATTTCAGAGCTATGCTGAATCCTGGTAGCACTTCTCTGCATTGGCAGCCAGGATCAGATTCTGTCACCTCATGGCTCAAGTGAGACAAGCACAGAGGACCTGGAAGCCACTGCTGCAGCCCAGTCCTTGTCCCAGAGCCTGCAGCTGGAAGCAAACCTATTGAACAGTGAGAAGAGATTTCCAAATGTCCTTTTAATTTTTTCCCCCTTTAGATTTGGATATTTTTTTTTCTTTTTGACTGCCTCAAAGAGATCCCAAAGCTCTGCTAACACAGCCCCAAGCAGCTTCTTCTCTCTGTAGGTTAAGAGTTTAACATCATAAAAGTGCTGCTGGACTTTGCCAGAAGCTGAGCACTGCTGCCAGGACTTGAGCTGTGTGGCTTTAGCCAGTTCCATGCTTTCATATCTGCAGCTTTGTAGACCAAAAAAGGACTTTAGGTGGAGCCTCCCCAGCACCTCCAGAGCTTTAAAATACTTCAAAGCTTCTGCAGGAGGAGCAAGCAGTAGGTGCAGGACCCTGCTTTGCACTCTGTGGGTTTTTCTACTGGGAAGATAAATCATAGAATCCTGGAATGGTTTTCTGCCAACCTTTCTTTTTTGAGCAGTAATATTCCAGCTCTTCCTTGGAGAGAGGAGGAGAGGTTGGAATAACTCAGTCTGGAGGTGGCTGTTCATTTGAGGAAACACAGAGGTGGAACCTCAGCAGCAAAGCTGTGTTTAATGCAGGTTTGTCCTTGGACCAGAGGCCAAGAGTCTTGCATAGAGTCCTGGAATGGGTTGGAAGGGACCTTCAAAACCATCCAGTTCCCACCCCCTGCCGTGGGCAGGACACCTCCCACCAGCCCAGGATGCTCAAGGCCTCATCCAACCTGGCCTTCAGCACCTCCAGGCAGAGGGCAGCCACAACCTCCCTGGGCAACCTGTGCCAGAGTCTCCACACCCTCACTCCCAAGAATTTCTTCCTCATTTCCAGTCTCACTCTGCTCTCCTCAAGCTTCAATCCATTCCCTCTCAACAGAGCCCCATGCAGATGAGCTGCCTGTGTGTGTGTCCCATACCTGCACTGTTCACACACACGTGGTCTGATTTATCCAAGCCATGCATTAAATAAAGAAATGGATACCAAAGTCTGCAAGCTGCTTGCAGTGACTCAGCAGGGGAGGAAGGAGCTGAGCCTGAGACTCAACTGAATTCACAGAGAGTCTACCTGTACTAGTGGGAGGTGTCCCTGCCTGTGGCAGGGGCTTGGAACTAGATGGTCTTTGAGGTCACTTCCAACCTTCCCATTCTGTGATTCCAGGAGTCCTTTGGTGCTCATTTGACTTCTTGCAGGCTCTGCAGAGGAGCATTTCTGCACCGGGAGAATGAAGTGTGTCAATAAGTCTGCTGTGCTGCCTCTTTCTTGCTGCTGTCAAGAGTAATCTTCTCTCTTTCCCCTTCTCCTGCTGCCTCTTCCTCCCTTTCCCACGCCCTCAATTCACCTGCTCTGCCTATCTTGGCCCTGCCTTCGGCTCTTCTCTTCTACCCCCACTTCACCCTGCTCCACCTTGCTGCTTTTCCTGTTCACATGCTCATTGTCACCCCTTTTTGTCCTTCACCTGCCAGCAGCTGTCCAGCCAGGTCCCTGAGCACAGCCCTGTGGTCTATGGGACTGTGGAGAGCACCCACCTCGCTGCCAGCACCCCCGGCACCGTGACCAGCAACCCCAAGCAAGGTTTGTTGATGGATCTCTCCTTCCTGCTTTACTCTCAGTCCTTTGGGGTTGCTTTAGTTTGAATATTTGATTTCTTTTTCTGTTTTGGTTTTTTTTTTTTTCATTATAATTGGAGTATTTTTGGCACAGAGAGCAGCAGTCAGCAGCAGTAGGAGGGGAGGGACTCATTTTCCACCAGCAGAAGGTTTTAACGTTGTGTTGCTAAGGGAATTCAGTGAAATTTGCCAAGAGGGAATTGCTTAAAAAGAATTTTATCCAATCTTGGATGTCCTAAAGGTTGCCTCAGAGCACCTGGATGTGTGAACCTCCTCTCATCCCTTTCAGAAACACGAGGTGATGGGTAACATGCTTTTGGTCAGAGAGGTTTCAGACCACTTGGGCAGTTTGCCATAGTGATGGCACAGAAACAGAGCATGGCCTGGCTCCTCCAGAGCTGCTGTCCTACAGGACTTGGGCAGTGTGCAGCCTGCAGAGTGTCTCATAAGTGGCTTGGCACATTCTGCTGCTGAGTGAAAACAGCATGGATGGAGAAAGCTGCTGAGAGTGATTGTTTCCTTCTCACACCTGAGAGGGAGATGCTTTGGTCAGTGTCCCAGGAGGGAAGGGAGTGTGCCAAGTCTCTTCCCACACTGAAGTGCCTGAGCCACCTAAAAGCCATTGTAAAGCTGCTGTGAATGACACATGTGCTGCTGTCACCTGCATGGAGTCACAGACTGCTTTGGGCTGGAAGGGACCTTCAGGATCAGCCTTCAAGGCCTCACCCAAGCTGGCCTCGAACAGCTCCGTGGAGGAGGCATCAGTGTCTCACCACCCTCACTCTCCACAATGGCTTCCTAATCCCCACTCTCAGTCCAGCTTCTTGCAGTTTGAAGCTGTCACCTCTTGTCCTGTCACTCCTAGCCCTTGTCAAAAATCCCTCCCCAGGTTCTGGAAGGCTGCTCTAAGGTCTCCCTGGAGCCTGCTCCAAGCTGAATAATCCAAATCCTCCCATCCTGGCCTCTCAGCACTGCTGTGGCCTCCTTTGGCCCTACTCCAACAGGTCCCTGTCTGTGCTGTGCTGAGCACTCCGGAGCTGCCCCAGCACTGCAGGGGGGGTCTCAGCAGAGCACAGCAGAGGGGCACAATCCCCTCCCTGCCCCTGCTGCTGGGGATCAACCCAGACACAGCTGGGGCTGGGGTGGCAGCACTTGGTGCTGGCTCCTGTTGAGCTTCTCTGTGGGCTTGGTGTTGGAGTGGAGTCCACACTGCTGGTCACTTCCCACACAGCAGGGTGGGAGGTTTCTGCCTGCAGCAGCAGGAGCAGGGAAGCTGAGCTGTGGCACCTTCCACTGGTGAGTGTCAGCTGGAAACACTGAGCCTGCTGTGGTTTCTTTCAGAGCATTTGCTAGAAGAAAAGTAAGCCCCAGAGAAGCACAGCTCTAGAAAAGGGGGAGAAATGCTCTCTGTGATGCTTCAGGAGTCACAAACAGTTTGGAAGGGAAGGGTCCCTCAGGCTAATATGTCTCAGAGTTGAGATTCCACTGCCAGTGCTGTGCTTTCACAGCCATGGTGCAGGCTGCAGGGCTGCAGCTGGGCTGCTGCAGGGTCTGCAGGTGGCTGAGAAGGGACCTTCTGGAGGTTTTCTGGGCCTGTCTCCCATTCAGAGTGGGACTATGGAAACCTTAGACTCACAGAATCATGGAATTGTTTGGGTTGGAGAAGACCTCTAAGGTTGCTGAGTCCAACCATCAGCCCAGCACCACCATGGCCATTAAACCATGTCCCCAAGTGCCATGGCCACAGGTTTCTTAAACACCTCCAGGCATGGGGACTCCACCACCTCTCTGGGCAGCCTGTGCCAGTGCCTGACCACTCTCAGTGGAGAAATTGTTCCTCATGTCCAACCTAAACCTCCCCTGGGGCAACTTGAGGCCATTTCCTCTTATCCTATGTTCCTTGGGAGGAGAGACCACCCCCACTTAGCTCCAACCTCTTTTCAGGGAGCTGTAGAGAGGTCTGTCCTCAGAACCTCATCTGTTCCTCACCATCCCTGTTTTCCAGGCCTTCCACCACCTTCCTTGCCTTTCTGGACTCACTGTCCATGTTACCTGCAGTCCCTGTTAGTTGTAGGTTGAAATCCTCAGTGGGGCAGGGTTTGGGATTGTTGTTGCATTCAGTACTCTGTTGTCATAGATTCACAAACTGGTTTGGGTTGAAAGGGATCTCGAAGCTCATCCAGTTCCACCCCCCCTGCCATGGGCAGGGACACCTCCCCCTAGCTCAGGCTATTCAAGACCTCATTTGGTGCTTTTAAAGCAGCTTCTGGCTTTTCATGCTTTCTAGATGACCTGGAGTAAAGGAATGGCTACCAGAGTCCCTTGAGATGTGGCTTTGTTTGGGGACAAGCAGGCAGCTCTGGTTTTTGAGGTGCCCCTGGTGCATGTACAGCAGCCAGGCTGTGGAGGTGCTGGGAACTGAGGTCAGGCTGGTGACAGAGCAAAAGCAGCTGCCTGGGGCAAGAGCTGTAATGGCATAGTCAGAGAATCCCTGAATGCCAGGTTGGGAGGGACCCCAAGGCTCATCTGGTGGAGTAACAGTGGAGTTGAACTGAGCTGGCCCAGCAGCCTGTCCAGCTGAGGCTTAAAAGCACCCAGTGCAGGGGGATCCCTTGGGAGAGGATTCCAGTGTCTGCCTGTGCTCCTGGGGAAACATTTTCTTCTGGAGTCCAGTGACAGTGTCCCCAGCAGTAACCTGTCCCCATCACCCTTTGTCTTTTCCATGGGAGTCAAAAGGGAGGCTCCATCCTCCTTGCCCACCTTTGATGTCCTACCCCACCTGCAGTCCTGTGTGCAGTTCTGGAGCCTCCAGCACAGGAAGGACATGGAAGTGTTGGAGCAGGTCCAGAGGAGGCCACCAAGATGCTGAGAGGGCTGCAGCACTCTGCTGTGAGGACAGGCTGAGAGAGTTGGGGCTCTGCAGCTTGGAGTGACCTTCCAGGATCTGAAGGGGGCTCCAGGAAAGCTAGGGAGGGACTATTGACAAGGTCTGGGAATGCCAGGAGGAGGAGGAATGGGTTTGAAGTGGCAGAGGAGAGATTGAAAGTGGATGTTAGGAAGAAGTTGTTTGCAGTGAGGGTGGTGAGACACTGGCACAGGTTGCCCAGGGAGGTTGTGGCTGCTCCCTCCCTGGAGGTGTTCAAGGCCAGGTTGGAGGAGGCCTTGAGTGACCTGTGCTAGTGGGAGGTGTCCCTGCCTGTGGCAGGGGGTTGGAACTGGCTGAGCTTTGAGGTCCCTTCCAACCTTCCCATTCTGTGATGTATGATTGCCCATGAGAACAGAGCTGCCTGTGCTCCCTCAGCTCCAGCAGGATGGTTGAGCTGCCCTCAGGATGTTTCTAAACCTCTTCCCAAGCCCTGCAACGTGTTGGCTGTGCAGTGTATAACTTGATTTGTGGAGAAGAGCTTCATGGCAGATCCCAAAGCCTGGAACACTCTCAGCCCCTCTGCTGCCACGATGACTCAGTTGCATGCACTCCAGAGCCGCCTGGGAAGGCAGCACCTCGGCAGAGTGTGGCTGGGGACAGGGGCTGGGAATGTGGCAGCCAGCCCAGCCATCACTTCCAGAGAAGCAGCACAAAGCAGAAACAAATCCCTGTAGCCAGTCAAACCTTCCCCACCCAGCACTCTGGGCAAGCTTTGCCTCCCTGACCACCCAGGAGCCCAGCTGCCAGCCTGCCTTTGATGTCTCCACGTGGAGAAGAGTGCAGGAGTCCATCCTGCTGGCTTTGCCAAGTCAGCTCTGCTGCAGAGGAGCTCTGCAGGCTTTGTGGTTAGCTGCAGATTCAGCCAGCCCTGTGCTGGAGCCAGCTTTGCTCCTGAAGCCTTTCAGTAAACACTTGCTAAATATAACCTGAGGAATGGTCTTGGCATGGTGAGGAGCAGGGATCTGCCTCCGGTGAGTTCTGCTTCCCTGCCCAGCTCCCTGCAGCTTCATGTGACCATTTCTGTGGCAGCTGCCAGAGTTGAGTCTTCCTTTGCCAGGACCTGGAGATCTGTTCTCCATGATGGTTGTTCACGTTCAGATTTACTTCTTGTAGCCAAATCTGCTCAGAATCCCAGTGGCACAAAATCACAGAATGGGAGGAGTGAGAAGGGACCTCTGGAGAGCTTCCAGCCCAACCCTGCTGCCAAGGCAGGGCCACCTAGAGAGGGTCACACAGGAACATGTCCAAGTGGGTTTGGAATATCTCCAGAAATGGAGACTCCACCACCTCTCAGGGCAGCCTGCTCCAGGGCTGTCACCCTTCAGTCCAAGAAGTTCCTCCTCTTGTTTAGATGGAACTTCTTATGCTCAACTCTGTGCCTGTTACCCTTTGTGCTGTCTCTGGGCACCACTGACCAGAGCCTGGCCCCATCCTCCTGCCCCCCCACCCTTGAAGCATTGATCAGCATTGATGAGCTCCCCCTCAGGCTGCTCTTCCCCAGCCTCCACAGCCCCAAATCTCTCAGCCCTTCCCTATCACAGAGCTGTCCCAGGCCCCTCAGCACCTTGTTTTAACTGCATGTGAGTAGGAAAGGAGAAAGGCACTTGAGAGGCCGTTGGGGTCTGTTCCCCTTTCTGCTGAGTGTGGTTTTATTTTGCAGGGCTGAGAGTGGCTTCTCCCTGCAGAGTTCCACCTGAGTGCAGCTGTTGCTGGCTGTGCTCCCAGTCTCTTCCCTGCCTCTCCAAGGCTGGTTGGAGTGCAGTGGTGGCTGCACCTCTCCAGTAGCTGCTTATCAGAGAAGCAGTTGGCGCCAGTGTCCTGTCTCTGGGCACCACTGACCAGAGCCTGACCCCCTCCTCCTGCCACCCACCCTTGAAGTATTGATCAGCATTGATGAGCTCCCCCTCAGCCTGCTCTTCCCCAGCCTAAAAAGCCCCAAATCTGTCACTCTCTCCTCACAAGAGGAATTGTCTCCTGGAACTGGACTCTTCCAGTGTCTGTTGTATAGGGCAGAGAAGGTGCAGGGTGCCGAAGGGTTTCAAAAGCCGTTGAGTGTTTTGCTGGGCTTTAGTTCTTGGAATGTTTTCCCAGCCCCTCCAGATGCTTTTGTGTTGTGGTTGGGGTTTTGTTTTGAGCAATCTCCTTTGACTCAGGGTGGGAGAATACCCAGGCAGCTGTTCAGAGCAAGCTGTAAATGTCAAAAATGCTCCACGAGCTGCCTGCAGAAGATGTTCCAGCAGCACTCGGAGGTGACGCATTTGCTTTCCTAAACCCATTCCTGAGTCCTTTTTTCTCATCCACGGAGCCTTCAGAATCCAAATCAGCTGTTGGAATACTTTCTCCCATCTCCTTCCCTCGTTTTTCATCCTCACTCCAAAGCTGCCTCCCTCTGTGCCTCATTAGGTCGATAAACTACTGCTTTGGCCTTGCTCCTCGCTGTGACGCTGCTGGGGCTGTCGCTGGCTGGAAGCAAAGTTCCTCATTGCTTCAGCTCAGCCTCAAGATGGGACTTGATGCTCCAAGTGGTTTCAGATGGGTTCTTCAAAACCTTTCAGCCTGTCTGGTGGAGATGCCCCAGCTGGAAAGCCAGCAGGGCTGGAAAGGGCCATTCAAAGCCAGGCCTCTTTACTGCTACCTCATTTTTGATGGTTTAGGCTTGGCTGTGGTCTTTGGTCTCTTCTTCTGCACAGGGAGGTTGTGCTTCTGGATTTTCCAGAACTGATTTTGGCTGTTGTGGCTCCCAAAGGAGTTCCTTATTACTTCAGTGCTCAGAAAGCCTGAGGCATTTTGTTTGGATGGAGCAGAGCCCAGCTCTGTCCCTGCTCAGGAGAGATCAAGCTGACCTTGTCATGGTGATTAGGAGCAGGACCACTGAGTCCCTGCCACCTCTGTGTTGACTCTGACCCATGCCCATCTCATCTGTCTTCCAGAGCTGTAGCATGGAGATGCTTCCTAAGCAAGATCTTGCCATCTGCATCCTGTCATCAAATTGGAGGTGGGAGAGGGTGTAGCAGAGGTCTTGCAGAGCCAAGATCTTAAAAGTTCTTGATTCTCCAGCTGGTCTCAGATGGATTCTCCTTCCAAACCCTTTCCCTTCTGCCCACCTGTTGTCTAAGCCCCAAATGGAAAGCCAACAGACCAAGCAAAGCCAAATCTCTTCAGCTGTACCTGAATTGTGGTGGTTGTGGAGTAGGTTCAATCTGAACAATGGGGTTCAGGTGCTAAGCAGACCCAAGAGATCCTAGAGGAGCTTGGCTCAGGAGCTTGGCTCAGGAGCTTGGCTCCTGCTTGGTTTGAGGTGGGAAGGTGTCAGGCGGAGCTGCAGCAGACCTCTGGGAGCTGCGTGGTGGTCGTGGCAGGGATGGTGACACAAAGTCTGTGGCTAATGACAGGATGAGTTCAAGGACTTCTCTCTGCACAGTGTTTTGGGGGTGTTCTGATACAGTTTTGCCTTCTGCTGTGCTTTTCCCACCCAGCCACAGCGAAGGTGGAACGCAGAGGTCCCTCCAGATGTGACGCTGCCCTCCTTTGGTGGCAGCTCTGCTCAAAGCCCTCTTTTTGGTTTTCCTTTCTTTGGGAAAAGAGATATTTGCTGGAATTCAGACCAAAACAAGGAGATTGTGTCCTTTGATCTGATGTGCTGGTGGGTGACAGGAGCTGAGAAATACCAAGTGGAAAAATAAGGTAGCTGCATCTCCTGTGTTAGTCATGGGGTGGTGACACATGGCAGCTGTAGAAGAACGCCCCAGCAGCTTCCCCAGCTCACAGAGACTCACAGAGAGCATCTGCAGGTTCCTGGTGCTCTTGGTGCTGGGTGGAAGATGAGATTGCCCAGTCTCACTGTTAAAACCCCAGAGCCATAGGAGTCATAGAGTGGATTGGGTTGGACGGGGCCTTAAAGATCATCCAGTGCCAACCCCTTGCCATGGGCAGGGACATTTCCCACCAGCCCAGGCTGCTCAAGGCCTCATCCAGCCTGGCCTTCAACACCTCCAGGCAGGGGGCAGCCACAGCCTCCCTGGACAACCTGTGCCAGTGTCTCCCCACCCTCGCCCTCAAGAATTTTTTCCTCATGTCCACTCTCAGTCTCTCCTCTCCCAGCTCAAAACCATTGTCCCTCATCCTGGCACTTCCAGCCCTTGGCAGAAGTCCCTCCCCAGCTCTCCTGTAGCTAGAATCATAGAATGGGAAGGTTGGAAGGGACCTCAAGGATCAGCCAGTTCCAACCCCCTGCCACAGGCAGGGACACCTCCCACTAGCACAGGGCAC
>VWZE01002122.1:1037-11615 GCA_013396675.1 Eubucco bourcierii | reverse complement strand
CCAGATCATCACTGAAGATGTTAATGAGGATGGGGCCCAGCACTGATCCCTGGGGCACACCGCTAGTGCCCAGCCTCCAGCTGCATGTGGCACCATTCACCACCACTCTCTGGGCTCGGCCCTCCAGCCAGTTCCTGACCCAGCACAGAGTGTTAGCATCCAAGCCACGAGCTGACAGCTTAGCCAGCAGTTTGCTGTGGGGCACAGTGTCAAAGGCCCTGCTGAAGTCCAGGCAGAGTACATCCACAGGCCTCCCCACATCCACCAGGCAGCTCACCTGATCACAGAAGGAGATCAGGTTGGTACCTCTCTGCCATGGGTGGGTCACCTCCCAACTAGCCCAGGTTGGAACTGGATGAGCTGCGAGGTCCTTTCCAACCTAAGCCATTCTATGAGTCTATGATTCCATGATTCTATCATTACAAACTTAACTAGTTAGACTCACAATCCTAGAATCATAGAACAGTTTAGGCTGTTAGAGATCATCTAAGCCAACCTCTCTGTCGTGGGCAGGGACATCTCCCAACTAGCCCAACTAGCCCAGGTTGGAACTAGATGAGCTTTGAGATCCCTTCCAACCTAAGCCATTCTATGACTCTATGAACTAGTGCAGATGCACTAAGTAATTGTTTGGTTAAGGAGAGTGAGGAAGCAGCCAGAGAGCCTCTCTAATAAGTCCTGTTGTACTCTCAGTAACATTGCTGCCTCTTGTCATTTACTGATCAGTTGTGTCTGGCATCCAGGCAGTCACAGTACGAGGTACATCCAGCTGCTGGGACTGCACAGCCTGCAGCAGGTCACCCAGAAACACCCAGCAGTAAGGAACACTAAGCAGGAGAGATTTATTGTTTCCATTGCAAGTCAGGTCCCATGCACCTTCCTCTTCCTCCTTACATTCTACTGTCAGGCAAATTGTTTTTTGAACTGGTACCACATCCCTGTAAAGTTGGTTAGCTCCTCATGCTTTCTGCAGAGCTGGTGCTTTTGATGATGGGAACTTGAGGATCCCAAGATTAGCTCTCAGGGTTTTCAAGGAATTGTTATTGAGAGGACACAGAAATGCCAACATTCAGAGCAGGATGTGTTAAAGTACTGGTGGGCAGTCCTGGTGGGCAGCCTCCAGCTTGAACCACGCAGACAGGGTAGTGTTTCAGTGCAGCAGCTTCAGTGGTCACAGAACTTGAGCCCAGTGCTTATTTCACTAAAAATGGATCCCAGCTGTGTTGGACATACTCAAATCCTTCAGCTCTTTAAGTACCCAAAAACTCCTTCCCTAGTGGAACTTTGAATTTCACCTGGATGGGGTTTCTCTGCTTTCCATGATACACAGCTGAATATACAGTTTTAGGTAGGCTTCATTTATCATAGAATCATAGAATGGTGAGGTTGGAAGGGACCTCAAGGATCATCTAATTTCAACCCCCTGACACAGGCAAGGACACCTCCCACTAGCACAGGTCACTCAAGGCCTCATCCAACCTGGCCTTGAACACCACCAGGGAGGTTGTGGAGCACAGAATCACCCAATGTGATCAAAGATCCCATTGGGTGATTCTGTGCTCCACAACCTCCCTGGGCAACCTGTGCCAGTGTCTCACCACCCTCACTACAAACAACTTCCTCCTAACATCCACTTTCAATCTCCCCTCTGACACTTCAAACCCATTCCTCTTGTCCTGGCATTCCAAGCCCTTGTCAATAGCCCCTCCCCAGCCTTCCTGGAGCCCCCTTCAGATCCTGGAAAGCTACTCTAAGGTCTCCTCTCAGCCTTTCTAGACTGCTCTCCATTGTCACATTTCTAGGTTAATGAAAAGTTGCTCCTTAATGAAGAACAAATTGCAAAATTTGATGCCTGCTTATCTAGCCACACACTAATCAAGCTATGGCCAAGGGGAATTTTGACTACTGAGGCTGTATTCAATATGAACAAGTTTAATCCAAAGTGCTGCTGTGGAGAAATTACCTTTAAACCTGAATGTGGTATCTTGGGCTTGTCCCAAGTGCTTTCTAGAACAAGAATATGGAGGTGTTGGAAGGTGTCCAGAGAAGGGCCATGAGGATGCTCAGAGGGCTGGAGCTGCTCTGTTGTGGGAACAGGCTGAAAGGGTTGGGGTTGTTCAGTCTGGAGAAGAGAAGGTTCTGAGGAGACCTTCTTGTGGCCTTCCAGGATCTGAAGTGGGCTACAAGAAAGCTGGGGAGGGACATTTTAGGCTGTCAGGTAGTGAGAGGACTGGGGGGAGTGGATCCAAGCTAGAGGAGGGCAGGTTGAGGCTGGACTTTAGGAAGAAGTCCCTCAGTATGAGGGTGGTGAGAGACTGGCACAGGTTGCCCAGGGAGGTGGTGGCAGCCTCATCTCTGGATGTTTTTAATGCCAGGCTGGCTGTGGCTGTGAGCAACCTGCTCTAGTGTGAGGTGTCCCTGCCCATAGCAGGGAGGGTTGGAAGTGGATGCTCCTTGAGGTCCCTTCCAGCCCTGACAGTTCTGTGATCTGTGAAAAGGAATGCAGTTGGAATTCTGCAAGCAGTGAATCTTTTCAGATGCCTCAGAGTAGGCAAGGCAGCTGCATCCACTTGCTGCTTTGGCAAGAAAAAAATGCCCAGATGGGAATGAGCTAGGCTGCACACAGGAAGAACTTCTCTGACAGAGGTCCTGGCTGCAGCAGCTTCCTCTTATCTCATTCTTCCTATTTTTAAGCCATTTATTTATAATTATAGTCTGTTTTTGTATTGGCTTGTCTAGGAGCTACACATTTCTGCTGCGGTGCAGTCACAGCATGAGGTGGGCAGGCAGGTTGTGCTCCAGGATCACAGAATCACAGCACACCCAGGCTGGCAAAGCCCCTCAGCATCACCAAGTCCAACCTAGAACCCTACTCTACAAGATTCACCTTAAACCATAGCCCTAAGCACCATTTAAAGTCTTAAAGAGGTTGTGAGGTGAATCCATTTAAGGTCTAAAGACCTTAGCTTTATGCCACTCTTCATCACCTCAAGTGAAAAGGTTTAAGATCTGCTTTTTTTACAACTGGAACTAAACAGAAGTGCTGCCAGGACAGCAAGAATCTAATGAGAATGGCCTGGTCTGAACAAGAACATCTACCTAGAGTGTTCCTCATTTACAAGATGCAAATTGGTACAATTGATCCTGCAAATCAGATATGATTCTGAATCCATTTCTTACATTGATCTCAGTGAGGCAGTTACTGCAGGAACCACAGAATCAGTCAGGCTTGGAAGGGACCACAAGGAGCACCCAGTTCCAAATGCAATGGGCAGGGACACCTCACACTAGATCAGGTTGGTCAAAGCCTCATCCAGTTTGGCCTTAAACACCTCCAGGGATGAGGCTTCCACCACCTCCCTGGGCAACACATTCCAGGGTCTCATATCAGTGAGCCTAGAGAAAGGCAGCACAGTGCTAACCAGACATGAGACCATGGGACAGGAAGGTGGAAGCCAGACACTGCTAGGACAGAGCACTGCCACATGTTACAGTCCTGGAGCCCCCAGCACAGAAAGGACATGGAAGTGTTGGAGTGGGTCCAGAGGAAGCCACCAAGATGCTGAGAGGGCTGCAGCAGCTCTGCTGTGAGCACAGGCTGAGAGAGTTGAGGCTCTGCAACCTGGAGAAGAGAAGGCTGCCAGGAGACCTTAGAGTAGCCTTCCAGGATCTGAAGGGGGCTACAGGAAGGCTGGGGAGGGACTATTGACAAGGTCTGGGAATGCCAGGACAAGGGGAATGGGTTTGAAGTGTCAGAGGGGAGACTGAAAGTGGGTGTTAGGAGGAAGTTGTTTGCAGTGAGGGTGGTGAGACACTGGCCCAGGTTGTCCAGGGAGGTTGTGGAGCACAGAATCACCCAATGGGATCTTTGATCACATTCTGTGCTTCTGTACTCCCCAACCTCCCTGGAGGTGTTCAAGGCCAGGTTGGAGGTCACTCAAGGAGTGACCTGTGCTAGTGGGAGGTGTCCCTGCCTATGGCAGGGGGTTGGAACTAGATGATCCTTGAGGTCCCTTCCAACCTTCCCATTCTATGAGTCTATGTTGAGTGTGACCTGTATGCAAAGCTGCTTGGCCTAACAACCAAACTACCTGGAAAGTGCCATGGTATTTTGCTCCTACCTCACCATGCAAACCAGCAGGGATTTCTATCTGCCACAGGAACTAATCCTTCAGCTTGGTGATGTTAATCTCTTTTTAGCCTGGAGTGAAAACTTGAGGTGCATTCAGGATCTGATAGATTCAGCATTTCATCTCTTGACTGTTCAGTTTCAAGCCTCAACACCAGAATCCTTAAGTTAGCATTTAATGCTTATCTGGTTCTGTCAGAGCACATTATCCTCACCTGCTGTCAGAATGACTGTTGGGAGCTAGTGGCAGTACCAGAGATGTTAAAAACTCCCTGGCCACAGAGGGATGCACCAGCATGGCTGTGTCTGCCTTCAGAACGGAGCCAGACTCCAGAGGTAAGAAATATCTAGCAAAGTAGGAGGACACCAAGTCCCATGGCATCCAGAATCACAGGCTTCAACCCTTCCATACTCCAAAAAACTGCCTTCTTCAAGGACTCCCACTCCATCAGAGAGGTTTGGGCTCTTTAGCAGCACCACAAGCAGCTTGCTACAATCTGGTGACAGAGGCAGAACACAAGAAAATCGCAGAATAACAGAATGCCAGGGGCTGGAATCATAGAATGGGAAGGTTGGAAGGGACCTCAAGGATCATCCAGTTCCAACCCCCTGCCATAGGCAGGGACACCTCCCACTAGTACAGGTCACTCAAGGCCTCCTCCAATCTGGCCTTGAACACCTCCAGGGAGGGAGCAGCCACAACCTCCCTGGGCAACCTGTGCCAGTGTCTCACCACCTTCACTGCAAACAACTTCCTCCTAACATCCAGTCTAAATCTTCCCTCTGACACTTCAAACCCATTCCTGGCATTCCCAGACCTTGTCAGTAGCCCCTCCACAGCCTTCCTGGAGCCCCCTTCAGATCCTGCAAGGCCACTCCAAGCTCTCCTGGAAGCCTTCTCTTCTCCAGGCTGCACAGCCCCAACTCTCTCAGNGGAGTCTGAGGAGAGCAGAGCAAAGGGGCACAATCCCCTCCCTTGCCCTGCTGCCCACACTGCTCTTGCTGCAGCCCAGCACACAGTTGCTGTCTGGGCTGCACTCACACTGCAGCCTCAACTGGAGCTTTTCATCACCCCACACCCCCAGGGCCTGTTCCTCAGGGCTGCTCTCACCCATTCCCCACCCAGCCTGGAGCTGTGCTTGGCATTGTGCCTACCCAGGTGCAGGACCTTACACTTGGCCTTGTTGAATGTCCTGAGGTTGGCCTGGGCACAGCTCTGCAGCCTGTCCAGGTCCCTCTGGATGGATCCCTGCCCTCTAGCAAGTCGACTGTGCCACACAGCTTGGTGCCAGCTGCACACTTGCTGAGGCTGCACTGATTCCTCTGTCCATGGCACTGACAAAGATGTCAAACAGCACTGGTGCCAGCACTGACCCCTGAGGGACACCACCTGGCACTGGTCTCCAGGTGGACATTGTGCCCATGATTGTGGAAGGGACCATAAGGGATCACCTAGTCCATCTGCCCTGCAGAGCAGGATCACTTAGACCAGATCACACAGGAAAAAGGAAAACCAATCTTTTTTTCCCAAGCCAATGAGTCTGATACTTCCTAATGTTTAATTTGTGATTCCAGCCTACTTCAGCTCCAATGACCTTGGGGATGTTCTGCATTCCGCAGTATCACCTCCTGCTTGTTAAATCATTTAACATCTGCTGTGACCCATGCTAAAGATCTTAGTCTTTTATCAGCTCTAATGACAGTTTGAAATTCCTTATCTATGGTGTAAGTGTACTTCAGAGGGGATTGAAGTTCATGCCACTCATTGTCAGCAGAATTTCTGGCTACTAGAGCGTGCTGACAAGTTCAATCTGACATCTCTGAGATCATTACAAGCTACCTGAGCTCTGCTTAGGAGCAGAAAGATGCAAATACAGCCAAAGTGTGTGTTTGACACCAATTCCCCAGGAACAGCACCTACCTTACGACCATCTTTTATTCTGTAGTCACTCTGAGTGGAAATGTCAGCAAACTACTTCAACACGTAATCAAAATTGAAATATAATCAACAATTGACTAAGGAAAGAGTTAGAATCATAGAATGGAATCATAGAATCAGGCAGGGTTGGAAGGGACCACAAGGAGCATCCAGTTCCAATCCCCTGTCATGGGCAGGGACACCCAACCCTAGATCAGGCTGCCCAGAGCCTCATCCAGTCTGGCCTTAAACACTTCCAGGGATGGGCCTCAGCCACCTCCCTGGGCAACCCCTGCCAGGCTCTCACCACCCTCATGCCAAAGAACTTCTTCCTAACATCCAGTCTGTATCTCCCACTTCCAGCTTTACTCCATTTCCCCCAGTCCTGTCACTACCTGAGAGCCTAAAAAAGTCCCTCCTCAGCTATTTTGTAGCCCCCTGTCAGATCCTGGAAGGCCACAAGAAGGTCACTTTGGAGCCTTCTCCCCTCCAGACTGCGCAGCCCCAACTCTTTCAGTCTGTCCTCACAGCAGAGCAGCTCCAGCCCTCTGAGCATCCTTGTGGCCCTTCTCTGGACACCTTCCAGCATCTCCACATCCCTCTTGTCCCAGGGGCTCCAGAACTGGACGCAGTACTCCAGGTGGGGTCTCAGTAGAGCAGAGCAGAGGGGCAGGATCACCTCCCTCACTCTGCTGGCCACACTGCTCCTGCTGCAGCCCAGGCTCTGGTTGCTCTCTGGGCTTCAAGTGCACACTGCTGGCTCCTGTTGAGCTTCTCCTCCACCAGCACCCCCAAGTCCCCCTCCTTAGAGCTGCTCTCCAGCCAGGCACTGCCCAGCCTGTATTGGTGCTTGGGGTTGCCTCAACCCAGCTGCAGGACCTTGCCCTTGGTCTTGTTGAACCTCATGAGATTGGCTTAACCTCATGAGGTTGAGTTAAAAGCTACTCAAATGGCACACCATTCTCTGTGGCCAGACTGTCATCTAACAGAAAAAGCTTTCCATTTCTAATTAAGAAGAAGCCTTCAGAGTACAGCTGCCACTCAATTAGAGAACACAGGGTTTCATGACCAGATTAACAGACATCTGGTTTACTGCTCTCATGAGACTACAGAGAGAATCAGGCTCCCAGAAATGGGTCTCTTTTGAAATCAGTAGGAAAAAGAGGGATTGGAAAGATCTGAACACCTGGGTAACCACTGTGAACAACAGCCTGGAAAACACAGGCACAGACAGTGAAAAAAGACCTCAGCATTTTCCTGGAAGCAAGTACAAACATCTCACAGTTCCACGGGATGTTAGGGGTTGGAAGGGACCTCTGGAGAGCTTCTGGTGCAACCTCTGCCACAGCAGGAGCAGAGAATCCAGCACAGGTCACACAGGAACACATCCAGACAGGGCTGGAAAGGCTCCAGAGAAGGAGACTCCACAACCTCTCTGAGCAGCCTGTGCCAGGGCTCTGGGACCCTTACAGACAAGAAGTTCTTCCTTATCTTGAGCTGGAACTTGCTGTGCTGCAGTTTCCATCCCTTGGCCTTTGTCCTATGGCAGGACACAAGTGAGCAGAGGCTGTCCCTGTGCCTTCCTTCCTGACCTCCAGCCCTCAGCTCTTTACAGACATTGGCTCAGATCCCCTCTCAGCCTTCTCCTCATCTCATTTGAGAATAGACCATTGTCAGTATCAAATCAACACAGTATAGTCAATGCTATGCTGAAAGAAAAATCATAGAATGATAGAATGGTAAGGGTGGAAGGGACCTCAAGGATCATCTAGTTCCAACCCCCTGCCATAGGCAGGGACACCTCCCACTAGCACAGGTTACTCAAGGTCTCATCCAATCTGGCCTTGATGAAAACATTCCATTTTGCATGCAACAGGTCAGAAAAAGAAAGAGCATATCCCTTGTCTGAGGACTGCCATCAGAGGATGACAGAGACCACATCCTGCCAGGCAATGATGCCTTCTCTGCAGTGGAGGGCAGTAGGACACTAGCACCTGAACAAGCTGTATGAAACTCCAGTTCACTGCTGTGCAAATGCAGCCTTTTTTTTTTTTTTTTCTTTCCCTAGCAGGTTGCCACCAAATAACGCAAATGGGAAGTACAGATCAAAAGCAACCTCAGTTTGGAAAGTGGAGCTGAGGGTGTTCAGCCTGGAAAACAGAAGGCTTGAGGCAGACTGAAGAGTAAACTTCCAGTACCTGAAGGGGCTGCAAGAAGGCTGCATAGAGACTGTTTGCAAAGGCCTGCAGGGACAGGATGAGGGCAATGGCTGCAAACCAGAGCAGAGCAGATTGAGATTGGATGTGAGGAACAAGTTCTGCACCATGAAGGTGGTGGAAGACTGCAACAGGTTGTCCAGGGGGATGTTTGGGGCCCCACCCCTGGAGCTATTCAAGGTGAGGTTGGACATGGCTGTGGGCAACCTGATCTGGTTAAGGATGTCCCTGATGACTGCAGAGGGGGTTGGACTGGATGAGCTTTGGAGGTCCCTTCCAACCCAGCCCATTCTGTGATTCTATAGCCTTGAGTGACCTGTTCTAGTGGGATGTGTCCCTGCCTATGGAAGGGGGTTGGAACTGGATGAGCTTTGAGGTCCCTTCCAATTTATATTTATATAAGTATTTTATATGCAAAATTATTACTATTTATATGTAAATGTATACTATTATATGGTGTTCAACAAATCCAAGTGCCAGGTGCTGCACTTTGGCCACAACAACCCCATGCAGAGCTACAGGTTGGGGTGGGAGTGGCTGGAGAGCAGCCAAACAGAAAGGGATCTGGGGGTGCTGATTGACACTCACCTGAACATGAGCCAGCAGTGTGCCCAGGTNGAGGCTGGGGAGAGGCCTGGAGCACAGCCCTATGGAGAGAGGCTGAGGGAGCTGGGATTGGTTAGCCTGGAGAAGAGGAGGCTCAGGGGAGACCTTCTTGCTGTCTACAACTACCTGCAGGGTGGTTGTAGCCAGGAGGAGGTTGCTTTCTTCTCTCAGGCAAGCAGCAGCAGAACAAGAGGACACAGTCTGAAGCTGTGCCAGGGGAAGTTTAGGCTGGAGGTGAGGAGAAAGTTGTTGCCTGAGAGAGTCATTGCCTGCTGGAATGGGCTGCCCAGGGAGGTGGTGGAGTCAGTGTGCCTGGAGGTGTTCAAGGCAGGTTTGGACGTGGCACTTGGTGCCATGGTCTGGTCTGGAGGGCTGTGGGAATGGGTTGGACTTGATGAGCTTTGAGGTCTCTTCCAACCTTGGTGATAGTGTGAGACTGTGATATAATAACTACAAACATGTATATATACACAACTTTATATCTATATGTAAATTATATATATTTATATATTAACTGTATTTACATTACATATATTTATCTATTCTATATAATTATATGCTTATATTCACATATACCTATATTTATATTACATTATATATACATAACATATAACATATATATTACATATTAACAATACTCATATACACATATACATATATACATATATGTATACATATATACACATATGTATACATAACTGTATACTGTATATAACTATAAATATATATCTATATTTATATATAAATACTTTCTTTATGTACCTAAATGCACATTATAGATAATTCTTTATATACATAAATGTACATTTAATATAATTATGAATGTATAATTATGAAAACATTATGAATCATTCTTATTTATCTATAATTATTTATTTATAAGAAACATATATAAAATATATATTATATAGACTATTATATATAATATATATGTGAATATAATTGCATATAACTAGAAATCATAAATTTATTACTCTAAGTAATAATTACATTGAATATATTATTCAATATCATTATCAATGCATTAAGTAGCACAAAATATTTATAAATTATAGACTTTTAATAAATTATAAAGCTAAATAAATACAATATGTATAATTTATATATGTATATATTATGTATATTTGGTATCTAATTGTATAGAATGTGTGTCCCTTCCAACCTTACCATTCTATGATTCTATGATTTTTTATATATATATATATATATATAAATTGAAAATGGATAGATAGATTGATAGATAAATAGATAGATAGATAGATAGATACATAGATAGATAAATAGATAGACAGATACATAGATATAGATATAAAGTAAATATTGTCCCTGGTCCTATCCCAGGACACAAGAGAGAAGAAGTTGTCCCTGTCCCTTTCTTCCTATCTTCCTAACCCCCATTATTACATGCTATTTTTATATATTTAAATATAAAATATGTGCATTATATTTTTTTATATATATGCATATATATATGTATATACAAACAAATAAATAAATAAATACACATTATTTATATAAAAGCAAGTATATATCTGTAACATGTATATTATATCTATATATAGAACCATAGAATCATAGAATGGTAAGGTTGGAAGGGACCTCAAAGATCATCTAGTTCCACTCCCCTGCCATAGGCAGGGACACCTCCCACTAGCACAGGTCACTCCAGGACTCATCCAACCTGGCCTTCAACACTTCCAAGGAGGCTG